>CM062809.1:441660947-442260947 GCA_031772625.1 Pinus tabuliformis | reverse complement strand
TAGTTGCATATTTTTGTCTAGACTTGCTTTGCCTGTAGGTGAGGAAGAAATGGTTGATGATCAGTTTCCATATGAGACTTTATTTTCTATTTCATTTCTCTCTCCATGTTTTGCTGACATAACCAACTACTTAGTGGTTGCACAGTTCCCTCCAAATTTGTCCTCCAATGCAAAGAGAAGAATTATAAGAAAGAGTGCACCATTCACTTGGATTGGGGGAAACCTCTTCAACTTACGCCCATATCAAATTCTGAGGAGATGTGTCAGAGAGGAGGAAGTCTTTGAAATCCTTCTGGATTGTCATGATGGGCCTTGTGGTGGTTACTTTGCAGCCAAGAGGACAATCTTCAAGGTACTACAAACTAACTACTACTGGCCCACTCTTCACCAAGATGCAAGAAGATATACTAGTCAATGTGACTAGTTGCAAAGAATGGGGAAACCTACTCCCAGGGATGAAATGCCTTTGCAAAATCAAGTGACTCTTGAGCCATTTGAAAAGTGGGGCATGGATTTCATTGGGCCCATTGATCCACCACAAGGGTAGAAAAAGAACATAATTGTGTGAATTGATTACTTGAAAAAGTGTGCTGAAACCAAGGTTGTAAAGGTAGCAACAAAATATAAAGTGGTTGAGTTCTTAAGGGAGAATACATTTTACAAGTTCAGGTAACCTAGAGAGCTAGTCACTGATCAGGGTGCTCACTTCACCTCACACCTGACTGAGAATCTGTTGAGTCAGCACAAGATCAAGCACAAGAAGTGAACTCCTTACCATCCTCAAGCCAATGGACAAGTAGAGGTTACCAATGGAGCATTGGAAACCATTCTCACAAAGGTTGTGAGTAGTATAAAAAGATATTGGGTTGACAGACTAGTGGAGGCCACTTGGGCCTATAATACAACCTGGAAGACAACCATTGGTTTCACCCCTTATGATTTGGTCTATCGAAAGAAGGCTCTTCTCTCCATTGAGTTTGAGTACAACACTTTGAGAATGGAAGCATAATTGGATTTGGATGTTACAAGGGAGCAACAAGAGAGGTTGCTCTAGCTCAATGGTTTAGATGAATTCAGGATGTAGGCCCTCCTACACACAGAGGTGACTCAAGTACAAGGAAAGTTTTGGCATGAAAAAAACATCAAAGATAATTTTTTCCAAGAAGGTGATTAGGCTCTGATATATGACTCTAGGTTCAAGGACTTCAAAGGAAAATTGATGATCAGGTGGCTAGGCCCATATCTAATAGAGAATTGTCACGAAAATAGGGTTGTGCAAGTAAGGACCATTGATGAAGAAGGTATCCCCTTGTTGGTTAATGGATACAAATTGAAAGCCTATAAAAGACCTCTATCAAGGGAAGACTTCATCAATACCATCAGTAAGGAAGTGAATGTGGTTAGAAGTGTCTCAGCTTCCAGCTTACCAAATTCTTGAAGATTGTTTTATTTTTGAAAAACATGAAAAAGAAAAAAAATAAGCGACTTAGGTGAAAACCTCTATGATGTATTTGAGGCCATATTTTGGGTTGAAAACCTCCTTGAGGCAGCCCAAGAGTGAAAAAAGAAGGAAAACTAAAATGATCCCTAGGTGAAAACCTCCCTTGAGGCACATAGGCCAGGAAAATAGGTTGAAAACCTCCCTTGAGGTGAACTATGTGCCTTTCAAAAAAAGAATGAAAAAGAAAAAAAAAAAGATAAAATAACATGGGAGGGACTACAAACCTGCCCACTAATAAAATTATGTTATTTTTGTAGGTTTTTAAAGGGAACAGAGGACAAAAAGTTCAGAGGACAACAAGACAAGTAGCACCCCATTATTCCTTTATTCACTTCATATCTCCCATGCCTACCATGTCTCCATCATCCATCCTCACTTCCAGGCATCAAAAACTAGTTTGAGGAAATTTTCTGACTTCTACAAGATTTCCAATAGTTACTACAGGAGTTCCTGTAATACTACAAGTTGTCTTGAAACTCTACAGGAATGGAATTTAGGTTGGGAATGATGATGTAGGCTTGTTTTGGGTTGAAATAGGGGACCATGAAACTCACCACCTCTCATCCAACACCAACTCATGACCATACCACCCTATGTGTCCATTAAAAACAAATTAGAAAAATAAAAAAGAATATCAAGAGAGAGAGATCCAAGGGCCATGCCATCATTGGCCTCACTCACCTACAACTCCATCTCCTCCATTTCCATCCTTTCCACCTCTACATCACCACCTATTCCTCATCCAAGAAAAAAAAATATAAAAAGATGATGAAAAAAGTAGCTACAAGTTTCCTATAGTTATTATAGGAAACCCTATAGCATCCCGTGCTCTCACAACAACATCTCTCCATGCAATCTCCTTCAACACTAAGGCAAGCAAGGAGCTCCAGCACCCCTACAAACATTGTGACTCTGATCTAGAGCTCAGCAACAACAATAACAAGACCAAGCACCTGCACACAACAACAAATATGACAACCACATCAACAGGAAGAAATATAAGAAAAATGACCAAAGGAAAAGAACTTACCTGAACAAAAATAGGCACAACAGAGCCATCCTTAAACATGCAACAAATAAGCAAAGGAAGGCACAAGTATGGCACCTCATTTGAGTTCTTCCCTAGGTGCGATATATTAAAAGTGTGGGAAAATGAAAAAGACAATTTTATAAGTTGGAGGTGGCTAGTTAGCTTGGTCACCATCAGCCCGAAAATAAAAAGCGAACTCCTAGTCAGCCTGACACGTGGCACCATCACATCAAAGAGGAATGAGTTGAAAAGGTTTTCAAGTTAATTTTTTGGAGAGTGGGTGATGATTACGAGGAGAGGCTACATGATAGCTAACGGTGGGCCAACAGTCCATAAGATGAAATCTCATACATTGCCAGCCAATACAACGCTCCAAGGCCATTAAAAGAAAATATTCCAAAATATCATGCACCATTTGTTTGTTTCGAAGATCAGAGAGGACCGGGACCACCTTGGAGAGCCATTGAGGAGTAAAACCTATTTTAGCCACCCTACAGGAACTAAAAACTACAGGAAACATAGGGAGCTACATGAAACAATAGATATTCATAGGGAACGCTAAAAGGAGGTACATAGGGTCAAGCTACTCATAAATTCTCCTCATCCAAAGAATCACAGTGAAAGGTAGGTGGCCCATATATCCTATGCTTTGAATTTATAGCTAGGAACAAAATTTTTTTGGTTTTTAAGTGAAAATAGTGGGCCTGGGAGTTTAAAAAAAGAAAGAATTGTGAACAATTTGAAAGTTGTGTGGAGATATAGAAAAATTGCAGCCATCCACCACCCTCAGTCACCCTAATAACTAAATATTAGCCTACCAAACTCCTTATAGTCATCTAACCAAAAAAGGAAAATGACAGGAGGGTTTAACAAAAGGGAACCCACAAAGACATCCAAAATACACCTCCATCCCCCTGTGCTAGAAATATTCAAAAGACATAACTGGTTGGGATTCTTTGAGCTGCTCAGAGGGTATGATGATGATGTAGATCAATAGTTTTCCATAGCACTTAACCCTTGGGATAGGATCAGTGCTACCATAGTTGTAAGAGGATTGTAAATTAGAATTTCTCTTAAAGTAAGTAGCAGAATCACTACACTTCCTCAGGGGATGCCATGGAGAAAGGAGGATAAGGCTACAAGAAGTTACGAAAGAACAAATTATTATTAAGGGATGAAGAGACAATTGAGGATAAAAATGGTATAAGAAGGGAAAGCCTTCCCTACCCCTGGAATGGGGTAAGCTATCATATTCTCAAATATATCTCTTGTGAATGGAGGCTTAGTATAGTCTATGGCTATCGATTTAGGCTCCTCCATGAGTTAATAGTTGGAGAGGGGATACCCAATGACAGAAGACTCAGTATACCCTAATTATTTCTCCAATCGATAATATACATGAGCTTAAAAGTCCAAGAGGGGAAAATTAACAATGACACACCATGGACTTATAAAGCTAATACTAGAGGATGCCCCGAGCCAGCTTAGAAACCCCATTCAATGTTCCACATTCGGAGACATGGACATAGAGGCTATGATTGATATACAAACCCTTGAATATGATAGGGACAATACTTCTAGTGTTGAATAGGAGGAATAAGAAGAACCTCAAGAGGAAGTAGAAGAATAAATTGAAGAGGAAGATGAAGAACTTGAAGAGGAAGGAGAAGAACCAGAGGAAGATAAGGAGGTAGAAACAAAGAAAATAGAGGAAGAAGAATAAAAAGAAGAAGGAGAAGAGGATAAATGTGAAGAGAAAGAACAGGATGAAGAAGCAAGCCCTGAGAGACACACCAAGGAAAGGGAGGAGTCTCCAAGGTTGTCTCCTGAAGCAACTGAGAGGGAGGCAACTGCTGCCTTGACTTCCCTACGAACACATGTCAAATATAAAAGGAAGAGATAGAGGCATATTCCCGTATATTTCAAAACAAGGAGTAGCACTAGGATCAAACGGGGGAGACCACAAACACCCACTAAGCCTCCTATCATTATTGAGGACTCACTAAAAGAGCAAGAAAAGTTAGTCTCCTAGGAAATAAAAGGTGAAGAGTGTACATAAAACAGGATTCCCCAAAGTCTCCCATCCCCTATGTTAGGAGGCCTATCACAAGTTTAGAATACGAAAATAAAAACAAATAAACTTTGACCCCATTTTAGAAAGGAAAAATCCTCCTATAGGAAACACAGACAATCCTACAGGAAACTTTATCAGCACTACAGGAAACACAAAGAAAGAAGCAGGAAGGATAACAAGGGTAGAGGAAAGGAAAGGAAGCAACAACATAAGTGCAGGAGGAGGCAAATGCTCCAAAGAAATCTAAGGGAGAATCCCAAGAGCTGCAGGAACCTAGCCCACAACCCAATTTGAGCTCTTATTATAGATTCATTGAGGGAGGCAAAGTAATAGCACAAAAATTTTCCATACCTCTCTTCTTTGATCTTGAGAAGGAGAGAGGAATGACACATCACTGGAAGCAAATTGCTAAATCAAAGAATGTAGAGGATGTGGGCCATCTAGAAGAGAAGCTACTGGAGATAGGCAAAGAGTTGAGTAGGATAAGGGAGAGGGAAAAATTATGTGATCTCAACTAGAGGCAAAAAACACATGGATAAGGAGGAAAGTATAGGAAAAAAAGAACCAATTTGCCACCATGCCAAGCCTCTCCATGGAGGCATTCCAGTGCGTAATGCCACCAAATTCATATGCCTTGCAACTCAAAGATCAATGGTTGTAATTTCAGATAAAGACACTGGCACAATAGGGGACTACGCCTTTCCAAGACTATAGGCAGTTCATTGAGCTATGTGACTAAACAACCCTAGAGGATAAGGCCAAGATAGCTAACTTCTACTTACACAACTTGGAATTAACAGACTTGAATGTGTGGGACCCCAATGCAAAGTTGAGGGACTTACAACTAATGACCCTTACATCATGGATGGGTCATGAGGAGGCCATGGTGTTATAGACATTTTTGGGCACTACAACCCCAAGCATAAATGTCCATAAACTAAGGGCTCCTAAGTCCCTAAAGGTGTTGTTCCAACCCCTAAAAGAACAAGGTCAACTGATTACAACTTCTCCCAGAAGTTCTCCATGAAAAACTGCTCGGAACTGGTCAAAACTGGATCATTTCACTTGCTCCATGGCCAAGGTGTGATGCATCTCACCTTGTACACACGGGAAGTGCGTTGCATTTCAAAAAGCCCTTCTATGGGGTGCGATGGACAAGAAAAGACAAGTGGCGGAGACAGTTTGCGAGGTGGATGATCATGGAATCTTCCAGAAACTTCTCCTATGACACTTGCCTCTCAGAATCGCCCAAGGATGAGTAAGAGATCAATGAGATCTCCAAGTGGAAGCAAGAACTATCAGAGAGAAGACACTAATCAAAAACCCAGAGCTGACTCACACCTCTGCAAATATCTATATATAGATCTCTCATCCCAGAGATCCAGGAGGTTAGAGGCTGGAATTTTTCATCTTGTAAGGAATTGTTGTTGGTTTCTTGAGACAACATCATAGTGTTGGGTGATCTAAGCTTTGTATGAGGTGAAGAAGGGATTACTTGCTGAGAGGATGATGCTGGGTCAGAACAACTGGTTTTAACTCCCTTGGCTCTTTCTTGTTTATCAATAAAAGCTATTCAAGTTTTCCTCCATACTCTTGTGTCATTTATGTTTTATGCATTTGTATGGTCAATTTACATCTGATCCTAGATTGTTTATGATTATAGATCCATGTTCTTGTATAGTGTTATGCTACTGTGATCCTACAGGTACTCTGTGAAGCTGGGCGTATAAGGGAGCAAGTAGCAAAAGACTATCAAGAGAAAGAGGAATCGAACTAGGAGATTAGCGCAAGATAGAGGTTGGTCTTCTTTGCTCCTCTCTCATCTATATTTCATAAAGGAAAAACAAAAGTAGCTTTACTTTGTTTGTTTCTAAGGTAGCTACCACACCTTAGTGGGATAAGCAGTTCTGTGTAGACACTTTTCCCTGTAACAAAATGGTGACTCCGTTGGGGAGCGACTAGGTTGTTTGCTTATCTTCCTTGTTGTTTATTTTATAAACTTACAGACGGAGCCTGAAGTCGAGCCAGGTAGCTTTCGAATTGCATTTGCTATGCAAATGCAAAGTAGAGAATTGCTGCTTCAGTCAATCTCCGGGATTTGTTTATGAATTAAACAACTGATTTACAAACTCTCTAATTGCCCCTGTGGTAGCTCCAGTAACCTCCGTAGATCTACCCCTGATTGTTGATTTACTAATTACCATTTGCTCGGCCAAAACCCCTGAACTGAACTGCAAACTGTGACCCCAAACCCAAGCAAAGTCTCGTCTCTGGCCCAGCGCAGGCTCTGTTCTGTGAATCTGAAATTCAGCGCACTTCCCGACTGTAGTAGGTGCGCTGCATTTCAAGTTCACTGTGTTACAGGTGCGCTGATCAGACTAGGCATTGTTCCTCAGTTTTAGTTTCTGTGTTCATTCTTTTCAGTTCTATTCATGAGTTTTGCTATTTGTAATCAGTATATCTCTGTTTGAAACCCCTTTCCTTGCTGATATTCCGCCTCCATTGTGCAAAAGAACTGTAAATGTTTTTGTGTATTTTTTGGGTCATTTTCAGTTCTCCTTTGCAAAAAGTAACGTAATTGTACTGTCGTTTCTTGATTTGAAAGTGTCGCAAGTGTCGTTTTCAGTCATAGGAGAGAGTTTGGTTGTTCTTGATAGTCGATTACCTTGTTACTATTGTATTTGGTCTGAATTTGTAGTTTTTCTAGTGTCTAAAGCAAGTATTCATTTCCGAATCATAAAGTGTTGTGATTGTCTTCATTTTTTATTTTGAAAAGAAACTTGTTAGCAATTGTCACTTGAAAAGTAATTTAGATTTGCGCATTAGCTTTCTTTTTATCATTCACATACTAAGAAAGCCGAAAACAAATACATGCATATGCATTTGCATTTAGACTATTTGATTGGTTTGATTTAGGACAGTGCATATAGTGTGTGCTCTTTGCTCTTTGTGAAAGAATACTGTCTCTCTTTCCTTAGTAGCTAGGATTTTCATTGCACAAAGAAGATAAAAGACTGTTTATCATCTTAGATTGCATTTTAGGAATTGTACATCTACATCACGCGGTGAACCTGAAAGGCAAATTTCTTAAGCAAGATCAACTATAAAATAAATTTAATGAATCTAACAACGCTTTGGAACCTAACGCACAACATCTAGAAGTCTAGGCTAGAGACGTATTTCGGCGTCGTAAAGCCTAGTAACTGTTGTTCTCACTGATGGTTGGGTGATTCCTCCACTTTGAGATGATAAGTGCCAGTACGGACTTGTGTTCCCACGTACCGTCGAGTATATTTTGGGAGACCATAATAGGCTTAATCCTTTATCCATAGGAAGTCGTGTCTGCCGCCCTATCGATCGCAATGCACTAAACACAACATTCGGGAAGATTGATTTCCGTACCGTAAAAAGTATTCTGCAGTTTTACGATTGGTTTGGTAATCCCTCTGTCTAGATTTCCAGAGCAGTCCCTTTCGTTCCTTTTCAGACTCCTTAATGGAAAAGGTCCATCTGAGCACTTGTCACTTCAGGCTCATTAAAAATCGAAGGCGACTAGAGTCATCTTTTGTTTTTTCTTGACTCTTAAAAATTGAAAAAACAAGTTGTGTCAAAGCGTCTAAAATTTATTTTAATCGGAATAACGTCACTGTTCCCTCGTTGGTCTTAGAAGTTAGTCTCCCTTCATCGCAAGTTCTTGTAGAATCGCTAGGAAATCTTTTGGATAGACTAGATATGTCTGAACAACCGTCGACATCCAGGACTGTGTCATCCGACGTAGCAGCGGCAGAGCCTCCTGCTGCTACTCCAACGATGTTCGTCGGTATACCATCTATCCCGACAAGTTATCAACAACAAGCCGGAGTCCAATCAGGGACTATTTCGACGACATGGTCAGTTCCTATTTCTTCATCCGGATTATCATCTGGTATTTCTTACGTTGAAATTCAACAAATTGATCCAATGTGTCTTCAAAGGCCAATCTAGCCTTTAAGTACTGGATTTCCACCATATGGAGGGCAGTATGCTTTTTCATTGTTCCCTCCCGAAGAATAACCATATGGGAGTTTACAACAAAGTTCAAGTCAAATTGGAATTACATCCAGCGGTTGGGTACCAATACTGCCTCAGCAACCAAGGGTTGTATATTCAATGCAACCAGTCCACCCTGTGTCGAATATTCCCACTATACCTGATATGGTGACTGCGTCGCAAGTACAAGTGCTACCTGTTGTATGTCAATCCCAAGCTTCTCAGGTTGCAATACAATAGCCTCTTGTCTCAAAGACTCAATCACAACCTCAGGTTAGTGCCTCCTTATCTGGAGCGACTCAGGCTCAAACAAGTACTATGACTCCTCATCTTGGTCAATCATCCAGTATTGGACAACAGCACATGGTCCAACAACCATGGCTGGTTCAATCTCAACAACCGCCATTCCAGTAGTCATATCAAGGACCTGAGCAACAAGTCTTTGTAAGTAATGGGCAACGACATTTCCAAAGCGGTTATCAACAACCATATTATAATTGTTATGCCCATCAACCTTATCAAAGTTACCAGCATCAAATACATTATGTTGGTATGCAAAGACCCACTGCTCAGGCGATTCCATCTTATCCTGGGTATGCTTCGCCTAACCTGAATCAACAGTTCCCCTTTGTAGCAACTCTAGAATTACCAAATCTAAACCGGCTGATGAATGATCCAATTGCTTACACCCCTTGGTGGCCGGCGATTCTGCATATACTTTCGTCAGATATTCCTAAATTTAATGGAAATCCGGGTGAAGACCCGTCGAATCATGTGATGACATTTCATCTGTGGTGTTCATCAAACACCTTAAACAATGATTCGATTAGGCTTCGCCTTTTTCAGAGGATGTTAACTGGTCCGGCAGCAAAATGGTATATCGAATTACCCAGAGCTTCGTTTAACAACTTCAGTACCCTAGCCACAACCTTGTTAACCCATTTTCAGTTACCGATAAGGTACGAAACAGGAACAGAACTTCTTACCAATTTCAAGCAGACAACGGCCACTCACATATCTGATCATATTCATGAGTGGCGACGTCGTCACAAAATGGTAAAAACATATGTTCCTGATCAGCTGCTAGCTGAATTGTTTATTAAGTCATTATTACCTTCTATCATAGAAGATGTGGCAAAGGGATGAGTCGTCACTGAAGAGCAAGTTATTGCTCATGCACAATATCTAGACTTGATCTATACTCAGTTTGGCACGCTCTATGATAAAATACCTGATGCTCCTAGACCGAAATTTTCCGTTCCTCCCCCTCCTAAATCAAACAAAGACTCTCATGCCGGTGATGGCGTGATAGGTACGACAAGCACGAAATCGACAAAGGCTACATCTAAAAAGGCCCGTAAGATTTCTAGTCAAAATGCAAATGAGGAACTTCTTGCCTCGGAAGTAAATGTCGTGTCGACCGACAAGGGCAAACAACTAAAGCAACCAGGGGGCAAGAAGAAAAAGAAAGGGAGAAAAAAGAAGCAGGATGAGTCATCTCCTGAAAAACCTTCTGCAAACCCTTCTGGGCAAAGGAAACCCCCTGCGGGGTGTCATATATGCGATGAGGATCATCGAACGAGAGATTGTCCACATAAAGCTGAAGTTAAGAAACTCTTTAAGAGTTCAAAAACCTCAGCAGTATTGACTGATCCGTTTCCAAACTCGGGAACCAAACGGGTTGCTAAACCAAGTGCTTATGCTGTCTATCTCGGAGCAGCAAAATGATGCTTTGACAAGGAATAAAGGTTACGGGAATCCACAACTGTCAAATAACAAGGCTAATGAACAACCTAGTGGTTCGACAACAACTTTGATCGAAGTTGTGCCACCCATCATTCCTGAGCCAATGATAAATCCGCCAAAGGGAGTAGTACACAAATCGACATTTAATCCTCGTGCTATGTCGACACTTGAAGTACCGCAAATTTGCCCCTCCCAAAAGCAGGATCTATTATTAGTAATAGGTGGGATTGGCCCAACAGATTCCAATCTTGTATCCTTTAATCACAAAGGATATGACCCTCAGTTACCAGCTCAACTAGCTTTCCTTATTCAAGTGAAAGCCCTCAAGAAAACTGTTCATCGAACAATTATTGATGAGGGGGCATCTACATGTATTATGTCGATGAATTGCTGGAAAAATTTAGGCTCACCACCCTTGTCGAAATCATCAACAATGTTAAAAGCATTTGATGGACGAACATATACCCCATATGGTATTCTAAGTAACTTGAAGGTGGAACTAGGAGGGAAAATAGTAGAAATTGATGTTGAAGTAATCGACGGAAACCTCGATTACAACATCCTACTGGGAAGGCCCTGGATATATGCCATGGCCGCAGTTGTGTCGACCTACTTCAGGAAGATTGCATTTCCCTTTCAAGGAGGAATTACAATCGTCGACCAACAAACATTTCTCCCCAACAGTTCACAAGTTACGGGAAGCATTCCAATGATCCATGGAAGTGATCATTCACTTCAAAATATTGGAGTAGGTCTCCTAAAAGACCCTGCCTTAATGGGTACTTTTTCCCTACCGCCTCTGAGTAATCTGGCGGAAGTGGCCACAGTGGAAACCTGCAATATGAAATCTTCTATATCTAATGGATTCGGAAGATTCCTAAACATTTTGTCAGCATGGATCATCGCCATTTTAGAAATATTGTAGCAATCAATTTTCTTGGCTTGGGGGGCAAACCCAAATCAACGCTCATCGAGTGTTTGGATAGATAGGTCTAAGGAATATGGCACCTCTTCAGATCCTTGGTCGCATGTACATTCTACAGACGAAGGAATCATTCAATCAATGATGATAGGAGAGGCACCATGGGAAGATTACCACCATCACTCCCATCTTCTGGATTACCACGAAGATTATTCCAGCAACCTTAATCATCCATCAGTTTTTGATTTTCTATCAAATACTGTAAATACGGTGGATTTTGAGGATGGTTCTTTTACTATGTCAACCTCATTAAAAAATGAAACAAATCCCCTTTCCAAATCTCAAAGGTAAACCTTCATTCCAACCACCGAGTTGGATGCAATGAAGCTTGGGGGGCATGCACCTCAATTTGTGTTATTATACTGGGGGCATGCAAACTTATAACAAGCATAGTTTTTCGTTTCAAGCTTGTGAAAACATGAAACTAAACACGAGCAATGTTACGAGCAATGTTACCACAGGATTCAAGCTTGTTAAAAAATAAACCTGCCTCAAGTAGTTTTAGCACATAGTTCAAGCTCGTTAAAAAATAAACATAAGCCATGAGCAAATGTTTCTCCCCGCGTTTAAGCTCATTAAAAAATGAAATATTTCCCGGTAAATAACCATCGTGAATGTAGTACTTCAGCCTTTAAAGCCTTGGTTGTGTTCTCATCATCACCCCCACTCTGTATTGGCCGATCATTCACCTCCATTTGATTGTTTACCCCTTTTGAGGAACAGCTGCGAAGAGTGATCCCACTAGCCATCCTTGTCACACTGCCGTGATTGGAAAATTCCAAACCTTACCTAGAATCAGCTGCTACCCAAGTTTATCACTCGTTCCTCAAAAGACGAGTCTCCTTTAAGCTCTTTTCAACGGACTCGTAAAATATGAAAAGATTTCCGAGCCATTGGCCTCTCCAGCTCATTAAAGGGACCGGAAGTGCTATCCCTCCTTTAGATTTTAATCTTTTTGGACCTGAGGGATTATTACACAAAAAGATCGAGCGCTTGTTTTGTTCGGCTCGTTAAAAGTATCGAAAATTCATCCCTTCTGAATTGTTTTATACTTTTTCGGACTTAAGGGATTAGATGACGAAAAAGGAATTTTGGATTTTCCTTTACGTCCCTTTTTAGACTCTCTAAAATTGAAAAGGACCGAGTTATCTTTGTCGTTAAACTCGTTAAAACTTAATAACGACAAACTTGTCCATAGCAGACAAGAACGAGTTTCACTATCGCTAGGCTCGTTAAAACATAGCGATGGGTTGGGCAAATTATAGAACAAGCATATGTTATCCTCCTCAAGCTTGACAAAAATAAAGAGGTACTAGTTAGCAATGACTAGGGAAAAATTGGGAAGAAAACTTGAAGAAACTTTGTTGGTAGCAAGTCGCTCTTGAACATGACACTTTCACTCCGCATCCAAGTCGGGTTGGGTTGTTTCATTCACCGGTCACATCGCCATGGTCCCATCACACCATCCACATTTGGGGTTAATGCTACCAATCCATCACGTCAGTGTTGTCGATATGTTGAAGAGAAGTCATTTAGAGAATTCACCTGTGTCTCACCCGCTACAATACATTTACACTCCATTCTTTCATGACCGCCGCCCTGAACCTTATGTCATCAGATCGTTTTCACCTCCATTAAAATCACTTGCTCTGTTCCGTGTCATTGATGTGGCATTCATTAAGGCCCTCCTGTGACGGATCGCTTCTTGTCGACAGCAGCTCATTATCCAAGAAGTCGATCTAGGAACACCCCGTTCAGTACTTTGAAGCTTGCATGCCTCAATGGCAAGTTTCTCACTTCCGGCGACAGGTTTACATCAATGGCCTTCGACCGAAATATTTTGCGTGGTGCTTGACGCCAAGTCCTTTATTCACACCACGTGAATTGTACTGCAGTACCTTGAGGGTCATTATCATTATCAGTGATTCCTCTCGCACCTGTTAACAGCTTACATCATTGGCTGGTAATCAGGCAATGTCTTTCCATGTTCGACTCCAGAACATCTCTCACATGGATAGACTTGTACTTCAAGTGAAGATCGAACAAGATTGAAGACCCCGGATCTAGTTTCATCCATCTGGGCTGCGATATATATTCAGGGAAATAAAGACATCAAATGTACATTATTGCTGCACAGATAATCATCCAATCAAAGGGATGATGACTCTACCAGAATCATCAGTCTACACTCAGACGATTGTCTGTCCTATGTACATGAAAATGAATTTATAAAGCTGAGCATGGGAATGCCCGCCTCAGCTAGATCATGAAAATATTATGAAGATAATGTATTGTATTGTATCTTATTACAGGTCTCCTCCCAGCTTGAAAGAACTTCGGATCCTCATAATAAAGCATTTCACCCGACATCAAAAGATTAACGACCTCATGCTTTAGGGGGCAACTGTTATAGACATTTTTGGGCACTACAACCCCAAGCATAAATGTCCATAAACTAAGGGCTCCTAAGTCCCTAAAGGTGTTGTTCTAACCCCTAAAAGAACAAGGTCAACTGATTACAGCTTCTCCCAGAAGTTCTCCATGAAAAACTGCTCGTAACTGGTCAAAACTGGATCATTTCACTTGCTCCATGGCCAAGGTGTGATGCATCTCACCTTGTACACACGGGAAGTGCGTTGCATTTCAAAAAGCCCTTCTATGGGGTGCAATGGATGAGAAAAGACAAGTGGCGGAGACAGTTTGCGAGGTGGATGATCATGGAATCTTCCAGAAACTTCTCCTGTGACACTTGCCTCTCAGAATCGCCCAAGGATGAGTAAGAGATCAATGAGATCTCCAAGTGGAAGCAAGAATTATCAGAGAGAAGACACTAATCAAAAACCCAGAGCTGACTCACACCTCTGCAAATATCTATATATAGATCTCTCATCCCAGAGATCCAGGAGGTTAGAGGCTGGAATTTTGCATCTTGTAAGGAATTTCTGTTGGTTTCTTGAGACAACATCATAGTGTTGGGTGATCTAAGCTTTGTATGAGGTGAAGAAGGGCTTACTTGCTGAGAGGATGATGCTGGGTCAGAACAACTGGTTGTAACTCCCTTGGCTCTTTCTTGTTTATCAATAAAAGCTATTCAAGTTTTCCTCCATACTCTTGTGTCATTTATGTTTTATGCATTTGTATGGTTAATTTACATCTGATCCTAGATTGTTTATGATTATAGATCCATGTTCTTGTATAGTGTTATGCTACTGTGATCCTACAGGTACTCTGTGAAGCTGGGCGTACAAGGGAGCAAGTAGCGAAAGACTATCAAGAGAGAGAGGAATCGAACTAGGAGATTAGCACAAGACAGAGGTTGGTCTTCTTTGTTCCTCTCTCATCTATATTTCATAAAGGAAAAATGAAAGTAGCTTTAATTTGTTTGTTTCTAAGGTAGCTACCACACCTTAGTGGGATAAGCAGTTCTGTGTAGACACTTTTCCCTGTAACACATGGCTAAGGTGGTGAAGAGGGTTTGGAAAGAAAAGAAAAAGAGCCCCAAGTTTACATCAGAGCAGAATAGATCAATTATATGGTTGTCATTAGCACCCACCAAGGAAAATTTTAAGGATGGAAGATTATCTTGAAGTTTAAAAGCATTGGTGAATCTCACTAGGCCCTAATATGAAAACTATAAATATTTAATTGAAGTATTTGTAAAATTATTCAAATTTATAATGATTTTATATAGTCTCTATAATGTAGCGGTTTTTAAGGTAAAATCATTTTATATTGTAAAATTTAGGTGAATGATTTTTATAAAAATGGAAATTGGAGAATTTGTTTTGGAAAAATCATGGAAAATTAGCCCACCTGCGAATATTAGCCCTTAAAATTTTCCATGGTACCCACAACATCATTGCCAATGATCCCCAACTTGCACCAAAATACCTAGCTACACAAGAGAAAGAAATTACACATTTTGAGGACGCCTTGAGATTTCTATGGGATGAAAGCCAACAAGCATGCCAAAGGAGATGGGGAACCCTACCATACAACCTTATGATCAGGGAGTATCATTCCCTTAAAAGAATGAGAGATGCACTAGAAAGGACCCCACTGTATAATAAGGCACTACAAAGACTCAAAATCAACTGGATTGGTTTGAAACTCAGTCCACCCTTGCTATTGGGTATGCTAGAAGGCACAAAGGAGGAAGAAGAAAGAAAGCAATGGGAGGAAATAGAGAAGCATGTAGGATTTTATCCATAAGAGGAAAATCCATGAGCAGAGGCCTAGGATGTCAAAGAGGCCACAAGAGCTATGAAAAACATGGACATATACTAAGTTTCTCAGAGGACGAGCAACACTTTCAGTAGGGGTGATGTTGAGACTCATCAATATGTAAATTATATGGGCCTTAATGCCACTCTCCAGCTTATTAAAATCAACTTTTCTCACATTCCTTTACACATTTTATTATATTTTGCTTAGTGAGAAGGGTAAAGGTGAGATGTTATGTCAAGTGGCCCAATGTGCATTAATTACAGGATTTGGAGCTATTTTTGGCTAATTTAAGCGCAGGAACTAGAAGTAGACAAGAAAAATGGATTTTAGGAGATTGGATCTCTCTCCTTAAATCCTCAATCACTGGAAGATTCCTCCACCAGATCTCATCAACTCGGGGTTACAACCAACTAAGCCCACTGAGTTCATTGGAAGCCAAGCCAATGATAGTTGAAGACAAGTTAATCTTGAGTTTGGGACACAAGCTTCCTTAATTTTAAGGAATTTGTTAGTAGCTTCATTTGTATAAATAAGAAATCATAGGGCCTCATTAGGATTTGAATTTTTTTATGGTATCCAAGAGGCATTTTAGAGCTAAGACATTATGATTGATTACTCTTATGTATTTTTGACATTTTTATGAGAACGAGAAGCATTTACTTGATCCAGCACTGAGTTGACTCAGAGGGATAAATCTCTTGGGTTAGGGTACAACCCAAGCAGGAAAGGTTCCTCTTTTTGTATATGTATGCTTATATTTCATTCTTAGTTAGATGTTGAAGTTATTTCTGCTTTATTTCATTTACAAGTACTTGAATGATTGTTTAGTTTTTCTTCCATTAGTTGAAAAGATAGATCAGTGGTACAATAGTGAAAGTCAATACTTCAGAAAATCTTGTGATAGTGGCATCTTCCTCATCTTCCTAATGGGATCATGGTTTGAGGGCCCCACTCTCACAGCCCCAAAAACAGATTTGTCTCTTTAGATCATTTCATGGCTAGGGTTCTTGATTGAGTAGATTACTATCTATAATTCCTTAGAAATACCTACAGTTGTCATTTTGGTTTCTTGAAGTTGTTGTAGTCTAGAAAGAATTGTATTTCACAGATTTCACCATTAGCCATCAATAACTCTGTTTTTCCTAAATTCAACTCATCTTTTCCATATTTAAATGAAGTTGTGCATAACTAAAGGAAATAATGTGTGTTGTTGCAAGAGTTTCTCATCTACAAGGAGAACTCATTTTACCAACCTCATCCAAGTCTTCTCCACCCATGCTACCAAAGTCTACCAACCCCTAATTTGAATTTATGTTTTGTAGCGAAGTGGACATCTTCCTTGAGCAAATCCAACCATCTTGAAGAGTTGGGTTGAGCCTTGGGTAGTGTACACCTCCTCTATGCATTATCCCACCATAAGACACCTTTCCCACACTTTATTCCACCTCTCCTACCTTCCTATAGCTTTCATCCTATTTCCTGTAGTAAACTAGGACATCCTGTAGTACTACAGAAAACCCTGTAGCAACCTGTTTTAAGCCTGAATTGAGCAGAAATGATCATATGAGATTAGATTAGGCCTCCACTTGGCTTCCATACCCTCAGTACCATTATGGATGTATTTCCCCATGCCTTTCTCCCCTACAAAATAATATATTGGTTCACGTAGCATTTATATTTATAAAATTAAAAATCAAAAAGACTATTTTCTGCAATTTCTAGTTAGTAAATGCATATAGTAATCATAGTAGTTTTAGGATAGTTTCCATGCTTACTTAGTCTAAATAAATAGATATTAGAATGCAAGGTTAAATTAGGTTACTTTTGCAAGTAATATGTGTAAATTCTTAGCTAGATAATTTCATGTCACTTCATAGCACTTTCCAATTTAGCATTTTCATTTCCTAGAGTAGGCAACACTTCCTTTATGCATTAAAGATAGTTTTCCATTTGTTGTTAGTAGTCATAATCCTTATAGTCAATAGAAGACTAGCTTGAAAATCCCTAGTGGTCTATCAGCCCAATCCATAAGTGTAAATATTAGACCATTACATCTACTGTGTATACAACACTATCACCTCCAAGTTTATACGAACCCCGGGTTGATGAAGTAAAGTTGGTAGCCCTAGGAGTTGCATCATCCTTCCTATAACATTAGAGCTCATCAGGTACTAGTGGTCCAATAATCACCTTGGTACCAAACCCAAGCGCCCTGTGACACAGACCATGCCACCCTAGATGCCCTTGCTATTGTTTGTGCATTAACAAGACCAGGTGGTTTGAAAAGCACCTTAGAACTTTATCCTAGCACCTTGTGGTCATGGGTATGGACATGTAGCCTATCACTCCTATACTTGATACCCATTTCTAATTTTCTAAATAACTTTCCTATCACATTTTTGTGTAACAATAATCCTGGTGTAAGCATGAGGTTGTTGAAACCTTTCCATAAACTTCCAAATTTCAATCTTATTTTCCATGATATCCCTTTGGAGTTAGATCAAGTTCCATATGCCATTGGAATGGTCTCTAAGAGGACTGTTTAGTTTCCTCATTAGAACTAAGGAATTAAAGAGAAATTTCCTTGGAAGATATAAACTTCATCATTGTCATCAAGTTAGGAAATAATACATTAATGATAACAGACTTATTAGGATCCCTCTGAACTCAACACTTGACATAAACTACAAAAATTGTTCAACATATATGGAAATTTATTTACTAAAATTACTGAAGAAAGTAAAGAAAGTCACATTGGCCCATCATATGAAAGAGAAATATCTACTCATGTTGAACCACTTATTAAAGAAACCAATGTTACTTTGAAAGGGAAAAACAAAGAAAGAGGTAGAAAGCCTGCAAATGCCCCTCTAGCTTTGACATAAAAAGCTTGCTAGATTTCGTTATTTAATCATTGAAGAAGGACTCTAATGTGGCTCAAGGCATAAATAATGATAGGAAAAATGGTGGAGGAGATGGACAGGAGCCACCCCTCAATGAGGTCTTCGAAAGATCACACATTATTGAATTATCCAAGATGGAAATATCTAAACAGTATCAACCTAAAGAAAAGAAATTAGGTGTGGAAGTTGATAGAAAACACTATCTGATTGAGTTACATCCTGCATGGGTGACACCCAAAGAGCGATTCAAGAGATAACATACGAGCCTGCCATCTTGGATACCATATGCAAGCCATACAGGATGCACATTATGATTGAGGTAATACAAAACTAAGAATAAAAAGGATAAAAATTAAAAATAAAAAGGTCATTATCCAACCAAAATAGAAGTGGATGTTTCTAGAATAAGAGCAAATTCACTATTGAAATTACACCAAACCACTAGTTAATCTCCAACCCAATTTATTATAGAATAATAAGCTAACAATCTAAGACTAAAATGGAGAATAAATGAACTTGAAGAGGCTCTTAATCTAGTGCTCCTATTCATGACCCCGTTAGTTATAAGAGCACCCAAATATACAACAAAAACACCTAGAACACCCCGTTGGGTAAAGAAAATGGAACACCTGCTCACAAGAACTATTGGAAATCTCTTTGCATTTGTGGCATTTAAAGCAGAGAATTCATTTTTTATTATTATTTTAAAAAATGATTTGGAAAATGTTAAAAAATTCATTGACAATGAATTTTCAAACTTTATTAACAATATCAACTTAGTGAATTCCAGACGATAGAGTAGAGCCTCCCAAGGCCTAAAAGTCTAAAGCAGATAAAAGTTGGTTGGTCTCCTAGATTTACAATGTTATAGGGGCTATTATTGATTGCAAAAACATTGAAAGTAAAAGGAGAAATTCATTTTCCAAGGCCATTCTGGTTGTCAATGACCAAAATGCCCCCCACATGATGAGAGACTCTATTCTCCTCTCTGAAGATATTTTACATGAATAGTTAGAGATTATTAAGATTTCAATGGGTTCCAAATTCAACAACTTAACTGAGTTCCTGAAAGATAAGATTAAAAAGTGGTTACTTACATTTGTAAATTATAATTAAGACTCGTTAGCTACAACTTCATAATTGCAAGAAGATGCTCGAAGTATTGAGGAGGAGATATTTGACTTATTTGTCAAGAAAGACATAATAGTTCCTCCAATGAAAGAATATATTGAAGAATGGCTAAAGAAATCACTGCAAGATATTATTAATCTATAATAATTGTCAAACAGTTAGATTAATGACATCCTTCAAGCCATATAATGGAGCATCTTCTTCAACACAAAAGAAATTCCTTCCACATCATTTTTGTGAGTAGTGAAATCTTTTGAAGCATTTCCATTCTTTCTTCCCAATCATTGGTCTTCAATATTTCTTGATTGTTTCTTCACATAATTTAAGGCGATTCTTGACTACAACTCTATATTTCTTTGAATTATTTTAAATTTTTACTGGTCCATCAGATCCCAATTCCAATCCCCTTCTGGGATGAATGCATTTACTTTTACATAATGACCCTCCAAAATTTTGTATGTGCTTCATTTTGGAGCCTCCCCCCTAAATCACAACAGCTTATCTGGCACTAACCTAGGTACTTGTGCTTTGATTGAGCTTTATATTTTGCATTTTGGCTTGTGTTTTCTTACTTTCTTTAACACCTAACCCACAAGATGATCTCTTGACATAGTTTCAACCCAGTTCCAGGCTTGCCTTAGTGAACTACACAAATCTTGAGGGCAATCAGCCTTGCTCTTAGGAATTGCGCAGTCCAAGCTAACAGAGAGCCTTCAGCTCCAAAATTGTGTAGAGCCATGGTGAGCACCAGTATTGCAACAATAATGCTACAACTCTTGGGTTTCCTTCTTTACGTTTATCAAACCGGTAGTTTGTAACAAACTTGGAAGCGACAATGTTGTATGCACAAGTACTAGCTCTTACTGCAGGTTGTCACTTGGTTAGCTGGTGCAAGATCACTAGGAGCTCAAGCCAATGTCTATAGATTCTAGAAGAAGCTCTATATGTGATGAAAGGAGAGAAAGACTATTCTACAGATACTACTCTAATGGTAAAAGGGAGAAAGTCTGAAATGTAAAGCAAAACTAGTAAACCCAAATTAACCAACTAATCCAACTTTTGCAGAAAGCATGATGAAAACCATGAAAAGAATGCCATTACCTACTCAAGGAAGTAAAAAACATCTAACTAAGCTATTTCTGGAAGTAAATGAGGAAAAAACATCTTTTTGGATTTTTATGTATTTTTATGTGAATTTGACATGCATGTAATTTATTGTTTGTGAATGTGGCAGTGAATAGGCAGCGTTGGAGGGTGGTTTTGGGACTTGAGAGGATGTAGGATGGTGTGGATGGGTCCTAGGATGTCTCAGGTCACCTTCTGGAGGCTTTTCCCACACTCAGCCTTCAAAAAGAAGCCTACAGGAAATTCTACAGGAGGAAAAACAACTTTCTACAAGAGGCCTATAGGAGGAGGCCAAGAGTATTTTTCACTGTTTTGAGGGTGTGAGAGTGGGTGAAAGAGGTGGATAAAGGTTGGAATGAGGTGTTAGGGCACCTAGGGTCTACCAAGAATCATCAAGAGAGAGAAAGATGATTGGATTTGCTCAAGGAGAGAGGAAGAAATTCTATGGAAAATGCAGGAAACTAAGGCAGAATTGAGGGGAGACTTGGGCAAACTGTAGGGCATGGATAAGATTGAGGATGTGATGGCTGATAGGCTGGAATAATGCAAGGATAGATCTACTACAAAGGAACTGACAGTCAACCAATAAGATCAAACAAGCAATGAAATGAGTGCATCTAGAAAACAGTGTTTTGCATCAAACTAGTCTAAACTATGATCTATGAAAGGAAATGCTGATAACTACTGCAAGAAAGGAAAGCATGAAAGAAGAATATTGTAAATAAATAAATGAGCATGATGAAGAAGTTTTGAAGCAAAGCAAAACTAGACTATTAACCACTAAAAGGCTGCAAACACTAGAAGTCCTATGAATGAGGAAAATCTGTGTTTTTGGGGCAGCAAGAGGGTCTTTGCCTCAAATCATGGTCCCAAAGGGAGGAAGAGAGGCCAAGGCACTATTGTTAGCCTTTTTAATCTTCTCTTTATCACTACCTAACCTGCTATAGAAAGAAAAAATGGAAGAAAACTACTGAATTATCAACACCAACCTATTCTTAACCATCAAAGAAATACATCTAACAACAACCTAATATACAATCTGAAATAAAAAATACAAATACAATTAAAGAGGAGCTTGGCTGTTTCGATTGGTCCCTAACCTAAGAGATTCAGCCCTTTGAGGTAACTTAGTGCTAGCTCAAAAAGGATTCCATCTTTATTATCAAAACAATAGCAAGATTACATGAAACTGTCTAAAAAATACTGAGCTCGAAGTTGGAGCAGTGTTTACATAAGCAAAAATGCAACAAAAATCTGACCCTAATGAGGCCCTAGGCCTCTCTACTTATACAAATGAAGCTACCAACAACTTCCTTAAAATCAGGGAGGCTTGGCTCCCAAAACTCGAGATAATCATCAGTCATCCTCCACTTGCTTGGTTGCCTTCTAGTGCATGACTTGGCTGCTTGTACTCTGAGCTGAATGAAGGGGAATTCGAAGTGAGGAGTAATAAATGAGGGGGATTCCCTCCTATAAGTCCTCTCCTTTGTCCACTTTGAGTTATTTCTACCATTTTTCCACTGGATCCTTGACTTTGACCTCAAAATTCATCAATAATCTACATTAAACACATGTTAGACCACATGGCATCATAACTAACTCAACTCACTCCATAAGCATAAATATAATCAGAAAATTATATAATAAGCTAAGAGAATGGTTGATTTTACTAGGTTAGGAGGTAAAATGATCCCATATAACTACCCATTTATGAGGCTCATCATCACCCCCTACTAAAAGTGTTACTCATCCTCTGAGCAACTTAGTCCATCTCCTCATCTTTTATGGCCCTAGTGGCCTCCCTAGCATATGAAGCTTCTGATGTGATCTCCTCTTCCTTGTCATAGAATCCTGCCTTCCTTTCTATCTCTTCCCACTGCTCTTCCTCTTCTTCTTCTCTTCTACCTTCCATCATGCCTAGCAGCAGTGTGGGACTCAATTTGAGGGAAATAGAGTTGACATTCAGCCTCTGCATGGAGCACTTGTACAATGGCACTCTTCTTAATGCCTCCTTCATCCTCATGGGGGAATGATATTCCCTGATCTACAGACTATGTGGTAAGGTGTTCCATCTCCTCATGCATGCATGCACATAGTCGTCCCCAAGTAGCCTTTTCATATCCTCAAAGTGTGCATTGGCTTGTGCCTGATCGCTTATATATCTAGGGGCAATCTAAGGATTATTAGCAAGTAGGTTATGTGTGTTGATGAGTGCCATGGGATCTGATGGCTCAACTCTGATCATTAACGGCTCATTCTTCTCTTTTATCATCAACCTTCTTATTTCTGCTACCCTCAACTCTTCATGGTTCATCCATGAGGCCATGGCCATTAGTTACAGGTCCCCGAGTGTGGCATTGGGGTCCCACACATTCATGTCTGTGAGGGCCATGTTATGTAGGTAGAATTCTGCCATCTTTGCCTTATCCTCTGATGTGCTTTGGTCACACAAGTCCATAAACTACCTGTAATCTTGGAAAGGCATTGTGCCTCTTTGTGCCAAAGTCTTTATCTAAAATTGCAACCATTGGTCCTTGAGATATAGGCCATAGGATTTTTCTAGTGTTCTACATTGCAATGCCTCCATGGATAAGCTAGCCATGCATGCCAGCTGGGTCTCTTTCTCTTGCAGCTACCTCCTTAGCAATTCATTTTCAGTTTCAAGGTGGCTTCTTGTAATTGCTTCCCTGTGTCTGATAGCACTCAAGTCTCTACCCATTTCTCTGAGTTTGTTCTCCATATGGCCAATATCCTCAACTCCTTTGGATTTGGCGATTTGCATCCACCTATGTGTTCTTATTCTCTCTTTCTCTAATTTGAAGAATAGTGGAATTGCAAATTTTTGTTGAATTATTCTTCCTCCCTCAAGTAGATTGTAGTAGGAGGCAAGACTAGGCTAGGGATTAGGTTCTTGTAGCTCTGTTTCTTCCTCCTTTACCTATAGCTCTCCTTCCATTTCTTTCTCAAGATTTTGGGTCTCCTGTAGTTTTGACAGTGTCTCCTGTAGAACTGTCTGAGCCTCCTGTAGGACTGTTTTTGGGTCTTGTAGTTCTACCTTTTCTTTCCATGTGGGAGATCTAGGAGTCCCCCTTTCATATGTGATAGGTGCCTTGGAAGGGGATTATTTTCCTTGGGTAGAGGGTGAATCTTCAATTGTAATTGGCACTTTTGAAGAGGGCTGAGGTTTCCTTGTTTTGATTCTTGTGCTCTTCCTAGCCCTGAAATACATGGAGGCTTGCCTTTTCCTCTTTTGTTTTGGCTTGATTGGTGTACTGAGGGCAGTGAGAGTAGTTGCTGCCTCTCTTTCTAGAGTCTTAGGGGACACTTCTCCTTGTTCTGTCTTTTCTACCTCTTTCTCTCCTCCTTCTGTCTCTTTTTCTGTCTCTGTTTCTTCATGCTCTGTTTCTTCAGCTTTCTCCTCCTCTATCTTAGTTTCTTCCTCCTTCCTTTCTTGTTCTGCTAAGTCACCAGTTGCTTCACCTTCTCCCCCTGGTTGCTCTTCCTCCTCACTGCTAGTAGGACTGATATCATAGGTTAGGGTCTTTATTTCATCCTTAGTTGTCATGTTTCGGAAGATTTCCCATGCTATAGGGAGTGTAAATGTATGGAGGGCTTCTTCCACTAAAATTTTGATTAACCCATGGTGAGCTAGTTGATCTAAATTTCGTACTTGAACCTTAGTGTTGGAGTCAATGAGGGACTATAGGAGGAAGTAGGGGATGCTGAGCTTCTGAGGTGCTAGAGTGTCTATCCCATACCTTAATTCATGGAGGATTCAAAAGTGATAATCATAGACAATGTTGTACCTCCCCTCACAGGAAATATATTTTATTATTTTCTAGCTAACCTCATCCCAAGGATATGGTATGCTAGCCCTTCTAATGCCATTTTTATCCTCTATAGGGGTTTCATTGTTTTGGAAAAAGTTTTTCTTAGCAGCCTGGCCAATTGGTTTCTCATCCTTACTTCTAGGAATCCCAAGAGGAAGGATAGTGACTCTACTGATAAATTCAGGGGTTATCTCCATGGAGATACCTCTAAAGGTGACAGTGACATGTGTTCTTGAGTGAGGGACCAAAGATTGGGAAAATTCTTGGGCAATTTCCTCATCAAATCCTCGGAATTTCTCAAAAAAGTTCATCCAATTTGCTCTTGTGAATATTTCCACTACTTGGGAATGTGCATGGAGCCTAGAGGATTTGGTGGGCTCCTTCCTCATAAATACTCCTATCATTTTGTTTATACTTCTTTGGAAAACCAAAAGTGGAGATGGAGACAACAATTTCTGAAGAAAAACAGAGAAACAAAGGAGACTATGTTTTTTTTTTTTAAGAAAAAATAAGCAGAATTTTTTTTATGTATTTCCTCCTCCTAAAAGCTTTATCTCCTCCTCCAGTTTAAACCACTACTTACTTATTTTGATATTCAATGGGGGCATGCATGGAACCTACCTCCTTAGATCGAAAATCGTGCTAAAACCCATGTTTTTCTCCCTTCAAACAACTCACTACCCCTCCTGTAGAAACCTGTTATCCCTCCTGTAGAATTCCTGTAGGTTGTAGAACCTGTAAGTGCTACTGTAAAAAACACCGAGAGCATGAATATGGGAGAGATCAATGGAGAATGATGGTTACGAGGCTGTGGGGGCACAAAGAAACTGTTGTAGTTGAGTTTCGAGGAGAGCATGAAGGAAAAGGTGGTCAAAGTGCTCGCAAAGGAGTACTTATTGCCCTTTATGGATATTTTCAGTGATGGAGGGTGAACTGGCAGAGTATACGTTGGATATATCCAGACTGCTGGTCCCCACCTACCTTGTCATCATGGTCCCTCCTTGTAATCATCCCTCATGATTGCATCAAAGTTAACACTTCCTCCACTACCTATCCTTAACATCTTTCTTGAGTTGACTGTGTGCACGTGTGGGTGACAACTTCTTATGAGTGGAGTCAACTAGATGAAGGTGGCCAAGTTAAATGGCCACCTTTCCCTCGTTCAACCTCAACCATATCATTACTTTTGCATGCCTTTTAATTACCAAATACAAACAGAGGAGCAGGTTAGTTACTTACGAGAGATCTGAATGCATTTGCTGTGAGTTGTTGTGGCTCTCTCTCTATGCTGCATGCCTTTGTTTCCTTTGATGCATTCTGTCTACTTGTTGATGTGTTGTTGTGTCTTATGCAAGTTCTTGATGCGATCTGTCTTATGCAGGTTCTCCTCTAGTTGGATCTGAGCTTCAGGTGTCTTCTTCAACCTTCATGTTTGCACTCTCTTGCTGCTGATGCTGGATTTTAATGGGATCAGCTGCTACATGAATTCCTACAAGAGCTCCTGTAGCCACTTCTCCCCTTGAAACTTCAACTTCTTTCTATGCTTGGAATAGTAAGGATGATGCCAAAGATGTAGATAAAGATGGATAGGTAATAGGTAGGCTTTAGGTGAGGTGGATGGTGCTGTTTCCTTTCTTATTTTTTCTTTTATTTTTCTTTTCCTGAAAAACTGTTTCTTCTGTGTTTTTCTTGGACAAGAAGAACAATGATGGCTGGGGTGTGATGTAGGCTCAGAAATGATGGCAAGGAGGTTTCAAGACTGTAGTATGGTTTATAGGTTCTTTATGAAGCTTCCTTGTCCATCAAACTGCCTTTTATACCAATTTTTGGCTCTCTGTAATTCCTACAGGAGCCTCCTGTAGAAAACACAGTGCTTGAAAAAGAAGCACATTGAGGTGAAAGAATGCCAAGAATGATGGAGAAAGGCGTGGGAAGGTAGGATAGGTGCTAGCATTGGTTTCAAGTCTCCCTTAGCACCTTCTTCTGCTTCCTGTAGTCCTCCTGCAAACCTGCAATGCAAATGAAAATTCATTTTTCGTTTTCTCTTTTTTCCCCTTTTTTTTTTGAAAACAACTAGGGCGCCTCAGGGAGGTTTTCACCCTAATTGCCTGCCCTGGGCACCTCCAAGGGAGGTTTTCAGTTAGGGATCTTATTTTTCTCTCTTTTTTTGACATCACTGGGCCACCTCAGAAGAGGTTTTCAACCCAATGATGGGACTCAAGCGCCTCATGGAGGTTTTCACTTGAGTCCTTATCTTTTATTTTTTTCCTTTTTCTTTAGTGAGTGGGTGAAGTGGAGGCTAAGACATGCTCCACTACCATCACTGTCTTATTCAAATATTCAATGAAATCTCACCTAGAGAGGGCCTTCTTGTATACTTTCAACCGGTGTCCATTGACAAGCATGGGGATGGCTTCATCATTAATGGTTCTGATCAGAATTGAACCATTGTCTTTGCATTTCTCCACAGTGTAGGGTCCCATCCATCTTGTCCTTAGCTTGCCCTTGAAATATTTGTATCTTGAATCATAGAGTAGTGCCCAATCTCCCTCTTGGAATTGCTTCTCCTTGATATTTTTGTCATGCCATATCTTTCTCTGAAGCTGAACTACCTCTGTATGGAGAAGGGCCTGCATTTTGTGTTCATCCAATCCATTGAGCTGAAGTAATCTTTATTTATGTGCATGGCTAAGGTCTAGGTCCAGCTAAGCTTCCATCCTTAAGGTATTGAATTAAAATTCTATTGATAGAAAAGCCTTCTTCCCATAGACCAGCTCATAGGGTGTGAACCCTGTGGTGGTCTTCCATGTTGTGCTGTAGTCCTAAGTGGCCTCAACTAATCTGTCCGCCCAGTCTTTTCTGCTGTTGCTCTCTACCTTTGTCAGGATCCCTTCCAATGCTCTGTTAGTGACCTCCACTTGCCCATTCGCTTGTGTATGGTAAGGGGTCGAAGTCCTATGCTTGATTCTATGATGTGTGATCAGGTCTTCAATCAAATTGGAAGTGAACTGACTACCTTGATCTGTGACCAACTCTCTTGGATACCCGAACTTGTAGAATATGTTCTCTCTCAAAAATTTAGCTACTTTTCCTCTGTCACTGCTTTGATTGCTTTTGTCTCTGCCCACTTTGTCAGGTAATCAATGCACACAATGATGTATTGTTTCTGCTTTGAAGGAGGGCTGATAGGCTCCACAAAGTCCATGCTTTCTAGGTCCATATAATACTATTGATTACCCCATTACTATTGTAGTTTCATCCCTTATTAATATTTTTGTGCCCCTATTTTCCCCATATTGTTATTACTGTGCCCCATAGAATCCCTCTATTGTTATTTTTGTGGCTTTATATTATTATTGTTAGGTCAGCTGGGTTATATTGTGACTCCTTAGACTCCTATATATAGAAAGGAGGTTTTTTCATTTGAATCATCCAAGAATTTTTCATTTATGTAATGTAAAGGAGGTTTCCCCCTCGAAGAGGCTGAATTCTAAGGCATTGATCTATCCATTCTATCTTTTTTTGAGCTGGTTTCATAACATTTGGTATCAGAGCTTTGGATTCTAGGGTTTCGCTGCTCCAAATAGGTGATCGTGGAATTTTTGCTATAAAATTTTTTCTATGATGTTTCAGAAGCTAAAAAAAAACCCATTTGAGAAGAGATCGCACTAAATCTTGGGTCTAAATTTCAGATATTTTCATGCTATATTTGCGGAGATATGATCTGAGGAAGTTGGTATTTTTGCAGACTCCTAAATTACATTCCAAACAGGTGATCTGGGGAAAATTGTCGTAACATTCTCTCTGAACATCGGATTTAAATTTTGTAAGAAGGTACAGAAAGAGGATAGACTATAGTTTCTTGTGTAAATTTTTTAGAGAAAAAGGTCGAAACAGTGACTCGTGGCACGTCATACAAGTTCGCTCTACTGAACTAGTCTATAATCAACTAACTGTGGGAGATCTGGCATAACTCTTCCTTGGAGAATCCAATTTGGATTAGATTAGTGGCATTGGAAAGAGGACACAGAGGGCTACTGCAGGTTGCAATTTTAGAACTGAATGATCTGAAATTATAGAGATACATCAAAGGCAATATCAAGCTCGTACAAAGTGAAAAAAGGTGTGTAGATTTTTTAAAATTTTTTCTTCAGCTTGGTTTGAAAAATTATTTTGAAGAATTCAAAGGGCATAGTAGAGAATTATTATTGGTAACTGATGCCCCGAGGAAAGAAAATTCAAACACCTAGTTAGCAACCTGAAAGTGCTAGCATGACTCATGAAGAAGAGGAAGAAATGCTACATGATATATCAAAATTACAAGACCAAGTGCAACAAATGTCACTCTCACAAAAGCTAACAGAAGCTAAGATAAATGGCATGGAATCTAAGATAAATGGCATGGAATCTAAGATAAAGGGTGTGGAAGCTAAGATGAATGGCATGGAAGCTAAGATGGATGATTTGAAGATAGATTTGAAGACAGGCATGGAAGATTTGAAGACAGATTTGACAAAGTTTCTACAAGAAATGCTTACTAATGGTGAAAGGGTAGTAAAGGAAACTCATGATGAGAACAAAAGAAATGTTAATCATGATTTCATAGACTCTAATGCTGGACTGAATACCCACCATATTCCAAAAATCTATATGAGGAAGTTTGATGGCAAGGATCCCGCAACATGGATATTACAAATGGAGCAATTTTTCGATCTCAATAATGTGCAAAACACACAAAAGGTACGTATTGCAACTTTATATTTGGAACCAAATCAGTTTGTATGGTATCAATGGCTTTGCTCTCGTAAACAAATTATCACTTGGGCAATTTTTACGAAAGAACTGATAGCACATTATGAGGATACAAAAAGCAACACTTTTTTTAGCCAATTGATAAGTCTCAAACAAAAGGGTTCAATAATATAGCACATTGAGGAGTTCCAAAAATTGAACATAAGGGTAAAAAGTATTCCAGAGGAGCATAGGATTGATGTGTTCATAGGGACTTTAAAGGATAATATCCAACATGATGTTTTCCTTTAGGAACCTGATTCATTAGAGAAGGCATTCAGGTTAGCAAGAAAAATGGAAATCAAAATTATGGAAACCAGGAAGCATACCACTCACAACTATAAAGATGGAAGTGTTGCTGCCCCTAGTCTTCCACAACCTATAAGGTTGACACCACAACAATTTGAAGAAAAAAGAGCAAAAGGGCTTTGTTACAGTTGTGATAGCAAATACACTAAAGGTCATAAGTGTGCTGAGAAGAAATTATTCTACATCGATTGTGAAGAGGAAGAAGAAAAGGAGCAAGAAAGGTCAAAAGAAGAGGATATACTCCAGGAACAAAGCCTAGATAAAGAAGAAATGAATCCGACCATATCTTGTAATGCATTGGCTAGAATTACCACTACTCAAACCATCAAGATAGAAGGACAAATCAAGAAGAAAAAGGTAACAGTGTTGATTGATTCAGGAAGTACCCACAATTTTATTGATTGTAAGATAGAAAAAGAATTGAATTGCTTCCTATATCCAGCACCAGAGTGTCAAGTGATGGTTGCAAATGGAGGAACGATAAATTGCTCTGGAAAGTGCCATAATATCAAGCTATCCATGGGAGAATATGTGTTGACTAGCCTAATGCTTTCCATTCCAATGGGAGGTGTTGATGTTGTACTAGGAGTCCAATGGCTACAATCCTTGGGTACAATAGCTTTTAATTTTACAGAACTTTTCATGAAATTTTCTGTGGAAGGAAAGAAGGTTGAATTAAGGGGTATTGTAGGGAAACCGGGAAAGATAATCAGCTCTAACGGTGTGACAAAGCTTCTAAAAAAGGAACAAAGAGGTGTAATTGCACAATAATGTTCGCTAGATGTTTCCACATTGGAATCATCTATGTCTCTAAATCTCCAAAAAGCCTTGGACAATCATTCCAAGGTATTTTAGACTCCCAAATATCTCCCACCTATTCGTGATCATGATCATGCTATTCATCTGATTCCAGGAATTGTTCCTCCAAACATCAGGCCATACAGATATCCCTGTGCCCAAAAGAGTGAAATTGAATGTATGGTTGCAAAAATGCTAGAGACTGGTATAATTCAACCTAGTCAAAGTTCTCTCTCTGCTCCAGTAGTATTGGTGCACAAGAAGGATGGATCATGGTGCATGTGTCTGGATTATAGGGAGCTCAACAAGCTCACTATAAATATAAGTTTCCCATTCCTATCATTGATGAATTACTAGATGAATTGCATGGATCAATTTACTTCACCAAATTGGATCTTCATTCAGGATATCATCAAATTAGAATGAAGACTGAAGACATTCTGAAAACAGCATTTAGAACTTATGAGGGTCATTATGAATTTTTGGTCATGCCTTTTGGCCTTACCAATGCACCTTCTACATTTCAAGGTTTGATGAATTCCATTTTTAAACCCTTCCTTAGAAAATTTGTGTTAGTATTTTTTGATGATATACTAATCTATAGCAAGTCTTGGAAGGATCATGTTGACAGGGTGCTACAACTATTGGAGGAGAAACAATTATATGCAAAAAGATCCAAATGCTTCTTTGGAGTACAAGAGGTGGAATATCTGGGTCATATTGTATCTCATGAAGGAGTTAAGGTAGACCCTAGCAAAATTAAAGCCATTAAGGAATGGAAAATCCCCACATCCATAAAGCATCTGCGAGGATTTATCGAATTGACAAGGTATTATCGGAAGTTTGTTAAGAATTATGGGAGAATAGCAGCACCTCCAACAACATTATTGAAGAAAGAAGCATTTTCATGGACTCTAGAAGCAACAAAGGCCTTTGAACATCTTAAAGAGGCAATGTGCCAAGCACCAATCTTAGCTACATCGGACTTCACAAAAACCTTTATTGTGGAATGTGATGTTTCAGGAAATGGAATTGATGCTAGTTTAATGCAAGATGAAAGAACCATTTCTTTTGAAAGTCATCCAATCAAGGGAAAGTTTTTACACAAAGCTATTTATGAGAAGGAAATGTTGGCAATACTCCATGCACTTAAGAAATGGTGACCCTACCTAATGGGAAGACACTTCAAGGTAAAAACGGATCATGATAGCCTTAAACACTTTTTATAACAAAGATTATCCTCTGAAGAGTAACAAAAGTGGGTCACAAAGATGTTGGGTTATGACTTTGAAATCATCTACAAAAAAGGGAAGAAAAATGTGGTGGCAGATGCACTCTCAAGAAAGGATGAGGATGTGGAAGCATTTTTGTGCGCCATTTCTCTTATCCAACCAGATTGGATAAATGAAGCAAGGGAGGAATGGAAGAATGATGAAGAAGTGTGGGCACTTATTCGAAAGTTACAACAAGATTCCATTACATCTTATACATTTAGCTGGAAAAATGATTCATTATGGTACAAAAATCGCTTATACCTCTGTAAGAATTCCCAACTAAAACAAAATATTCTTATGGAATTGCACACTTCTCCCTTAGGAGGGCACTCAGGATTTTTAAAAACTTACCACAGGGTTAAGAAGGAATTTTTTTGGGATGGCCTTAAATCGGATATTCAAAAGTTTGTGGCGGAATGTTTGGTTTGTGAATAAAATAAAGTTGAAACAGTTAAGACAATGGGTCTATTACAACCTTTATCCATTCCAAGCCAATGTTGGGAGGAGGTTTCAATGGATTTTATCACAGGTTTACCCAAGTCTGAGGGAAAGAGTGTCATCATGGTGGTAGTTGACATACTCACAAAGTATGCACACTTTTGTGCATTATCAAATCCATTTAACTCCAGTACAGTTCCTACTGCATTTATGGAAACAATTCAAAAGCCACATGGAAACCTAAAGATTATTATAAGTGACAGAGATCCCATTTTCACCGGAAATTTTTGGACAGAATAATTTTCTTGTTTTGGTACTCAGTTAGCGCATAGCTCATCTTATCATCCTCAATCTGATGGGCAAACTAAGATAGTAAACAAATTTTTGGAAGGATATCTTCGTTGCTTTGTATCTGATAAACAGACACAATGGGTCAAATGGTTGCCTCTGGCTGAATGGTGGTATAACACTTCCTTCCATACAGCAACAAAAATGACCCCATTTATGGCACTTTATGGATATTAGCCACTATCCATCACATAATATTTAAGAGAAAATTCTAACGTTCAAGTAGTGGAACATCACATCGAACATCAACAACAAGTCCTCCAACTCTTAAAGGATAACCTTGTGTTGGCACAAAATAGAATGAAACAACAGGCAGATCAACATTGCAGCGAAAGAAGTTTTGATGCAGGTGATTGGGTATTCCTACGGCTACAACCATATAAGCAAATGTCCCTCAAGCAAGCTGAGAAGGATAATAAATTATCACCAAAGTATTATCATCCGTACAAGGTGTTGCAAAATATTGGTACTATGGCATACAAATTGGAGCTTCCTGCAACTTCTCGATTGCACCTAGTTTTCCATGTTTCATGTTTAAAGAAGGTTATAGGCGACAAGCTTCCAGTTCAAACAATATTGCCAGAACTTGATGAGGAAGGAAAAATTATATTGGAACCAAAAGCAGTCACAGAAATAAGAACTCGACAGCTACGAAATCGATCAATTTCAGAGTATCTTATCAAGTGGAAGAACTTATCCGCTGAAGATTCCACATGGGAGGATGAAAATTTTATACAGAAGCATCCAGAACTACTCAAGCGTTGAGGACAACACTTTTTTGAAGGAGAGGGGCATGTTAGGTCCCTATAATACTAGTGATTACCCCATTACTATTGTAGTTGTATCCCTTATTAATATTGTTGTGCCCCTATTGTCCCCATATTGTTATTACTGTGCCCCATAGAATCTCTCTATTGTTATTTTTGTGGATTTATATTATTATTGTTAGGTCGGCTAGGTTATATTGTGACTCCTTAGACTCCTATATATAGAAAGGAGGTTTTTTCATTTGAATCATCCAAGAATTGTTCATTTATGTAATGTAAAGGAGGTTGCCCCCTCGAAGAGGATGAATTCTAAGGCGTTGATCTATCCATTCTATCTTTTTTTGAGCTAGTTTCGTAACAATGCTCCACTTCTCAAATGGCTCAAAGGTCACTTGAGGTTGCATGGGCATATCATCCTTTGGAGTAGGTTTCCCCATCCTCTGACACCGATCACACTGGCTCGTATATCTCCTCACATCCTGATGAAGAGTGGGCCAATAGTAGCTTGCTTGCAGTATCTTGAAGGCAGTTCCTTTTGTTGTGAAATGACCTCCACAAGGCCCATCATGGCAGGTCAGGAGGATTTCAAAGACCTCATCCTCCCTGAAACATCTTCTGAAGATCTGATCTGGGCCAAGTTTGAAGAAATTTCCCTCAATATAGGTGAAAGGGGCACTTTTCCTTACTATCTTGCTCTTCTCTTTTGACAGGTGTGGTGGGAGCTGTGTTGAAACCAAGTAGTTTTCTATATCAACAAACCATGGAGAGAGTACTGAGATAGAAAATAGATGTTCATCTGGCATTTGGTCATCCATCATTCCTTCTTCACCCGCAGACAAATTTACTCTAGACAAAAATTCAGCAACAACATTTTCTTTACCAGGCTTATCAATAATGATCAAATCAAACTATTGCAGTAAAAGCAACCATCTAATAATGCAATCATTTACATCTAGTTTGTTCATTAAATATATAATTGCAGCATGATCAGTGTGCACAAAAGTTTGATAGCCTGTGAGATAATGTCTGAATTTTTTTAAGGAATGCACGACAGCTAGGAGTTCCTTCTCGGTCACTGTATAGTTTAACTCTGCCTTTGACAAGTTTTTTCTTATAAAGTATATGGCATAAGGCAACTTTTCATCAATTTGTCCCAAGGATACTCCTATTTCTTTGTTCGAGGCATCTGTGTCAATGTGGAAAGGTAGGGCCCAGTTTGGGCCTCTCAGAATTGGGGCAGTTATGATCTTGCTCTTCAAGGTATCTAGGGCTTCTTGACAATTGTCTGACCATATGAACTCGACATCTTTACCTAAGAAGACAAACAAAGGAGAGGCTAGCTTGCTAAAATATTTAATGAATCTCTGGTAATACCCATCTAAGCCTGGGAAAATTCTGACATCTCTCACTTTTTGAGGAGGTGGGACCCTCTGGATGATGGCAATTTTGTTGGAGTCCACCTGCAGTGTTTGCTGAGATATTGCATGACCTAGCATGGTCTCTATAGTCATCAAGAATCCACATTTTTCTAGACTAAGGGACAGGTTCATCTCAATACACTTATCCAAAAATTTTCCTAAGTTAGACAAAGCTTCATGAAAGTCAGATCCATAAGGAGTAAAATCATCCATGTATATTTCTATTGCATCATGAACCAATTCAGAAAATATACTCAGTACCGCTCTTGGGAAAGTTGTTGGAGCGTTACACAAACCAAGAGGAAGGACCCAGTATGCAAAGGTACCCCAAGGACAAGTGAAAGTGGTCTTATCATGGTCTTCCGGGCTGATTTAAATCTGATTGTACTCACTAAACCCATCTAGGAAAGAGAAAAAAAAAATCCCTGCCAGACCGTCTAACACTTGATCTATGAAAGGTAAAGGAAAGTGGTATTTTTTAGTGGCTTTGTTCAATTCCTGATATTCAACACAGATTCTCCACTTACCATCTTTCTTGGGCACTAACAGCAAAGGAGAGACCCATTCATTGTTAGAGATGGGATAGATGAATCCTACATCAAGCAATTTCTGCAGTTCTTCCTTAACAATATCTTTAAGTGTTGGATTCATCCTCCTTTGAGGCTGCCTGACTGGCTTGAAATCCTCCTTGATGTATATATGATGAGTGCATACTGAAGGGTGCACTCCCTTCATCTCCTTATAACTCCAGGTGAAGGCATCTAGGTGTTTTCTCAGCAGGCTACACAGTTCCTTCTCCTGGGAAGTGGATAGGGATGGATTGATTTTCAAGGTTCTTTCTAGGCCAAACTCTATATTCTTAACATGGAGAGGAGTGCAGTCAGCCACACAGAGATAAGTTGAGGGGTTTTTTTGGGTTTCTCTTACTATGTCCTCTAATGGTGATACATTGGGAGGTGGATTCTAAAATATTTTCAATCATATCATCCTCATTTTGCGGTTCCCCCCCATGGCGATTTCTAATGCACAAAGCGATGCAGAATAGACTTCATCCTCATATTCCTCCTCCAACCAGAGAGGTAGATAATGTTCTAGCAAGGTTTAGGTAGGAGGATATAGGATTAACTGCCTGGACATATGCTCATTTTTTATGGTCATGTTCCCAACTCAATAGTTGAAGTAGGCATCGGTGGTAGCCAACCAAGGTCTTCCCAAAATGAGAGGATACCCAGTGAGCTTTGCCTTTTGTTGGAGAACTAAGAAATCAGTAGGGTACACCCAAGAATCAATGGAGACCATCACATATTCCACAATTCCCTCAGGGGTCATGGTGGAGTAGTCTGCAAGCTGTAGCATGGTCGTGGTCTTCCTCAAGGAGCCCTGGAGGTTGAGTTTGAGCATTGTTTCCTTTGTCATCACATTAATGGTAGCTCCCAGATCAATCAAGGTGTGTGGGATCATGGTGCCATTGATGTGGACATCAACTACTGGGCTTCTAGGGTCTAGATATTTTGGACAGATTACCTGCCCCAACATCAGGTCGGACAGTTGCCCTATGACATTGATGGTTGGGGCATCTCTCTTGCACCTTCTTGGATGCCTAAAGCACTTCTCTTTGATCAACCTATTGTAGATAGGCACATCTTTTATGGCTTGGAGAAGTGGTATCTTCACACATAAATGTTTCAATTCTCCCAGGAGTTCAGTTTCTTCTGGGGTAGGCTGGACTATTGCAGATAGTCTCTCAGGAAAGGGTGGATTTGCTTTAGGTTTGCTTTCCTCTTTATCTTCCTCAACCTCCCTGGGTGGAGGCTGGCTATCTGGGAGAACTTTCCCAGATCACAAGTTAATTTCCTAAATCTCCACAGCATAAGTTGGGCATGATGGTTCCCCACTATACACTTGCTGAGCCTGTCTGTTGTTCGGGTTTGGATTTGGTTGGGTAGGAATTTGGGGTTTCTTTGGTGGAGAAGGAGGTAACGGTTGTGGTTGGACAGGTGGTGGAGGCAAAAGAGCGAGAGGAGAGTTGTATTGGGGCCTCCACCCCTGATGAGATGCATTCCACTGAGGCTGCGGCTGAGCATAGGATTGAAATGAATGGGTGGCTGGTTGGGCATGATATGGAGATGTGAAGGACCAAGGAGGAGGTGTGGACCAGGAAGGATGAGCAGGGGGGCCCTAATAAGGTATGGAAGTGACTTGGTTGGGGTTGTAGTATGCCTGAGATGTCCCTTGCATCCCCTGCTGATATGGTCTAGGTCCATGCGACCTCCTTTGGTTTATGTAATAGAGTTGTTCAGTGACTCCCTTAGCCCCTTGATATACAACTTTAAGTCTGGGTAAGGAATGGCACTTGTCTGTAGAATTATTTTCTTCACAGACTGAACAAACCTCTATAGAGTTCAATGGGCATTCATTCCTAGGATGCCTCCTGGTGCATCTAGGGAAAAAAGTGGCCAAAGCCCTCTCTGCTTCCTCTTGTTTCCTTTTGATATGTAAGGTATCCATTTGCATGGCAAGAGTCCACAACATCTCACTCTTGAAGTCTTCCAGCATGTTTCTAATTTCTCCTTTAATGGATGAGTTAGAGGAAGAGGTATTGGTTATGGGTTGACTCCCCCTACCTTTCTTTCTGGCTGCTCTAGAATGGTTTCTAAAAACAGTCTTTATGTCCTCATAGGAGAGTTGGTAGATGTCTCCCCCAGCCAGTAGATGGAGGGTGTCTAAAAGATCTTAGATCTTCCCAAATTCCTTTGAGCAGGACCAACTTCAGAGACTCAGGGTCAAGTGTACACTTAGCCCTTTTGTGACTGAGCTAGAATCTCTCTTCATGGTCTTCGAGGGACTCATCACTTCCTATAGTCATTCAAAAAATTTCTTCTTTAGTAACTTTTGACTTACAATAGTCTCGATACTTGTTCTTAAAGGCTTGCTACATCTGAGCCCAAGTGGTGATGCTATTGCCAGGTAATCCCATGAACCAGCGTAGTGCTGCATCCTTGAGAGTAGAAGGGAATAGTTTCAACTTTTGTTCATCTTCTGCAAAGTCATAGGTTCGAAACATAACAACAAACTCGAAAAAAAATGTGTCAGGATCTTTTGTAGTCAGACCATGGAAATGAGGCAGGGCAGAAGGGCTTATATTCTTCATTTTTGTGTCTCCATTGGTCTCTCGAATGGGAAAGGTACCCTCTATTCTCTCTCCATTCCCCCCTAGCATTTATGTGTTCAGCCATTGGCTCCAAAGCAATTTTTTCTTCTTCTTCTTCCCCTATAGGTTCTTAAAATATGTCTTGCTATTCACCTAAGGGCTCTTCTTGATTGCAGCCACTAAAGAAGAGAGAAGGTTGGCTGTGTGAAACAGTGGGGGTGTTGGGAAAGAAAATTCCTGAGTTATCTCTATTCCTACGAGGCATGAAAGGAAATTTTTTTGGTTGGGTTTTGTTTCTTTTTTCCCCACACTGATAGTACCTAAAAAACTAAAATTGATTGAACAAAAAAAATTGCAAATAACTGAAATGAACTTGCTCAAATGAAATTTGTAGAATTTAAAAAGGAAAGCAAGCAAATGCAGAACTTGAAAGGAAAGGAAACGACTACTATACTCTTGCTGAAATAAACTATTAGCAGAATGTTGCAATAGAAAATAGAATAAAGCAGTAATCATAGAATACTTTGATGCTTCCATGACAACGACACCAAAAAGAATGGTGAGCAATAGTATTGCAACAATAATGCTGCAACTCCTTGGCTTCCTTCTTTACTCTTATCAACTCCGTAGTTCGTAACAAACTTGGAAGCGACGGTGTTGTATGCACAAGTACTAGCTCTTACTGCAGGTTGTCACTTGGTCAGCCGACGCAAGATCACTAGGATCTCAAGCCAACTTCTATGTATTCTAGAAGAAGCTCTATATGTGATGAAAGGAAAGAAAAACTATTTTATAGATACTACTCTAACTGCAGAAAGGAGAAAGTCTGAAATGTAAAGCAAAACTAGTAAACCCAAATTAACCAACTAATCCAACTATTGCAGAAAGCACGATAAAAAACATGAAAAGAATGCCATTACCTATTCAAGGAAGTAAAAAACATCTAACTAAGCTATTTTTGGAAGTAAATGAGCAAAAAGCATCTTTTTGGATTTTTATGTATTTTTATGTGAATTTGACATGCATGTAATTTATTGTTTGTGAATGTGGTAGTGAATAGGTGGCGTTGGATAGTGGTTTTGGGACTTGAGAGGATGTAGGATGGTGTGGATGGGTCCTAGGAGGTCTCAGGTGGCCTTTTGGAGGCTTTTCCCACACTCAACCTTCAAAAGGAAGCCTACAGGAAGACACAGGAAATCTACAGGAGAAAAAACAATGTTCTATAGGAGGCCTACAGGAGAAGGCCAAGAGCAGTTTTCACTATTTTGAGGGTGTGAGAGTGGGTGAAAGAGGTGGATGAAGGTTGGAATGAGGTGTTAGGGCACCCAAGGTCTACCAAGAATCATCAGGAGAGAGAAAGATGATTGGATTTGCTCAAGGAGAGAGGAAGAAATTTTATGGAAACTGTAAGAAACTAAGGTAGAATTGAGGGGAGACTTGGGGGACCTGTAGGGCATAGATCAGATGGAGGATGTGATGGTTGATAAGCTGGAATACTGTAATAAGATATCTGCTACAAAGGAACTGACAGTCAACCAATAAGATAAAACAAGCAATGAAATGAGTGCATCTAGAAAACAATGTTTTGCATCAAACTAGTCTAAACTATTATCTATGAAAGGAAATGTTGATAACTACTGCAAGAAAGGAAAGCATGAAAGAAGACTATTGTAAATAAATAAATGAGCATGATCAAGAAGTTTTGAAGCAAATCAAAACTAGACTATTAACCACTAAAAAGCTGCAAACACTAGAAGTCCTATGAATGAGGAAAATCTGTGTTTTTGGGGCAGCTAGAGGGTCTTTGCCTCAAATCATGGTCCCAAAGGGAGGAAGAGAGGTCAAGGCACTGTTGTTAGCCTTTTTAATCTTCTCTTTATCACTTCCTAACTTTCTATAGAAAGCAAAAATGGAAGAAAACTATTGAATTATCAACAGCAACCTATTCTTAACCATCAAAGAAATACATCTAACAACAACCTAATCTAGAAACTAAAATAAAACATACAAATACAAGTAAATAGGAGCTTGGCTGCTTGGATTGGTCCTAAACCAAGAGCTTCAGCCCTTTGAGGTAACTCAGTGCTAGCTCAAAAAGGATTCCATCTTTATTATCAAAACAATAACAAGATTACATGAAACTGTCTCAAAAATACTAAGCTCGAAGTTGGAGCAGAGTTTACATAAGAAAAAATACAACAAAAATCTGACCCTAGTGAGGCCCTAGGCCTCTCTACTTATACAAATGAAGCTACCAACAACTTCCTTAAAATCAGGGAGGCTTGGCTCCCAAAACTCGAGATAATCATTAGTCATCCTCCACTTGCTCGACTGCCTTCTAGTGCATGACTTGGCTGCTTGTACTCCAAGCTGAATGAAGGGGAATTCGAAGTGAGGAGTAATAAATGAGGAGGATTCCCGCCTATAGGTCCTCTCCTTCATCCACTTCGAGTTATTGCTTCCATTTGTCCACTAGATCCTTGACTTTGACCTCAAAATTCATCAATAATCTGCATTAAATACATGTTAGACCACATGGCATCATAACTAACTCAACTCACTCCATAAGCATACACATAATTAGAAAATCATACAATAAGCTAAGAGAATGGTTGATTTGACTAGGTTAGGAGGTAAAATGAGCCCATATAATTACCCATTTATGAGGCTCATTAAGCCAGCTGAAAGCCAGCCTTTAGCTAGGAAACTGCGCAGAGCATGAGAGGCAGCCTAGAGCCACTCAACCCAAAAATTACCCAGAAGTATTCAGCTCAAAAATTGCTTGGTGCATGAACGGAGAGTTCCCCAATTCTTCTTAGAACTGTGCAATATTTTCGAGCAATGTATGGTAAGTTCCCACCCAGAAAGGAAATATATATATATATATATATATATATATATATATATATATATATATATATATATATATATATATAAAGGGGAAAAACATTCCTAGGAAGTAGGGATCTATTATTAGTTTCCCAATGGTGAAACATTACTATCTTTATAAGTTTTTTCCAAGTGTCATTGTTGTCCTTGATCTCAGATATCCAGGGCTCGAGAGCGTTGGTTCCAACCAACGCTTCCAGGACTAGTAACTCAACCCACAACTGTTGTTAGGCTCTAGAGCATTTTTCTACCCAAGGCTCCTAGACTAGTAACTCAACCCACCAAGTGCTCTAGAGTGTTTTTCTAGCCAAGGCCCCAGGACTAGTAACTCAACCCAAGCTATTATAGGGATTCCAAAGCATTTTCCCAACCAAGGCTTCAGGAATTAATAACTCCACCCACAACCAAAGGAATATGAGAACCAACTAGAAAGAAAGAGTAAAACCAACAACACCGTGGTTATCCAGGAAATTGAAAGGCTAGGGAAAACCACTGTCAATCCAGGAAATCCTCCATTCCAATGACATATCATAAGATGCAAATCCTTCTTGATCTCAGGTGAAATCCTTGGTATAATATCGCTGCTATGAAGACACAAGGATTTATGTAAAAAAGGATCCATAAAATGGCTGAATTAATAATCTTGTGAATTCCTTCTCACCAAAGAAGTCCAGTGAATGACTGATAGTGGACTTCCCTGATCATCCATCTTCTGTAACTAGAACTTGAACATGTCTTCTTTATAGAATAACATTAAATACACAAGGACTAACTAGTGTTTGAATGCACCTTTAACTTTAAATTTCAGAAAATGCTCATGAATAACATCTAACAAGTATTGACTATAATTGAAAATGAGTGATGGCTTATGACCAACTAAAAATATAGATAAGAAACCTAACACTACTTCAACTACGCATTGGTTTGTGGGATATCCTAATAGACAAGTAACCATGGAAATAACTTGTCTTGACACATAAGGGAAAATAGAAGTAGAATATGAGCGATGTGTTCGAGGCAATTCAGAATTTTCAGGAAGAAAACATTCAAAAATATGGGTTCGCTAGGGGAAGGTAGATTTTTGTATATTTCCTTGAGTGCAAAAGTGGAAAATGGGTGTAAAGAAGTTTGAGAATTAATCTGGAGGGCTTGACAAATAACTTCTGGGGTAATTGAGAATAGGATCTCATTGTTTTGAGCAATTGTCACTTTCTGACTAGGGAGGTACCTGAGATGACACTAGGTAGCGAATTCTAGGAAAATATGAGTATGAGGAAAGGTAAATTGAAGTAGAAATGATTCCTATATACTTAAATCATCACTATTATCTAAATACTTTTGTTTCGCCCAATTATGAAGCTCATACAAATCAAATTCACATTGATTTTCTGTTATCTTATACTGTGTGTCAACTAAAGGCATCTCATTAAAACTGGGAATAGAGAGCAAGACTGGACTCTCAACCATCCTTTTTTCTTTTACATTATGTGACAACATTTTAAGATTATAGAGAGGCCCAAAGGAAATTACCCAATTTGTGCTAGATTGGTACTCAAAGAAGATGGCGATTGTAGAGGGCAATGGTGTAGTAAACGATCTTTGAGCATGAACCTACACTGATACAATGAAATGGAAAATGGAGAAATGTTGGGTAATGCAAGATTTTTAGAGCAGAAATGGAAAGAATATCAATGGTAAAATTACCATTTTTGGAGTGTTGCAATTAATAGTTTTAAACATTGGCAGGAGTTAATGACCAATGTCTACATGACTATTGGTAGGATATTTGGCCAACGGTCATGTGACGTAAGGAAGGGAGGTGACTTGGAAAATGGGATGAGATGGATGGATGCAGTGAGGTGGCGGATGTGGTGGCGTGCTAGATGTGTTGGCATGCTTTGAGTGGAGCGGGAGCCAAAAGGAGTCGTTACAGATAGAAAGAGGAAAAGGCTTTCGGGGGTCAGGTGGTAAGCAGTAAGGGAGGAGAGGTCTCCGAAACATTTGTGGAGTCTCCATGTGGTTAAATTCGGTTTCCAACAAACCATGTTTCGGACCCCCCATCCATATTAACCTTTAGGAGGTCGGGGGCACCCAGACATCATTCCCTGTTGTTGATTTTGGCAAGGATGATCTCATTCATTCAAAAGTGCCAGAACCTTATTGGTAAATGACAAAACATCTTGTCCATGTTTATTCATCATTTAAAAACACATTTTTATAATTTATTCAAGCTTTAAGGATAAACAAAAAAACTTAGGAGACATTTTGGCTAGTGCGCCCTTTGGGGATTTATTTTTTATTTTTATTTTTGTTTTTCCCCTTTATTTTTATTTCTTTTTACTTCTATTTTTCTATATTTTCTATTTTCTATTTTGATTTTCTATTTTCTTTTCTTTTCTTTTTCTTTTTCTTTTATTTTTCTTTTCAAAGACTAGACAATTTAAAATAAAAAATAATTTACAACATCCCACTGGCATAAATGGCTAAATAACCATACATTTATCACTATATATATAGGACCATAACAATGGCTCCAATGGGGATGGCATCCTCCCTATAAGGTGCCAAGAACACCGTATACTAGTAGCCTTCTCCATTGGGCATTTATTTAATCTTCAAATAATTGAAACTATCCTGATTAACTGAAAAATCATTACATATGGTAGAAAATTCATTTGAAACTTAGGGCCTTCACTCTAGGCTTCAATTTTTGATGATAGACACCCACACCTGCAGTACTTGAAATGATAAAATGGTATATACAATGATGTTGTTTTAAACCAGTTAAATTCAGGTAAAGTAATGTTTGAGTAACCTGTCATTGACAGTCCCTCTAGCAAGTGATTCTCCTATTAAATCCTTTAATAGAAATGCATTGGTCCCATGAAAAGCTTTAATTTTGTAAGGCCCCTTCCACAAACTGTCAATTTTTCCATGTTTTCCCTTTTCCTCATTTATGTCATCCCACTTTAACACAAGATCGCCAAGCTGAAAATCATTAGCTTTCACTCTCTTATCATGAATCCTTTTGATTTTTTCCTAAATTATCTGTGTGTTGTTGTAGACTTCTTCTCTGGTCTACTGCAATTTCACCATTTGATTTATCCTTCTCTATACATCATTTGATTCAACCTCTAATTCATACAATATTTTCAACACTGGAATTTCGAGGGAGGTAGGGAAAACTGCATCAACTCCATAAACCAATTGGAAAGGAAACATTCCAATTGATTTCTTAGTGCTCACCATATCAAACCATAGAGAATTTATCAACTTTATGTGCCAAGACTTCTTATTCTCCAATAACAACTTTTTTATTATGTTGACCAAGCTCTTGTTAGAAGATTATACTAACCCATTTCCTTGAGGATAATAGGCAGTAAAATTTCCTAGAACTATATGATATTTATTGCAAAAATCTACCATCTTTTTAGATTTAAAAGCAGCAACATTATCAGTGATGATTTTGTGAGGACAACCAAACCTAGAAAGAATATTACCTTCCATGAATTGGATAATTACTAAGTCTGTAACCTGCTTAGTTGGAACTGCTTCTATCCATTTGGTGAAGTAATTTGTAGCTGTTAGAATACATTTGTGTTGGGCCAAATAACTTGGATGAATTTCCCCAGTAAAATCCAAACCGAATTTCTAGAAAGGTACTTCTACTGAAATAGGCTTCAAAGGAAAAGGTAAGAGTTTCTTTTTCCCTTCAAAAATATGACACATATGACAAGTAGAAACCCTTTTGTGCACATCAACAAACAAAGTAGGCTGGTAGAAACCATCTCTCAATATTTTTTGTTGTTTTAGTCTTCTAGAAAATATGCCTTCCACAGTCACCTTTATGAAAATATTCCATCATCTTATTAGTTTCATCCTCTAACAAACAATTCAATGAAATTCCTCCAACATCCTTCCAATATAAAGCTTGATCTAGAATGCATAATTTGACAGCCTTTAATTTCAGAAATCTTGCTTTAGTCTTGGTCATACCTAGTGGATCTTGTAAATCCTATAAAACATAAACAATGTTTGTATATCAGGGGGAATTGGCAAAGCTTTCTGATACCTGTAGGATAAAATCCTCTTCAAAATCTAGAGCAACAATAAAGTTGACATCCAAAGCATGCAAATTTGATTCCGCCATCAATTTGGCCAACCCATGACCCTTTGTAATATTTTTGGGCTTAATCTCAATATCATATTCTAAAATAAAAATTATCCACTTACCTCTCTTTCCTTCTGGATCATTTGAGTAAGGATGTCCTTTACTACTGCATTGGGAACAAAATAAATTATATGAGAATGAAAAATATACACTTTGAAATCTTTCAAGGCTTTTACCATGGGAAAATCTTGCTTTTCCATAATATTGGATTTCAAAGAATCATCTCTTAATCCCCTAATGAAAAAAGCTATGGGTTGCACATATCCCTCCTTGTTTTTCTCCATCAATACTTCTACAATAGTATACTCCGAAGCAAAGGAAAACATAATGAAATCCTTAGTGTAATTAGGACTGGATAAAATAGGAGCATGAGTCAATCTTGACCTTACCTCACTGAATGATGTTTTTTCTTCTACATTCCATTTTATTTCAATTTCCTTTCTCAACATCTTGGCGATGTCTCTTAATATTTCACCTAAATTTTGGATAAACTTCCTCAGAAAATTAATTCTACCAATGAAATACAATACTTCTTTTTTGTTTCTAGGGGGATCAATTTTCATGATAGCCTCAATTCTACTTGGGTCAATTTGGATACCATCTTTGTAAATTATATGACCCAACAATTTACCTTCTTCCAGACCAAAAAGAGACTTTTTAGGATTCTAGGAAATACCAAATTTTCTACATTTCTCAAAGACAATTTTTAAATGAAACAAATTATCTTCATCAATTTTAGAAAACACAGTGATTTCATTAAGATATATTACAATAAATCTTTCCTTTTCATCTGCAAAAGAAATTTCCATTGCTCTCTGAAAAGTTTCCCCTACATTCATAATCCCAAAAGGCATCTTCACATACATGAAAGTTCCCCATGGGGTTGTGAAGGTTGTTTTGTCTTGATCATCTAGATGAACTAAAGTCTAGTTGTAAGCAGAGAAACCATCAAGTAATTAAATTCTACTACTACCAAACACCCTTGGCATTATATGATCCATCTTTGGCAATGGGTAATTATCTTTGAGAGAAACTTTATTAAGGTTTCGGAAATCCACACATAACCCTATTTCTCAGGTCTTTTTCCTCCCGGGTACTAGATTTGATAACTATTTAGAAAATCTCAAAGGCACAATAATATTAGCACCAAAAGGCTTCCTTACCTTTTTGTCAATTAAAGGTAGCAGAACATTGTTCAATCTCCTTGGCTTATGTTTGACAGGTTTCTAATCTTCTCTTATAGGAATAGTATGTTGAATAATGTTGGTATCATAGGCCTTCAAGTATTCATATCCCCATGCAAAAACATCAGAGTATTCTCTCAATAAATTAATGTATTTATGCTTCTGTTCTAGAGTTAAGGAGTTAGAAAGCTTCACAATCTTTGGGTTTTCTTTAGCCCCTATATTGCAATCCTCCACTTCGGTTCCAACAAGTTGCATTTTGGGATTTTTAGCCACATCATTGAAATCAAATAATTCTTTAAGTGGTACCAACCCTCTTCGTATTACATTATCCTTTAGCTAGAGGACTTCAAGCTCTGCTTTAGGTTCATCAGGGTTCTCACTGATTTGATTCAAAACAATTTCTTGTCTATCATCATCAACATCAGCATGCACATTTTGACTTCTAGGAATTAGAGACACCGAATAGTCTGGAAAACACTATAAAAAATCCAAGACAACATTTATGTATTCCCTCAATCTAGGATTATTAGTTGAATACTCACCTTTGATTAGATTTATGATTAGTTATGAATCTCCATGGATTGAAATTATTTTGGCTCCTGATCTCTTCAATAACTACAACCTCAAAATAAGTGCCTCATATTCAGCTACATTATTAGTGCATTGGAAAGCAAGCTTGCAGGAATATGTTTTCAATCTACTAGATTTTGTGTCTAAGATCCGTAAACCAGCCTCGACTCCTTCTTACTAACTACCCTATCAAAATCTATATGCCAAAGGCCTTCATTATTATCATCTTTTGTTTCAGTATTTAACTTCACATCTTCTATTTTTTTCGACTGGTTTTCTTTGTCTTGAATTTCTTATTCTAAACATATATCATTATATAGAATAAAATAATCCATGTCTGAATTTACATAATAGAGTGGGTAATTATTAGGTGTGTCTGGAATTCTTACCATATATTTCATAAGAGTCTCCCTTTATAACCTTCGTTGTTGCCTAAAAACTGGAATAGTTGCATATGTCATATCCATCTGCAATGTGGCCTGTAACTTTGGTCCCTAAGGTCTTGACAAGAGCATTCCATATTTTGGAGGTATATCAACAACAAAAATATCCATGACTACACTTTTTGCTAGGATTTGGGCAAGGGTTACACATAAATCCTTGATAAAACCTAAGCATCTTACTCTACTTGAATCAAAAGAGAAAAGGTATTTATATGGTCTGGTTATATCTAATCTCAATTTCTCCATAATCACTTTGGGCATGATATTATGTGAAGCACCTAAATCGAGCATGGCTTTGTGAAAAATGAAATCATGAATGTTAAGACTAACATAAAATGGTGGCACATTACCATCTTGTGACTTTCCTTCAACTCTAGGTCTAAACAAAAATTTAGGCCGGTCATCACTTAGGTTTAGAGTATATGTTCCCTCTTCTATATTTACTACTTTTATAACTTGACTTCTATATACATGCTTTTTCATTAATACAATTAGAGGAATATAAATTTTAACTTTTGACAACTTATTTTCAATGTTAAAAGAAGGTTGAGGCCTTTCTACCTCTTTCACATTTGCATCTTGTTTTTTGGGGTCTTACTTTAGAGGATCAATCTTTGTTTGACATGTAGAAGATGTATCAATTTGGATCTTTTCAGGACGATTTCCTGCAACTTTCTTATTTCTCATATTATACTATTTGTGCACTTCCATAATGGAACTTTGATAGCCCCTTTTGTAATCCTCTAATTATGTAGGCATCACATGTTGTTGTGCTAATAAGAACAAATCTTGTTCCTCTTGTGTCAAGAAAACATTATATATTTATCCTTCACCAAAGAGATTTATCTAATTCTCTTCTGTCTCATCTGGTGTCTCATTTTCTTCTTCTGCATAATTTTCCTTAAAAGGAAGGCTAATTTGTTGTTGATCTGTTGGGTTTCTTGGCTCTCTTTGATTTATTTTGGGTTGCTGCCTTCTGAAATTTGGATTCCTGATCTGAGGATCCCTATGTGGTTCTCTTGGTGCAACCCTATCTATCAAATTCATTCTTTCCATAATTCTTTCCATAGTTTTAACTAAGGTGTCCATATTTACATCTAATGACGAAGAAGCTTCTTCTTTAATTGTCACTCTCTTCTCAGACCTAAACTTAGCTTTCTTGGCTAGCAGATTAGACTCTACACTAACAACATTCCTTTGCATCTCTTATAAAGTTCTTATATTTATTTCTCTCAATTGATATGCCATGTCAGTATCAAAACCATCTAGATATTGAAGTAAAGCCAATCCTGGTGGGGGCTTTATTTCCGTTGGAATAGAATTATAAATCTAGTTAAATCTATGTGAATAATATTGAACTGACTCTCCTGGATCTCTTCTTAAACATTCATATTCTGCAATAATCTGAAGTGGATTCTTTTTAACCTCCCAATGAGAAAGAAAAACTTGATGAAATTGTTGTAAATTGGAAATGCTTCCTGCTACTAATTCCCTATACCATTTTCTTGCTTCACGAGTCAAACTTTGAGAAAAAAACCTTATTCAAACATCATCATCATCAACCTCTTCTAGGTCTGCAAAATCATTCATCTTATCAATGTGTTGTTGAGTTGTAGTGGGCCCAGTGCCATTGAATTGGGGTATACATTGTGAATAATTAAGTGGCATATTATTTAGTGGTTGTTGCACAATCAAAGGTGCATAATGGGTTTCTGATCCAGGTGGATATTGGTGGCCACCTGCCAAGTCCACCTGGACCCCCATCATTGTCTTTCTCAGCATTTTCAGTTTCCTTGATTGTAGCACAACTTACTATTTTTAGCAGTTTTTCAGGTCCTGAACTTCCGGAGCCGTTTTGAGGCCCTAAACGACGTTTTTTGGGGAATCCGGGGGCAACATGAATGGACCGATGTTGCCCGTTCCAACAATGGTAGTACTCGGATAGATCTTTCTAACAAGCTATTGTATGCGTCAAACGGAGATCATATGCCAAAGTTACGACCCTGGGAAGTTGATGTACCAACTTACCCCCAAACGGGGCCCATAGTTTGGCGTTTCATCTCCTAGGGTTAGGTTTTTGGAATGTTAAGGGTTTTTCATTGTTTCTCAACAATAAATAGGCCTTCGAGCCTCATTGTAACACAATTCAGAGGCATGTAGCCATCACATCTCTTCTCAGAGATAAGCTACCATCGCCCTAGCTGGTTTATTTCCATTTCTGGTTGTAAGCATATTTCAGTATTTTCCATTAATGAAATGAAGTATTATTTCCACTGCATCCTTGTGTATATGGTTATCTCTGTAATTTGTTGCGTTCCTGTTTAAATCCGGATCAGTTTCAATGATTGGAATATGAGAGGAAGATTAAATTGTAGTTCTACTTGATGTTAGAAGTGGCAAAGATAGTGGGACTACGGTCTGTTGAGTTGTTATATAAGGAGTATGAATGAGAGATGTAATGGGCACAATAGAAAAAGAAGGAATCACAGGTGAGGTCAATGATGGAATAGAAGAAGAAGTGACAATCTATTGAACTATGGATGGTTCTTGAGTAGGATGATTCAACAGAGTTACCATATCTTCAAGCTTTTCAAAATTTTGTGCAACATCTTTATTAGAATCTAAAAAAATAGTCTTTTTGTTGAATTGTATGGTTTCAAAGTGGATTCATCAAAGATTGTTTCTGGAACAAAAATTTATGACTTGGTTCTAAAAAGAATAAGCTCAAAGGATAGATCAGAATTAATATCCTCAATTGTTTGAAAGATTTCAGGGAGTGAGTGAGATCTGAGCAGAGGGCTATTTCTTATTTGACTTTATTGAAGGTTTTTTTCTTAATCCATTTCTGAGGATCATTCCCAACTTTGGGAGGATCAGGATTTGGATTTGATCTTGTATAAATATTTTTAGGAGCCATATTTCCAAAGGAACTTATCACAACTAGGTAAAAACACAAATTTTGGGTGAATATTTCTACCTAAAAGGTTTCCTAACTCACTGTCACCGATAGGAAATAACATCGCTCTTTTGAAATCAAATTTACCAAGTTCCCCAATATGGTTACCAAAATGTTAACGCTCAATAGCTTTCCTAGGCAAAAAAGGAAACTGCAGAGGTAACCAAAAAATACTTTTAAAGTTGGGATCTAGCCCTTCCGGCTTCAGAGAGGGCTCTCTCTGTATGACTTTTAATCTTAGTGTTTAGATTTTAGGCTAGGTATGAAAGGTGAAGATAGATTTTTTAAAGTTTTGGTTGTAAAATGGAAGAAAATTCCATTGGGAATGAAGTCATAAATTCTTCAGTAATCAATTGAAATAAACATAGGAGCAGAAACAAGGTGAGGTAGGAAAACCCCTGGATCTTGCAGATTTGTTGTAGTGTGGATGAGATGAATAAGAATTAGGATCAATTAAATATAGATCATACACAGCTGAATTATATAATTAATATCAAAAAGAAAACTTTAAGTTTTCTTAACAATCCAGAGTAGAGAACTATAAGTAAATTTAGCTCTTAATCTTCTTGTAAACAATTTAAGAGGGAACATTCATGTGAAACTTGAAAGAAAAACGGATTTGCAAAGAGGAAAACATCACCATTTTCTTGACACAAGAATCCTAAAACCAAACTGCCTCTATATTACTGAATTGATTACTTCAAAATATATTTCACTGCTTAGAATCACACAAAAAAAAACTTTTCTTCTTGCATAATCGAACCCTTTCTAAATCTTCTTACAAAATATTTATAGATGTTGTCTTGACTTAATTCAGACTTCAAAATAAAATTTATTACAAAATAATATCTACTGAAAACATGTAGATATTTCAAAAATATAACTAAGTAATAGGAAATCTAGACTATTTCCGATGTTCTGTTCAAACATTGAGGATAATTGTTGCTGACTGTAGGTACTTTTGTGCTTATTCTTTTCTCCTTCTCCCCAATTTGTAGGATTCTTATTTTCCCTTATTCAACAAGCTCCACCAATTTATCCCACCGCTCTTCACTAGGAATGAAGAAATTTACCATGCTCCAAAATTTCTCATCTACTCGTATATGTCTGAAAATTTCACTTATTGAGAAATATATGGTGTACTTCATGCTAAATGTAGATGTCATGTTGTAGTCCTTCCAGGAAATCTTCTCCAGTTATTGTTCCTCTAACCTTGGTGAACTTGGAAGAATCTACAACTATGTTGCCTAACGGGTCTTGATAGTTATCTAATGGAATCAATTTGCCATTATAGGATTTTAGAGCTAGAACTCCCTTTTCCTGCAATACATTAAAATTTTTGTTAAATATTTTCACCTTTAAGTCCAACTCTTTGCATTTATTCTTCAGTTGTATCATGAGGTTCTTCTTTGTTAGAACTCTCTTCACTTCCATAATTGTGCCTGTTATGTCTTGAACCTAGACTTCTTCTAACTCATCTCTAGTTTTGGAGTTCAACATCTTAATAATTTTGTGTGCTTCCCCTGGTTTGTGCTCAATCTCAGCTTTAGTTTTCTCAAACACTATTTTGACTCTTTGTACCAGCTCCTCCTGCTAAAAAATAATTTGAAATGATGGCCACAATTTTGTAAAATTGGCATTGACATTATGCCATATGCTCTTCTTGGCCTCTGTCAAAATTGGAGTTGGCCAAGATTGATTCTCATATTTTTCAATTTGTTGAGTCAATTTGAAATTCCTTTATACCTCTGCTAGACATGGATTATTAGCTTTGATTTTTTTTTCCTCCATCTTTCTTAGTTTTGTCATTAACCTCTTTCTTTGTGTTTGTTATTGATAGTTCTCCCAAAGCTTTGGCTACCTTTTCAGAAGAATCTATAGTGGATGTTTCTGGTGTTTGTTGTAATTCTTGTTGTGTTGATGTACCTGTAGCTGCTAATTATTCCTTCTCCTTTAACAAATCCTCCATGTCTGCCTCCATTTTCTGAATTTGAGTGTTCTGTTCAACTATTAGTTTGAACAACTTTTCCTTTTCCATCTCTAGGTTAGTTACTTCTTTGGATTGAGGATGCTCTATCGTTGGAAGCTTGAATTCTTTCCTTAGAGCTTGAATATCTACATCTTTATTTTTAATTATCTCCTCAACTGCTTTGATGTTACTAGGATCATATCCTACTTTAATCACTAAATCTTCCAAATATTTGGTTCTAGTGTCTTTTGCCAAAGATGGAATTCACTCCATATTTAGATACGAATGCATATTATTCAAGGAGACTTGCAATTTTGAGGCAGCCATGGTTGAACTTGTCAGCATTGAATAGATCATTTCACCTACTTGATTGTGCAAATAAATTTGATCGATTACATGAACCTTATTGGTATTAAAAGAAAATATTGAGGCTTTGTAGTCCATAGCACTTTTGGGAACTAGAACTGTAGGTTCCAAAAAGGCCATTTGGATCTACCCCTTTTATGTGTCAAGTGCAGACAACAACCTCTGTTGAGTAGTAGCAGTTTTCTTCCAAAACTCTAAATATATTGAATCCTTCAATGCTTCATTTTTCATCTTGATATCCCTGTATCTAGCAAAAATGTTCTGTTGTGTTTGAATCTAAGATGTAGAAGACATAGGTGACTCAGTTTTCTCCTCAACATATGTGAAGGAAGTGGTGGGAATACCTGTCAAAAATCATTGTATTTTTCTCTTGTGAATCCTTTTCTTCTAAGGATTCTTCTTGAATATTTATTATCTGAGCATCACTTTTAATATCAGTATTAGTATTGGACTTCAGATCCTTCATTCTCTTCTTGAAAACATGAAATTCTGCAGCTTGAGATTTTGAATATGTAGGTGACATACTTTCTCTTGGTATCTTGATTTCTTTTTCTTTTGGAATAGGAGTTTCTACAGATGATTGACTAAAAATTTCCTCTTCAACCTCTTGTAGTGTGTTCTCTGTCCACTGCTCCTGATTGGAATACTGCTCTATCTCTTTCCTAGGTGTATGTGCATATGGTGTGGTCTTCTGCTTAACTCTTGATCTGGAAATTATCCCTAATGGATCATAAGGTCATGTGAAGCTTACCTTAAAATTCATCTGCTTTAGTATTTCATCCACTTCCTTTTCTATTTCTCTGGTGTTTACAATATAAGGCCCAACATGTGCCTTCAATTTAAATTGTTCTTTATTTTTACTTGATACAAAGTGTATTTCATCCACGTTTAACATTTGTCTAATTTATTCCAAAGAAAAAATCCTTTCTAGTACAAATACTGTAATCTATAGGGAGGAAGCACACACCCATAAATCAAAATCTATGTATAGTTCTGATAGAGATACCAGTATCCATATTCATATTGTTTTGTAAGATGCAAAACCTTCTTGATCTATGGTGAAATCCCTGGTATAATATTGTTGCTAAGAAGGCAAAAGGATGTATGTAAAAATTGATCAACAAAATGGCTGATGAATAATCTTTTGAATTCCTTATCACCAAATAAGTCTAGTGAATGATTGATAGTGGACATCCCTAATCATCCATCTTCTGTAGCTGGAACTTGAACTTGTCTTCTTGATAGAATAACATTAAATACACAAGGAATGGCTGGTGTTTGAATGCACCTTCAACTTTTAATTTCATTAATTGTTCATGAATAACATCTGACAAGTATTGATTGTAATTGAAAATGAGTGATGGCTTCTGACCAACTGAAAATACTGACAAGATACCTAGCACTACTTCATCAATTCATTGGTTTGTTAGATAACCTAATAGATAAGTAACAATGGAAATAACTTGTCTTGACATCTTAGGGAAAATAGAAGCAGAATATGGGAGATTTGTTCTAGGCAATTCAGAATTTTCAAGCATAAAACATTCAAAAATATGGGCTCGTTGGGGAGAGGTAATATTTTTTGTACATTTCCATGAGTGCATCAGTGGAAAATGGGTGTAAAGAAGTTTTAGAATTAATATGAATGGATTGACAAATATATTCTGGGGTAATTGATAATAGGATTTCATTCTTTTGAGAAATTATTGCTTTTTGACTGGGGAGGTCCCTGAGATGACACCAGGTAGCAACTTCTGGGAAAATATGAGTCTCAGGAAAGGTAAATTGAGGTAGAAATGATTCACAGATGTTTAAAGCATCACTATTTTCTAAATACTCTTGTTTCGCCTAGTTATGAATCTCATACAAATAAAATTCACATTGACTTTATGCTATCTTATATTGTGTGTCAACTAAATGCATCTCATTGAAATAGGGAACATAGGGTAAAACTGGACTCTTGACCACCATGTTTGCATTTCCCTTATGTGATGACATTTTAAGATTGCAGATAGGCCCAAAGAAAATTACCCAATTTGTGCTAGATTGATACTGAAAGAAGATGGTGATTGCAGAGGGAACTGGTGCATTGAACAATCTCTGAGCATGAACATACACTGATACAATGAAATGGAAAAGGGATAAATGTTGGGAAATGTGGGATTTTTAAAGTGGAAAGGGAAAGAAGATCAACGGTAAAATTACCGTTTTTGGAGCATCACAATTAATAGTTTTAAACGTTGGTGGGTGTTAATGATGAACATCTACATGACTGTTAGCGGGATATTTTTCCAACGGTCATGTGACATAAGGGAGGGAGGTGACATGGAAGATAGGGTGACATGTACGGATGCAATGGGGTGGCAGATGTGTTGGCGTGCTATTAGTGGAGTGAAAGCAAATACGAGTGGGGGGAAATAGAAATAGGAAATGGTTTTTTTTTTGCGGGGGGGGGGAGGGTGGTCAGAAGTTAAGCGGTAAGGGAGGAGAGGCCCCCGAAACATTTTGTGGAGTTTCCACGTGGTCAAAGTTAGTTTCCAACAAACAAATTTTCAAACCCCACCCCCGATATTAACCTTCAAGAGGTCGAGGGGCTGGAACATGTTTCCTTCTGTTGATTTTAGCGGGCATGATCTCATTCATCCAAAAGCACTAGAACCTTATTACTAAATGAAAAAACATCTTGACAATGTTTATTCAACATTTAAAAAGATATTTTTACTAATTTAATCAAGCTTTAAGGATAAACCAAACAACTTAGGTGACATTTTGTCTAGTGCGCCCTTTGGGGATTTATTTTTTATTTTTTTATTTTTCTTTTTCCCCTTTATTTTTATTTCTTTTTCTTTCTATTTTTCCATTTTTTCTTTTTTTCTTTTCTATTTTTCTTTTTATTTTATTTATATTTTCAAAGACTAGACAATTTAAAATGAAAAATAATTTACAACATCCCACTGGGATAAATGGCTAAATAATCATACCTTGATCTCTATATTTATTAGACCCTAACAGAGATGAAAAACATTTAAATCGTAGAGGGGAAAGTGATGGATGGCAATGTATACTCTTAAAGATGGAAATTTTCTTGGAAGGTGTTGAAGTAAGGGGAATTCTACCTTCTTATAATTAGTAACTTTATGCATCAGCTTGGTTTCAATTTTAGCTATATTAGGAACCCAAGTAATTTAAATATTTGAAGATTTTATTAAGGTCTATGGTATGAGGGATGGTATTGAGAATGTTCATAGTTATAGTTGTATTATTTTCCATCCAAGAGGAGTTGGGGAGCCCTGTGGAAATGACATCCTTTGTACCTAATGTTTAAGTGTCTCTTGTAGTGTTGTAGAACATTCTGGATAGAATAGGAAGATCTCTAGATTGGGAATTTGAGGGATTGGCCCAATTTCCAAGTGTTGGGGGTAGCAGTGAACTAGATAAAGAGCATAATTATGCTCCAAGGGGAGTCCGAGCTGTCCTAATGTTCCCATTATTCACACTCTCAAAATGTGAATCGATGGCATTCTTCTGCTACAATTAGTATCTCTCTATTCTTGTGAATTCTTTTATCTTCCCTTGTGTCATGCAATGCAATGGAATTTGTATTTAGTTTCAAAATTTGATTATGTTATGCAACGAGCTCACAAATTAGAAGAAAAGATATATCAACAACTTCAAAATCAACCTCTTCAAGGGGGCAACCTCCTTTACATTACATAAATTAACAATTCTTGGATGATACAAATGACAAAACCTCCTTTCTATATATAGGAGTCTAAGGGGTCACAATATAGTCAAAGCTGACATAACAATAAAAATACAAGGGTACAACAATAACAATAGTGGGCTTCTATGGGGCACAATAATAACAATATGGGGACAATAGGGGCACAAAAATAACAATATGGGCTACAATGACAATAGTAATGGGGGAATTACTAGTATTATAGGGACCTAGCAAGCCCCTCTCCTTCAAAAGAGTGTTGTCCTCAACGCTTGAGTAGTTCTGGATGATTCTGTATAAAATTCTCATCCTCCCATGTGGAATCTTTAGTGAGTAACTTCTTCCACATGATGAGATACTCCGAAATTGATCAATTTCGTAGCTGTCGAGTCGTTGTTTTTGAGACTGCTTCAGGTTCCAATATGACTTTTCCTTCCTTGCCAAGTTACGGAAATATTGTTTGAACTGGGAGCTTGTCACCTATAACCTTATTTAAGCATGAAACATGGAAAACTGGTTGCACTCAGGAAGCTGGAGGAAGCTCCAATTTGTATGCCATTGTACCAATCTTTTGCAACACCTTATACGAACCATAATACTTTGGTGATAATTTATTATCCTTCTTAGCTCGCTCGAGGGAAATTTGTTTATATGGTTGTAGTCATAGAATTACCCAGTCACCTACATCAAAACTTCTTTCACTGTGATGTTGATCTTCCTGTTGTTTCATTCTATTCTGTGCCAAAGTGAGGTTATCCTTTAAGAGTTGGAGAACTTATTGTTGATGCTCGATGTGATCTTCCATTGCTTGAAACTTATAATTTTCTCTTAAATATGATGTGATGGATGGTGGGTGATATCCATAAAGTGCCATAAATGAGGTCATTTTTTCTATAGTATGGAAGGAAGTTCTATACTGCCATTCAACCAAAGGCAACCATTTGACCCATTGTGTCTGTTTATCAGATACAAAGAAATAAAGATATCCTTCCAAAAATTTGTTTACTATCTCAGTTTGCCCATTAGATTGAGGATGATAAGATGAGCTATGAGCTAACTGAGTACCAAGACAATAAAATAATTATGTCCAAAAATTTCCAGTGAAAGTGGGATCTCTGTCGCTTACAATAATCTTTGGGTTTCCATGTATCTTTTGAATTGTTTCCATATGTAGTAGAAATTGTACTGGCTTTAAATGGATGAGATAATGTACAAAAGTGTGCATACTTGGTAAGTCTGTCAACTACCACCATGATGACACTCTTTCCTTCGGACTTGTGTAAACCTGAGATAAAATCCATTGAAACCTCCTCCCAACATTGGCTTGGAATGGATAAAGGTTGTAATAGACCTAAGGTCTTAATTGTTTCAAATTTATTTTGTTGGAAAACCAAACATTCCTCAACAAACTTTTCAATATCATATTTAAGGCCAACCCAAAAAAATTCCTTCTTAACCCTGTGGTAAGCTTTTAAAAAGCCTGAGTGCCCTCCTAAGGGAGAGGTGTGCAATTCCATAAGAACCTTTTGTTTGATTTTGGAATTATTACATAGGTATAAGCGATCTTTATACCAGAACGAATAATTTTTCTAGCTAAATGTATAAGATGTAACGGGATCTTGTCGTAACATTTGAATGAGTGCCCACATTTCTTCATCATTCTTCCATTCATCCCTTACTTCATTTATCCAATCCGACTAGATAATAGAAATGGCACAAAGAAATGCTTCCATATCCTCATCCTTTCTTTAGAGTGCATCTGCCACAACATTTTACTTCCAGTTTTTGTAGATGATTTCAAAGTCATAACCCAACATCTTTGTGACCCATTTTTGTTGCTCTTCTGAAGATAATCTTTGTTCTAAAATTTATTTAAGACTATCATGATCTGTTTTTACCTGGAAGTGTCTTATCATTAGTTAGGGTCACCATTTCTTAAGTGCATGTAGTATTGACAAAATTTTCTTCTCATAAATATCTTTGTATAAATACTTTCCTTTGATTGGACGAGTTTCGAAAGAAATGGGTCATTCTTATTGCATTAAAACAACAAGAATTCTATTTCCCAAGGCATCACATTACACAATAAAGGTTTTTGTGAAGTCCTTCGTAGCTAAGACCGATGCTTGGAACATTGCCACTTTAAGATGTTCAAAGGCCTTTGTTGCTTTGGAGTCCATTGAAAATGCATCTTTCTTCAATAATGTTGTTAGAGGTGCTTTATTCTCCCATAATTATGAACAAACTTGCGATAATACCCTGTCAACCTGAGAAATCCTCGCAAATGCTTTATGGATGTGGGCATTTTCCATTCCTTAATGGCTTTAATTTTTCTAGGGTCTACCTTAATAGCTTCATGAGATACAATATGGCCCAAATATTCCACCTCTTGTACTCCAAAGAAAAATTTGGAGCTTTTTGCATATAATTGTTTCTTCTCCAATAGTTTAAGCACCCTGTCAACATGTTGAACATGATCCTTCCTAGACTTGTTGTAGATTAGTATATCATCAAAAAATACTAGCACAAATTTTATAAGAAAGGGTTTGAAAATTGAATTCATTAAACCTTGAAATGTAGAAGGTGCATTGGTAAGGCCAAAAGGCATGAACAAAAATTCATAATGACCCTCATGAGTTCTAAATGTTGTTTTCATAATGTCTTCAGTCTTCATTCTGATTTGATGATATCCTGAATGAAGATCAACTTGGTGAAGTAAATTGATCCATGCAATTCATCCAATAATTCATCAATGACTGGAATTGGAAATTTATCTTCAATAGTGAGCTTGTTGAGCTCCCTATAATCCGAACACATGCGCCATGATCCATCCTTCTTGTGCACCAAAACTACTCGAGCAGAGAAATAACTTTGACAAGATTGAATTATACTAGCCTCTAGTATTTCTGCAACAATATGTTCAATTTCACTCTTTTGGGCACAGGGACATATATAAGGCCTAATGTTTGGAGTAACACTTCCTGGAATCAAATGAATAGCATGACCATGATCACGAATAGGTGGGAGGCCTTTGGGAGTCTCAAATACCTTGGAATGATTGTCCAAGACTTTCTGGAGATATGGAGAAATAGATGATTTCGATGTGGGAATCTCTAGCAAACATAATTGTGCAATTATGCCTCATTGTTATTTCTTTAGAAGATTTTTCATTCCGTTAGAGATGATTATCTTTCCCAGTTTCCCTGTGATACTCCTTAATTCAACTTCCTTTCCTTCCGAGAAAAATTCATGAAAAGTTTTTGAAAATGAAAAGCTATCGTACCCAAAGATTGTAGCCATTGGACTCGTAGTATAACATCAGCACCACCCATTGGAATGGAAAGCATTGGGCTATTCAATATATATTCTCCCATGGATAGCTTGATATTATGGCACATTCCATAGAAATTTATGGTTCCTGCACTTGCGACTATCACTTGACACTCTAGTGCTAGATATAGGAAGCAATTCATTCCTTGGCTATCTTACAATGAATAAAATTATGGGTACTGCTTGAATCAATCAACACTATTACCTTTTTATTCTTGATATGTCCTTCTATCTTGATAATTGTTGGAGTGGTAATTCCGGCCAATACATTACAAGATATGGTCAGATTTATTTCTTTTTTCTCTAGGGTTTGTTGTTGGTGTATATCCTCTTCTTTTGACGTTTCTTGTTCCTTTTCTTCCTCCTCTTCACAATCTATGTAAAATAATTTCTTCTCAGCGCACTTATGACCTATAGTGTATTTTCTATCACAACTGTAACAAATCCATTTTTCTCTTTTTTCTTCCAATTGTTGTGGTGTCAACCTTGTAGGTTGTGGAAGGCTAGGGGCAACAACACTTCCATGTTTATAGTTGTGAGTGGTAGGCTTCCTTGTTGCCATAATTTTTCTTTCCAATTTTCTTTCCAACCTGAATGCCTTCTCCAGTGAATCTGATTCCCAAAGGGGAACCTCATATTGGATGTTATCCTTTAAATTCCCCATGAAACATCATTCCTATGCTCCTCTGGAATATCTTTTACCCTTATATTCAATTTTTGGATGTCCTCAATGTGCTCCATCATTGAACCCTTTTGTTTGAGATTTATACATTGGCTAAAGAAGGTATTTATTTTTGTATCCTCATAATGTGTTATCATTTTTTCCATAAAATTTCCCAAGTGACAATTTTCTTACGAGATAAAAGCCATCGATACCATAAAAATTGATTTTGTTCCAAATATAAAGTTGCAATGCATACCTCTTGTGTGTTTTTCACATTATGGAGATCGAAATATTGCTCCATCTATAATATCCATGTTACAGGATCCTTGTCATAAAACTTCCTGATATCGATCTTTGGAACATGGTGGGTCTTCAATCCAGCTTTAAAGTCTATGAAATCATGATTAACATTTCTTTTGATCTCATTATGAGTTTCCTCTACTACCTTTTCTCCATTAGGAATCATTTCTTGTAGCAACTTTTCCAAGCCTCCTTTCAAACCTTCCATGTCTTTCTTCAAATCTTCAATGTTTACTTCTAAACCATCCATCTTAGCTTCCACACCTTTCTTTAATTGATCCATACTAGCTTCCACACCATCCATCTTAGCTTCCATGCCTTTCTTTAAACCATCCATCTTAGCTTTTGTTACTTTTTGTGAGAGTGAATTTTGTTGCACTTGGTCTCATAATTTTGATATATCATGTTGCATTTCTTCCTCTTCTTCATGAGTAATGATAGAGATTTCATGTTTCTTACTAGGTGTTTCCATTTTATTTCTTTGGGGCATCAATTGATGATAATTATGCTTCACTATGCCCTTTGAATTCCTTCAAACTAATTTTTCAAACCAAACTTATGCAAAATTTAAAAAAAACTACACACCTTTTTTTTCTTTTGTAGGAGCTCGATATTGAATCTATTTTATTTCTGTAATTGCAGAGCTCCAAGGTCTAAAATTTCGTACTATGATAGCCCTCTGAGTCCTCTTTCCAACCCCGCAAGTCTGATCAATATTGGATTCTCCAAGGAATAGTTATGCCAAATATTCCATGATGACTTGATTATAGACTGGTTCGGTAGATCGAACTTGTATGAAGTTCCATGTGTCACAGTTTCGACCTTAGGTCGTGAAACCAATACACAAAAAACTATAGGCTTTCCTCTTTTTGAAACTTGTTATGAAATCTCAATATGATTCTTAGAGAGAAGGTTATGTCGATTTTCTCCAGGTCACCTGTTTGAGATATAATTTGAGAGCTTGCAAAAACCCTAACTTTCTTGGATCATATCTCTAAAAATATAGTGAGGCAAGATTTGAAATTCATACCTGAGGTTGATCAAGATTTTGGCTCATTCGTAGAAAAAAATTTATAACGAAAATTCCACGATGACCTGTTTGAAGCAGTGAAACCCTAGAATCCAAAGCCCTGATACCAATTATTATGCAACCAGCTCACAAAATAGAAGAAAAGATATATCAACGACTTCAAAATCAACCTCTTCGAGGGGGAAACCTCATTTACATTACATAAATGAACAATTCTTGGATGATACAAATGAAAAAACCTCCTTTCTATATATAGGAGTCTAAGGGGTCACAATATAGTCAAAGCCGACATAACAATAATAATATAAGGGAACAACAATAACAATAGGGGGTTTCTATGGGGCACAATAATAACAATAGGGGCACAACAATAAAAATAAGGGCTAAAATGAAAATAATAACGGGGGAATCACTAGTATTATAGCTACCTAACAGATTATTTGGCTCAGGAAACATAGAGACATTGGGATGGTAATAAAGTTACTTAATCCTAAGGGATAGAACACGAATGTTGGGTGAAGACAAATTTCAAATATCTCTCTGCTAAGGATCAACTCTCCTCCTCTAGTTTCAATTAATATTGAGAGAGATTTAGAGTAGTAATTGTGGCCCCTATCTATTTATTAGCCGCTTTGGTTGAAACACACACAAAAGATACACTATATCACAATTATTTCAATAACGGAAAAGGTAATGTGCATGGCGAGTTTATGATTTTTAGAGTATTTAGTTTTCATATTTGTTGTTTCTCTGCTACCTGTAGGCTTAGACAATACCCCAATGGAGTCACGTCAAGAGCACAAACATTGCTTCGTTTCCAGCGAGCCTAGAAAGTACCCCAGAAAATTCACTTGCTTCACGTTCCTGTGCAAGAATCCTTTCTCTTCTTTCACCCTTTATTTATCTATTTTAATAGAAATATGCATTGGAACTTATTATTTTCAATGGGAAGAAGAGTGATCCAAAATTATTGAGAGCAGAGGAGGTTTCCCCTTCAGAGAATTATTTTAAGACCTCTGATACTGGATTACTTGCTTCAGATTTTCCCCTTATCCCTTCTCTACTCTATCGGACAAGCATTAACACATGAGTAGACTTACACCAAGTTGAGAAGTTCATAATCTAGCATAGGCATGGATCTTATAGGTTCCCTCAAGGTTCTCCTATTGGATGAATCGTATTTTCCATTCGGCCTTAGCCCAACCTATGGAATTTCCTAAATGAAGAAGGAGAACAATGAAAATCCAAGTGTTGTGGTTGTCACAATTCTCTTTTATTACACTACAAAGCCTCTTTAGCCATGTATTTTACACAAGGGTATCACTGATGTACACTTACTGACTAATAATATGTAATAGGACATGAATACACAATATACAAATGAAAAGCAAAAGAAAAGGAAGCAAAGCAACTATATAGGAAGCATAGCTTGTAGCTGCTATTGGAAATAATGTTTTAAATCTTGACCATTTGCGAAAATGGGGTCTATCCTCCAATATATTGATTTTAACTTAAAGGAATTATGGCTGAGAATTTCATCAACAACAGATGGTCCAATCCACAGAGGCTCGAACTTTGTGTGTTTACCTTTGTCTTCATGTGGTTTATCCCACTTGAGAACTAGGTTGCCCACATCAAAACTCTTTTCCCTTGGATATTTTCTATCAACCAATACTTTACACAATTTTTATGTACGAAAAAATGTTCTTTGGCCTTGTGTCTTTCTTCCTTAAGTTTAACTGGCTTATCCATCCCGCTTTGAACCAGGAGGCATAATTTACCTTCTGACTCTTGAGAGAGTTGCAAGGTTGAATGATATAGGTTAGGATGAAAGATAAATTATGGTAAACCAGGAAGTAGGGAAATGGTTTCAAGAAGGTTTTAGGGTAACACGGTCAACCCAAAGAGAATTGGTTAAAGCCTTATGGAAATTCCTTTTTTTGGATAAAATGATCTTCTTGATTATACATACAAGATTCTTATTTGTTGATTCAACTAGACCATTTCCCTGGGGATAATAATTATATGCATGCTTTAAAAAAATCACATTTTGTAATGAAAATTCATAAAGTTTTAAGGATGAAAAATATGTCGCATTATCAAAGTCAAGCAACATAGGAATGCTAAACCTGATTATGATGTTCTATTCTAAAATGTGGATGACTTCCATGCCATATACTTGTCTAAGTGGAGTTTCTTTTGACCACCAGGTGAAGTAATATGTTTTTGTTAGGATATACCAGTGTTGATTCGATGAATGAGGAAACATTTCCCCAATCACATCAAGGCCCCACTATTGGAACAATTATTCAATTGCTACTAGTAGCAGTGGGGCTGCTGACCTCTAATCGCGGTCGATGCATCTTTGACATTCTTGTAGACATAATCATGAGAATATTTAAATACAGTGGGCCAATAATAACCATCCCTCATAACCTTATGCATTGTAGTGTCACTTGCATAGTGACCACCTGCCTGTCCATCATGTAAATATGTTAAGACCTTCTCTATATCATGTGGCTCAAGGAATCTCAACAGGCCACCATTGTAGTCCTTTAGAAAAATTACTCCATGCACCAATTGGTAGGATATTGTTTTTAAACATATTTCCCTTTTTGTTTATTCGATAAGTGTGAGGGAAAGGTTCCATGGTCCAAACATTTTCATTGATCTGCATACCAAAGTGCTGTATATGTGGACTTAGGAACATATTCAATATTATACATTTCGATCTCCTTCTCCCACCCTAAAAGATATTTTTTGGGAGAATATCTTGCTACAGTGGCTAACTTACAAATGTCATGACCCTTTATGGTATGCACAGGTTTAAATTTAGGTCATATTCTTAAAGGTAGGTCATCTAGTTAGCCCTCTTCTCTCCCATATCTTGTTGCATGAACAATGTTCTTACTGCTAGATGAGGTAAAAATACGATTGTGTGAGCTTTCAATATGTAGGGCCTGAAATATCTAACTTCCTTCTATACTGCATACACCTATTTATCGAGAAGGGTAATTTATTTTGGTCACTTTTAGGCTAGCGCTCATTGTTACAGGGAAAAGTGTCTACTCAGAACTGCTTATCCCACTAAGGTGTGATAGCTACCTTAGAAACAAACAAAGTAAAGCTACTTTCGTTTTTACTTTATGAGGTATAGATAGAGAGGAACATAGAAGACCAACCTCTGTCTTGCGCTAATCTCCTGGTTCGATTCCTCTCTTCCTTGATAGTCTTTCGCTACTTGTTCCCTTGCACGCCCAGCTTCACAGAGTACCTGTAAGATCACAGTAGCATAGCACTATACAAGAACATGGATCTATAATCATAAACAATCTAGGATCAGATGTAAATTGACCATACAAATGCAGCAAACATAAATGACACAAGAGTATGGAGGAAAACTTGAATAGCTTTTATTGATAAACAAGAAAGAGCCAAGAGGAGTTACAACCAGTTGTTCTGACCCAGCATCAACCTCTCAGCAAGGAAGCCCCTCTTCACCTCATACAAAGCTTAGATCACCCAACAATCTGATGTTTGTCTCAAGAAACCAACAACAATTCCTTACAATATGCAAAATTCCAGCCTCTAGATCTCTGGGATGAGGAATCCATATATAGATATCTGTAAGGGGGATGAGTCAGCTTGTGATTTGATTAGTGTGTTCCCTCTGATAGTTCTTACTTCCACTTGTAGATTGATGATCTCTTACTCATCCTTGGTCGAATTCAGGGAGGCAAGTGTCACAGGAGAAGTTTCTGGAAGCTTCCATTGCCTCTCCACCTCGCGGAATGACACTGCCATTTGTCATTTCTCGCCCATCGCACCCCATAGAAGGGCTTTTTGAAATGCAACGCACCCACACAGTGTACTTAGGTGAGATGCAACGCACTTGGCCAGTGGAGCAGCTGAAATGATCCTGTTTTGACCAATTCTAAGTAGTTTTTCATGGAGAACTTCTGGGAGAAGCTGTAATCAGTTGACCTTGTTCCTTTAGGGGTTAGAACAACACTTTTAGGGACTTAGGAACCCTTGGTTTATGGACATTTCATGCTTGGGGTTGCAGTGCCCAAAAATGTCTATAACAGTTGCCCCCTAAAGCATGAGGTCGTTAATCTTTTGATGTCGGGTGAAATGCTTTATTATGAGGATCCAAAGTTCTTTCAAGCTGGGAGGAGACCTGTAATAAGATACAATACAATACATTATTTTCATAATATTTTCATGATCTAGCTGAGGCGGGCATTCCCATGCTCAGCTTTATAAATTCATTTTCATGTACATAGGACAAACAATCGTCTGAGTGTAGACTGATGATTCTGATAGAGCCATCATCCCTTTGATTGGATGATTATCTGTGCAGAAATGATGGACATTTGATGTCTTTATTTTCCTGAATATATATCGCAGCCCGGATGGATGAAACTAGATCCGGGGTCTTCAATCTCGTTCGATCTTCACTCAAAGTACAAGTCTATCCATGTGAGAGATGTTCTGGAGTCGAACATGGAAAGACATCACCTGATTACCAGCCAATGATGTAAGTTGTTAACAGGCGCGAGAGGAATCACCGATAATGATAATGACCCTCAAGGTACTGCAGTACAATTCACGTGGTGTGAATAAAGGACTTGGCGTCGAACACCACGCAAAATCTTTCAGTCGAAGGCCATTGATGTAAACCTGTCGCCAGAAGTGAGAAACTTGTCGTTGAGGCATGCAAGCTTCAAAGTACTGAATGGGGTGTTCCTAGATCAACTTCTTGGATAATGAGCTGATGTCGACAAGAAGTGATCCGTCACAGGAGGGCCTTAATGAATCCCACATCAATGAAATGGAACGGAGCAAATGATTTTAATGGAGGTGAAAACGATCTGGTGATATAAGATTCAGGGTGGCGGTCATGAAAGAATGGAGTATAAATGTATTGTAGTGGGTGAGACACAGGTGAACTCTCTGAATGACTTCTCTTGAACATATCGGCGACACTGACGTGATAGATTGGTAGCATTAACCCCAAATGTGGATGGTATGATGGGACCATGGTGATGTGACCGGTGAATGAAACAACCCAACCCAACTTGGATGCGGAGTGAAAGTGTCATGTTCAAGAGCGACTTGCTACCAACAAAGTTTCTTCAAGTTTTCTTCCCAATTTTTCCCCAGTCATTGCTGACTAGTACCTCTTTATTTTTGTCAAGCTTGAGGAGGATAACATATGCTTGTTCTATAATTTGCCCTTCGGGCAAACCCATCGCTATGTATTAACGAGCCTAGCAATAGTGAAACTCATTCTCGTCTAAAGACAAGTTTGTCGCTATTAAAATTTTAACGAGTTTAATGACAAAGATAACTTGGTCCTTTTCAATTTTAGAGAGTCTGAAAAGGAACGTAAAGGAAACTCCAAAATTCCTTTTTCGTCATCTAATCCCTTAAGTCCGAAAAAGTATAAAACAATATAGAAGGGATGAATTTTCGATACTTTTAACGAGCCGAACAAAACAACCGCTCGATCTTTTTGTGTAATAATCCCCCAGGTCCAAAAAGATTAAAATTTAGAGGAGGGATAGCACTTCCGGTCTCTTTAACGAGCTGGAGAGGCCAATGGCTCAGCAATCTTTTCATATTTTACGAGTCAATTGAAAAGAGCTTAAAGGAGACTCGTCTTTTGAGGAACGAGTGATAAAATGGGTAGCTACTGATTCCAGGTAAGGCTTGGAATTTTCCAATCATGACAATGTTACAAGGATGGCTAGTGAGATCACTCTTCGCAGCTGTTCCTCAAAATGGGTAAACAATCAAATGGAGGTGAATGATCGGCCAATGCAAAAATGGAGGTGACGGTGCAAACACGACCAAGGCTTTAAAGGCTGAAGTATTACATTCACGATGGTTATTTACCAGAAATTGGTTCATTTTTTAATGAGCTTAAACTCTGGAGGAACATGTGCTCCTTGCTTATGTTTATTTTTTAACAAGCATGAAGTCCACACTAAAACTGCTCGATTAATCCAGTCATGTGATAAGAATGTCTCATATATAAAAACGGCAACTTTTAGAGTTTTGCCCCACATCCTTTCTTTATGCAAGTTAGGAAACGACCAATCCTACGAGTTTAAAGGGTTAGAGGACCTACAAATTTAAAAAAATAAATAATCGCTCTTCACTTGCATGCCCCCAGGTATAAAATAGAGTTTCAAGGTTACCCCTTCTTCCTTCTGTTAAAACATTTGTTTTACTGGGAGAGGTCTACCTCTTATAGGTTACCAAAGATTGTTTTATTTACTATGTAAACAAAACACTTCTTCGGCGATGTTTATCAAAATAAAAAAAGGTGAGTGGCGATGCTTGCCAACCCACATAACTTTGACAAGAGAATCTTATTCCAAAATAACCCCCTCTTCCAATCACGGACGGGAGTACAGACTAGTCATATTTTCTCGCGGAAACCTACCCTATACCCAAAGTTTTCCTGCCGAAGCAGGCCAGGGTGCATGCCCCCTAGGTTTCAGTCATGTCCCCCGAATCACTCGCGCTCATCAGGCAGACGGACTGGAGGTTGAGACATTTCTTGCGTGAAAAGACCATTCAGGGATGGTATATGACTATTTGCTCTGTGTGATCCGGGAAATGAAAGCTGGTCTACGAGCTTGACCACTCTTCCTTCGTGCGGAAAACACATTACTCTAAAGAGTGAGGAGACAATCGCTCCCATGCAATAAATATAGTCTCGTCCAAGGAGTAGATTATAATCCAGGGGTCCTTGGACTACCATTACTTTCATTTGAATAGCTTTCCCTCTCAATGTTATTGGCACATTGGGAAGGATCCCTAACGGTCGACTGGTTCCTTTATCAAAGCCTGTTAGATTTCTCATCTCAAGCAAAAGCGATGGCGAACCAAGCGCTTTCCAAGCAGTCGAGGAAAGGATACTCACAGAAGCCCCTTCATCTATGATGGTACCAGCCATAACCATTCTATATATTTGAACAATGATTCCGAATGGTATGCTAGCTGGTAAACGGGGTCTGCCTAGTTGATTCCAATCAAAGGAGACAACTAGGTTTCTTGGAGGTGGGACCGAATAGACGGCCGGGTATGACTCTGAAAAACTTCCTTCCTGCGGTAAAGGAACGGGTAAATTGCCCCCATGTTCATTGGAGTCTGTGCTTACGAAAAGAATTTGGACGGTGTCATCCTTGATCTCTTCGGTGACTGTATCATCTGAAGATAGAACCTCTGAAGGCAAGACCGGGTCAACTGTCGCCTCGACCTTTTGACTTTCATCTGGTATGGGTTCAGATGGTTCGTCTTCAATGATAGATGCTTCAGCCGACCACTTGAGCGGGCCAGCCGGATTTTCAACTAGTGACGGACTCAGCAAGAGTTTTTTATATCCAGGAGGAAGTCGTAACGGTGAAACCGGACGATCGTCCAAAACTCTTTTAGCCTCGTCTAAGAAGGGACAACGGTGGACGGCATGATTTCCTTCGCACAGTTTACAAGGAAATCTATATTCTCCTTTTTGTCCTGGGGCTTCACTTTCACCAGAGGTTGACAACACCGAGTTGTGCAAACGAGGAGACCAGTCCCTTAAGATCCGAGGGATGCAACGACAATCTCTATGATAATGGTCTCCTTTGCAAATGACACATGGTGATTTAGGCTTGGTCGATGCAATGTGTGGATTTTCGCTAGACGACGCTCGTTTGCCCCCATTCGCTTTTGGCTCCTTCTTCTTCTTCTCTTTCTTCTTCTTTTCCTTCTTCTTCTCAGGTACTTGACTTTTGGCTTTACCAGCCCCATCAAGCAAAGAGGAAGGAGGAGAGGAAGAATTAGAGGAAGTAGAAGGTTGGTGGGCAACTCTGGACTCGTCTAGTTGCTGATTCGATTGTTCAGGAATTGCGGTGTTCTGAACGACAGAGGTTGAGAAGAGCCATACAGGCAAGCCGATTGTCAGTCTTGGAAGCGACAATGTGGCCATATGGGGTGCACCAACATCTCCCCAAGAGGAGAAGGGACTAGGATTTCCTCCAAGGGGAATTCCTTGGTTGGTGTATTCCATTTTCTCAACCTAAGATCAACGTAGGAAAGGGTAATGAATATTCCGTTTAAAATAAATTTTAGACGCTTTGACACAACTTGTTTTTTCAATTTTTAAGAGTCGAGAAAAAACAAAAGATGACTCTAGTCGCCTTCGATTTTTAATGAGCCTGAAGTGACAAGTGCTCAGATGGACCTTTTCTGTTAAAGAGTCTGAAAAGGAATGAAAGGGACTGCTCTGGAAATCTAGGTAGAGGGATTACCAAACCAATCGCAAAACTGCAGAATACTTTTTACGTTACGGCAGTCAATCTTCCTGAATGCTGTGTTCAGTGCATTGCGATTGATAGGGTGGCAGACACAGCTTCCTATGGATAAAGGATTAAGCCTATTGTGGTCTCCCAAAATATACTCGACGGTACGTGGGAGCACAAGTCCATACTGGCACTTATCGCCTCAAAGTGGAGGAATCACCCAACCATCAGTGAGAACAACAGTTACCAGGCTTTACGACGCCGGAATACGTCTCTAGCCTAGACTTCTAAATGTTGTGCGTTAGGTTCCAAAGCGTTGTTAGATTCATTGAATTTATTTTATAGTTGATCTTGTTTATGAAGTTTGCCTTTCAGGTACACCGCGAGATGTAGATGTAATTCCTAAAATGCAATCTAAGATGATAAACAATCTTTTTATCCTCTTTGTGCAATGAAAATCCTAGCTACTAAGGAAAGAAAGACAGAATCCTTTCACAAAGAGCAAAGAGCACACTCTAAATGCACTTTCCTAAATCAAACCAATCAGACTGTCTAAATGCAAATGCACATGCATGTATTTGTTTTCGACTTTCTTAGTATATGAATGATAAAAAGAAAGTTGATGCACAAATCTGAATTTCTTTTCAAGCGACAAATATCAACAAGTCTCTTTTCGAAATCAAAAATGGAGATGATCACAACACCTTACGATTTTGAAATGAATACTTGTTTTTGACACTAGAAAAATTACAAATTCAGACCAAAAACAATAGTAACAGGATAATCGACCATCAACAGCAATCAAACTCTTTCCTATGATCGAAATCGACACTTGCGACACTTTCAGATCAAAGGACGACAGTGCGATTATGTTACTTTTTGCAAAGGAGAACTGATAATGACTCAACAAACACACAAAAACATTTACAGTTCTTTTGTACAAAGGAGGCGGAATAACAACAAGGAAAAGGGGTTTCAAACAGACATATACTGATCACTGGCAACAAAATTCATGAATAGAACTGGAAAGAATGAATCACAGAAACCAACACTGCTCAAAGCCTAGTCTGATCAGTGCACCTGTAACACAGGGAATTTGAAATGCAGCGCACCTTCTCCACTCGGGAAGTGCGCTGAAGTTCAGATTCTCAGAACAGTACCTGCGCTGGGCCAGAAACGAGACTTTGCTTGGGTTCCGGGTCACAGTTTGCAGTTCAGTTCATGGGTTTTGGCTGAGCAAAAGGTAATCAGTAATGCAACAATCAGGGGTAGATCTAAGGAGGATCTAAGAGCTATCACAAGGGCAATTAGAGAGTTTGTGAATCAGTTGTTTAAATCATAAACAGATCCTGGAGATGGACTGAAGTGGCATTTATCTACTTTGCATTTGCATAGAAAATGCAGTTCGAATGCTACCTGGCACAACTTCAGACTCCGTCTATAAGTTTATGAAATAGACAACAAGGAAGATAAACAAACAAACTAATTTGTCCCCAGTGGAGTCGCCATTTTGTTACAGGGAAAAGTGTCTACTCAGAACTGCTTATCCCACTAAGGTGTGATACCTACCTTAGAAACAAACAAAGTAAATCTACTTTCATTTTTCCTTTATGAAGTATAGATAGAGAGGAACAAAGAAGACCAACCTCTGTCTTGCGCTAATCTCCTGGTTCGATTCCTCTCTTCCTTGATAGTCTTTCGCTACTTGTTCCCTTGCACGCCCAGCTTCACAGAGTATCTGTAAGATCACAGTAGCACAGCACTATACAAGAACATGGATCTATAATCATAAACAATCTAGGATCAGATGTAAATTGACCATACAAATGCAGCAAACATAAATGACACAAGAGTATGGAGGAAAACTTGAATAGCTTTTATTGATAAACAAGAAAGAGCCAAGAGGAGTTACAACTAGTTGTTCTGACCCAGCATCAACCTCTCAGCAAGGAAGCCCCTCTTCACCTCATACAAAGCTTAGATCACCCAGCAATCTGATGTTTGTCTCAAGAAACCAACAGCGATTCCTTACAATATGCAAAATTCCAGCCTCTGGATCTCTGGGATGAGGGATCCATATATAGATATCTGTAAGGGGGATGAGTCGTCTTGTGATTTGATTAGTGTCTTCCCTATGATAGTTCTTGCTTCCACTTGGAGATTGATGATCTCTTACTCATCCTTGGTCGAATTCAGGGAGGCAAGTGTCACAGGAGAAGTTTCTGGAAGCTTCCATTGCCTCTCCACCTCGCGAAATGACACTGCCATTTGTCATTTCTCGCCCATCGCACCCCATAGAAGGGATTTTTGAAATGCAACACACCCACACGGTGTACTTAGGTGAGATGCAACGCACTTGGCCAGTGGAGCAGCTGAAATGATCCTGTTTTGACCAATTCTGAGCAGTTTTTCATGGAGAACTTCTGGGAGAAGCTGTAATCAGTTGACCTTGTTCCTTTAGGGGTTAGAACAACACTTTTAGGGACTTAGGAGCCCTTGGTTTATGGACATTTCATGCTTGGGGTTGCAGTGCCCAAAAATGTCTATAACACTCATAGAAGAGATATGCTTCTCATTTCCTTCATTACTTTTTTGAGTAAGCACAACCACAATTTACAAATTCAATGTAAATGTATAGAGCAGGAAATCCTTGCCATAACATGGACTATAAAGATTGGGTGCATTGGCGATAACCTATTTGATCTTAGCGAAAGAATTTTTTTCCTGTTTTTCCCATTTGTATATTGCGCCTTTCTTAATCAACTCTTGTGTAGGCTTAACTATGTAAGCGTAATCTAAGATGAATTTTCTCAGGAAATTGATTTTCCCTAAGAAATATTGCATGGATTTCTTTTTCACTGGAAATGGGATCTGTGTGATAGCCTTGACTCTTCACTATGATGTGCCCCAGTAAAATCCCTTTATACTTAACAAAGACGCGATTATTGGGATTGAGAAAATCCCATACTTTCAACACCATTTGAATATATGCTTAAGATGGCGTATGTGCTGTGATCATTTCTTGGAAAACATGGTGACATCATCTAAATAAACAATAACTCTTTGACCTATAAGGCCATGAAAGGCGATGTCCATCACTCTTTGAAAATTTGCACCGACATTTATTAGTCCAAATGCATCTTCTTGAAAGTGAATTTTCCCTGTTTAGTCTAGAAGTTAGTCACTAATCAGTCAAGTTTTGCTACTATCACTTGATTATAACTTGAAGATCCATCTATTAGTGAAAAAATTTCAGACCCACATACTATCTAGAGTATTTGCTCCATCGATGGCACTGGATAGTTATATTTATCAGGAGACTTGTTGAGATTCTAAAAGTGAACACATAGATGTATTTCACTATACTTCTTTCTAACTAGGACCAAGTTGGAAACCCATGTGGAATGTCTAACTTTCAAGATGATCTGAACATCCATCAACTTTCTCAATTCCTTCTAAATAAGGGGTTCCAGTGTTTGATGAAATTTTCATAACTTCTGCTCGAAATGATTTACCCCTTATTTTATGGGAATGAGGTGTTGGATAATACGAGTATCATATGTCTTTAAGTAATTGCATGTCTATGCAAATACACCATGATATTGTTTGAATAAGTGGATAAATTCTTGTCATTCCTGTGGAGAACAACATGTATCAAGGTTCACATATTTTGCATCTTGTGGGGTTCCCAGGTTGACTTTTTCGAATGCTAAGTTTGAACTCTTATCCTTTTTATTGGTTGGTCCTCTAAAATGGTTCTCCAAATCATACAATATCTCCAGGGAAACCACACCTTTTTTCATAGTGTTTCCTTTTGTTTAATTGGATACTTCTTACAGAACTCGATCATAGTCATCCTCCTCTATGGTAGTGGCTTTGAATATATCAGCATTAGCCATAAAATTTAGTATCCATTGGTCATCGTTGAAAACACATAAATTGGTAACGTTGTCTAGTACAAATGGTTTATATAAAACTTCAATAGAAAAACCATTTTTCAATGGCAGCATCCTAGTGGCTGCATTTGCTAATGCATTTTCTACCACATTTCTAACTCTAAGAATATAGTCGATATTGAAAGCTTTAAAATGATTTATAAAACACCATACCTCCTGCTAGTATTTTTTGAGATGCAGTGGAACACAATGTATAGTATCTCATACCTGATGACTGACCACCTCTGAGTCACCGATTGCCCTTAAAAACTCTACCTTTAGGTCAATATTTGTCTTCTATCAAAGTATGAGTGCTTCATATTTTGAAGTGTTAATGGTTCACTCGAACTCCAAATGACATGCAAGGATATGCTTCTAATTTCTTGGGTTTGCAAGAACACAACCTTGACTGGAACTGTCATGTGTCTTTGAACCATGCAAATATAAAGAAAAAATATTATTATCTACCAAGCTACTTCCTCTAAAATTGTTATTACTATTACTATTAATATGTACATTTATATTACAGGTTTTATTTGCACCAGCTAGAGAACAAGGAAGGGTTTCCATCTGTGTATTTGGTGGAATGGGTGATGGCTTCACCTGATAACACCCACGGTCAGTTTTGAGAAGGAAAATCCCAAAATTCAAATCCGCAAAAGTGAGAGGCTTGTTGTGGCCCTTGAGTGGTGTCACGAGGTGTTTCATGTATGACTCAATGTTCATTTAAATATGATTATTCATCCCCTTATATGGAAGCCACAAATGTGACTAGTCTCTTGCAAAATATTCCTATAATTTTTTAGACCAGTCTCTGCTAAGTAATACACCATAGGAATTTGGTATGTACACAAACACAATATTTATACATTGGTGAAGTTGAGCATCTTTCGATAATCTGATAAGCACATTCTTAAGCTCACCAATAGCTTGGACAAGAGACATGTCTAGTTGGACAAATTGTGCATAAGTTTTCTCCCATTTTTGCATTTATTTTCGTTGTTACTGATAAAGGAATTACAATTACGAATTCCCCATAGTATACTAAACAGTTATGGATATTATAATTAAAAATTTAAAACATTAACAAAAAGGGTGGTTAGAGAGTGTTAGTTTCTAGTGTTACATTTACTACAGATTCAAGAGGACCAGAAGAGTTACGTAACACCCTTTGAGGGGAGGAAGCTTTACCACTTGTCAAAGGCTGTGAAAAGGTCTAGAAGATGATTTCATGTTGGCCTAAAATCTTTACGATCTCATAGATAGATATGTTGGCTCATGTTTTATTCATATCTTCCACAATATTATAATCAATTATTTCACTAATAATAGGCAATGTTGAAGTGTGTGGAGGAGTGGATTTGTTTGACACTTCCAGAATACTAGACTTACATTTATTACTAGAGGAAGTGTTCGTAGATTTGAATAAGTTTCCAGACCTACTCTATGTATTTTGAGCAAGATTGAAAGGTGGAGAAATTCTTCTTAGCAACTACTCTTTTAAATTCTACCTTGGCAATTCTTGTTTTGAGATGGGCCCTTTACTCTTTAGGCTATATCGACCATTTTTATTTTGAAGAGGGGAGTCATTCTGTTTTGGCTCTTTAGCATCCTTCTTATCAATGTTGTAAATACGATGATACACATTCACTACATGTCCAACACATTTTCGTTCCTCAACCACTGTGAGTTATTCTAATTCTTTTGCTTGGTTTGTCTCCTCATTTTCTTATGGCGTATCTACAATGTGTGTAGCCAAAGCATTCAAGTTGTGATTCCACTGAGGGAATGTTTTTTATAAATGATATTCCCGATGGAAAGAAAAATAATTATCCATTCCAATGTTTTGTATGTTCATCACAACGTTCAAATTTTATACAAACTTTGCAGGTTGATTGTTGTTGTTATTACTATTCCTTTGAAAAGGGGAGGACTTGGGAGTTTTGCTACAAATAGAAGTCTCACTTGAACTTTTCTTTAGTTCTAAAATTTCATTAGCGAGGGTCTTGACCATCCTGGTCAAGCTCTCGATATCATATGATTCTTTCTCTTTAGCCTTACTAGCAGAAGGTTGTGACTTCCTACTAGTCTCTTTGGAGTCTTTTGATTCTTCATCATTTGTAATGACCCAAATTGCACAAAAGTCCTCTTCAATGGGAACTACATCTGAAAAGTTGAAAATATTAGTGCCAAAATTGCCTTTGTAACCCTCTTTATGAACTGGGAAATACTAGTGGGAAAGGCAGTTGTGTATTAGTCAATAGTAATTGAATTGTGTAGTTGCATGTCTAGGGAAATTTATTCAGTATACGATTGAATTTCTTATTAAAATATTTCACTTTATCCTTTTCCCCCATTTTCATGCTTCTGAGCTCTTTGAGTAGCATGGTGGGAGTTTCTTCATTAGAAAACATCTCAAGAAATATATTTTTGAACTCCCTCCATGTGTAGATTGAATTACTAGGCAGACTATCATACCATGATGTCGCTCTTCCTTCTAATGTATAAGGGAAAATCATGTAGGAAACATCATCATACCTCACCTCCATCATTCATAAAGGCAGGTAAAATTCATCGAGATGGTCTTTTTCCTTCATCCTTTTATCCATATCATACTTTGAGAGTAGTTTTTATGGATGTCTCGGTATCTTATGGAAGTTACTTGAAACAGCAAGAGGCCCTTCGGCCATCCAATCCAAATCCTGGTCTGCCATGTTCTCATCTATATGTTCTTCCTCCTTATCAGAATTGTAGGAATCTTCACCATCTAATCCATCGAAAAGGTCATAAGAAAGAACAATTGTATCATCTTTGTATCCTTCATTAGGAGGTGGAAGTTTTTCTTGATGTTTGATATTGTCTGCGAATTCTTCCAACTACTCAACAGTGGAGAAAACCAAATGTTCCACTGTTGAAGCCAAGATACCAGTACTGGTTTTATATTTATTCTTCAGAAAATTTGGGAAATTTTGTGCTCTGGGAACTAATACGATAACATTTTTGAACCAATGGGTTATAGATTGAATTGTCCAGATCTCCTCGTAAGTATATTCACAAGTTTATTCCTGGCCAGGATGAGAAGATCCTCCTACTTCAGGAATCATATTAGTGCTCAAAATTTTCTACGTTGATTGAAAGGAGAATGATGAGGGTGTGTGTAGTGATCAACCATAAAAAAATGGTGGTCATACTTATAGTGCCAGAAGGTTGACAATGCTAGATACCACCAACATATAAGGGATCTCTTCGATATAAGGGCCAAGCTAGACCTCACACAATTTTGTGTAGGAGTCCCATCTAGAATATGGACCAACCGACGTTTACTTATAGATATGCCTTGGCTTTGGCTATCAACCTGAGAGAGAAACACAATTTTCCTTTCAAATGAATAAGCTAGTATGCCTTGTGAATGTTCAATTGCTGATGTATCAAGGTTATCTTATTGTGGAGGCAAGAATAAAGTGAACCTATAAGAGAAAAGTAATAGTACTATGCTAATGGAGACTCATGTGAAAGATAAAGGCTCATATAATATCAAGAGAAATAGTTCACAAGGATGTGATGATCATTATAAACATAACAACACGTTTCCAAGAAGGAGCACTAAAGTCACCAAAATAGTTCAATTACTCCAATACTAATGAAAGAAAACATGAACCATAAACATTCAAATAATAGTCCTCGAAACATTCACAATCCATGTGTGAAAATGTGTTGGCCTCGAAGGTTTCAATATTAATAAAATGTCCTAATATACATAAATGTAATGAACACCACTAGCTCCAATAGTGGAGCGTTAGAGCCACTAGTTTCTCCCCAAAAGTACTAACTTTGTCTCTCTAATGCCTTGCGGGAGAAGTCAAGTTTAAAAGTCATTTAAATGAAAAATAAGGATCTATATATATCTTGAGGAATGAAATTTTGTATACTCATAACTCTTGACTCTATAACTTCTTGTGACCTTTGGACTTCTACAACCTTTGGGATTCCAAATGAATTTTGGAATTACATATAACTTTTGATATTACATGTCTTTTGGAATTCCATGACTCTTTAGTTCATACATGAATCTTGGAGTTCCAATTATTTTTCATTTACAATGATTACAATAATATACCATGACTTCCACATCATTATGTAATGAGACTTGACATGTCACTATTTTGATGACTGGGACTAATAGTGGTTGATTACATGGAATTGTTTCGGTTGTGACATGGATGTTATATGTGTCTTCATTCTTTATTGTTCTTTTGATCATGGTGCTTTAACCGTTCGAAGGGTCTTCAATCATGGAGTATTTAGAGTGCTTCGATCATCAAGATTTAAGTGTTTTATTTATTCTTTCCATGCTTCCTTTGCTTGTTCTCCTTGCCCAATCTTCCTTTTGTGTGCTAGTTGTGGTGTTTTTGGAATACTTGTATCTACAATCACTCATGACGAGGAATTATCAACATGATAATCTCCTATTCTACAATGATCCATGCATATTTTATGTTCAATTCTTTCGAGTGCACTCAAAGAGGGTCAAAGGGGCTATAGGGTGCAAGGGAACACTTTGAAAGGCTAAAGGGATAAAGAGGAGAGGATTTCAGGCTTCTACATGTGCTCATGCTCCCAAAAGAAGAAACCAGTTAAGGTAGGGTGCAAGGCACAAGTCTAAAGGATGAAGGGAAGGCTTCAGGCTTCCTAAGTGTGTTTTGAACTCAAGGGAGAAGGGGAGGACGTAAGGCACACTCCTGAAGGCTCAAGGTTGAGGCTTCACGCCTTTTGGGTGCACTCATGTGCTCAAGAGGCCTCAAGAAGGGCATAGGGCGAACTCTTGAAGGTTGAAGGTTAGGGCTTCGTGCCTTCATAGTGTGCTAGTGTGATCAAGAAGTTTAGGAGGGAAGATGACGCATTGGGGAAGGTTGAAAGATTGATCTTACGGTCTTTACAATGTTCCAATGTGCTCAATGAGGGCACACTTCTTTGAGTTGAAGGAGTGCGCTCAAGGAAGACTTAGTCAATTTTATAGGGCACAGTTTGGAACAAGTAAGGGGAATTGTGCTTGGGGAGTGATCTCTACACTCTTGGAGGGTGCAAGGTGCATCGTTGAAAAATTAAATGTTTCCCGTCAAGGATTTAAAGTGTGCTTGTACGCTCTTGATATTTATGGGTTCACTTTGAAACCAAAATTTGTCTAACTTTGGATGATAGGGAAAGAGGTGATAAAGATGAGATCTGATCATAAAACCATGTGTCACACATACCAAATCATTGAGAAAACTTAGAAAAACTTGATCAACAATGAATATACATCAAAATTCCACTTTATACACTTTCCCCAAGTATTACAAGTCAAGTGTGTTAAAAGTTTCTTTTGACCACAACGAAGATGTTATGACCATAAAATGCATCTAGAGATGCTATAATCAATGTGACAACACTTAAGAACATTCAAGAAAACTTAAGCATATAGAGCAACATGAAATGGCACTTGACGATCGATGTGACACATGATATGACAATGTGTAGGCTCCAGAGTTTGAATGTAGTCAAATTTTGGAAGTGTTCAAATATTGTACAATAGTAATAACAATAATCACTTTATATCACCCATGGATAAATGGCCCCACCTAGCGTTTAATTTTAATTTCTATTTTTATATTAAGAATTTTTTCTTTTAGTATAGAGTGAATTGGGCACACCATGGTCTGTTTTTTGTGTGGGTAGTTGTGTCAATAGATAACATGTTTGAGGTAGTCCTTGCCGATTCTCTAAGGGTAGAGTCAGATGGGACCAAATAAATTCCACATAAGTTTATTCAATTTTACTATGATCTTCCAAATTAGTGATGGAGTAGGTAGTAATTTGCAATGGAAATACGAAAAATCTTCAACTAGATGGAGATAGTATTCACATAGTTATCCAAAAAGTATATTTTACATATCCTTACTGTAAATATTAATTATATGTGTGGATTAATTTTTCATAGCAATTTCGATCTCTTTAATTGTATTTGTATGAACAATGTTGAGGTTAATATGTATTTAAAATTAGTTTATAATATTTAAAGATAAACTAATAACTCATAACATTTGGGGCATTGACGCATTATTAAAGTGGTTTTATTGAACATTTCTTAAAATTTTCAAATATAATTATATATATTATCTTTTTATGAGAAGTTACTAAATGAAAAAGAGAAGACAATGGAATTAATATTATATGTTTTAAAATAAAGTGAAGGTGACTCTAGCTTAAAAAAAAGTACAACCTTTTAAAGTGATTTCAAAGATTTTTTAAATGATGGTGAAATGTTCATGACAAAAAAAGGCGATGGAATCTATATGAACATATACCGAATTTAGTGATAATGATATTTCCATATTGTTTTCAAAAAATTTGTAAAATTTTTGAAAGTGATTGTAAAGAAATTATAGGTTCTTATGAATTTTTATGTTTGTGGAAAAACTTGTGAACAATTTTTGAAACCAATGTTTCGGACTAGCTTAGTGAGTCCATCATCAGGGCAATGTGATTTGTATTTGGAGAATAGAGAGCCTGAAATTACGGAGCTATTAATAGTTAATTGAAAAATATTTGATATCTTCTTTTATTGTCGGCTTTCAATTGACTAACTGATTAATAATTATTTACTTATTTATTATTATTATTATTATTATTATTTATTTTATTTTATTATTTATTTATTATTATTATTATTATTATTAATTGGTGACTGATTATGTATATATTTGGATTAATTAATTAATTATTTTTTTTTTTTTTTTATTTTTTTTTCTTTAGATTCTATGTTATATATTTAAGTTCTTTGCTATGTATTAAATGCTTTACAAGTAATGTATATAATTTTAAAGTACTAATTTGAAGGTTTATTTAAGTTGTCTTATTAAATTATATTTAAAAGGGGGTTAGGTTTGGTTATATATATTTATTAATTTATTTATTGATATATATATATATATATATATATATATATATATATATATATATATATATATATATATATCTATATATATATATATATATATATATATATATATATATATATATATAATAGGTATATTTTTATTTGGATGTAATTGTATTCTCTTTTGCATAATAATATCATCATGAATTGGAGATTCTTTACAATTACTTTGAAAATTTCATCATGACTTTGAAAGTCTTTACAATCACTTTGAGGAATCATATATAAGTTTTGAAAAATGTGTCAATGTCGTTATCAAATAAGTAGGTATTCATTCATATTGATTCCATTGTCTTGTACTTTTCATCATTAATTTATAATGGTTTAGGTAATCTTTGCAGTTACTTTGAAAATTTCATCATGACCAATAAAGCCTTTGTGATCACTTTGAGGAATTATACAAAAAAATTGAAAATAATGTGCCAATCGAAATATAATTAAAATAAAGTAGATATATTTTCATGTGCATGCTATTGTCTTTTATTTTTCATTAACATTCATCATTAATTAAATAATATTTCCAATCACCTTGAAAATGTCATCGTGACTAAGGACATCTTTGTAATCACTTTTAGGAATTGTACAAAATTTTTAACAATGTGTCAATGCCCTTATTAACAAAGTTGGTATATGTTCATATAGATGTCATTGTATTTCCTTTTAAATTAACATCTCATAATTACTTAGAGATTCTTTTTAATGACTCTGGAATTTTAATTGACTTAGAAAGTCTCTAGAATCGCTTTGTGTAATTATACAAAAAATTTGAAAGCATTGTGTCAATGTCATTACCAATAAAGTAAAGTATGTATACCTTCATAAGGATGTCATTGTCATGTATTTTTCATAGACATTTCATCATGAATTGATAGTCTTTGCAATCACTTTGAAAAGGAATCCACAACCAATACCCAAAAAAGGAAAACTCCTGAAAACCCTAGAATCTCCTTACTCTATATAAAAGGTACCACAAACAAAATTGCCAGAATTCTCTCCAAGCACAGCATCATGGTTACCTGCACACCCCCTAACACCATCAAAAACATGCTTGATTCTGCTAAGGACGTAATAAACCCAAAAAATCACAAAGGAGTATACTCGGTTCCCTGCTCATGTGGAAAAGTGTATATAGGTGAAACAGGGAGATCCTTTGGCATAAGGTTAAAAGAACATATTAATGATATTACAAGAAACAGGTCGGAAAAATCAGGTCTAGCAGAACATATATATGTATGTATGTATGTATGTATTTTTTTGAATGTTTGTATGTCTGCTTTTTTATTTTATTTAATAAGGGTTTCCAGGTACTACTTAATTTTAGACCATCATCTCTATTCATGTTGTTGGACGATTTTTCAATTTCAATTGCCTCTTTCACCCTCCTTTTTAAGTAATGGTCTTCCTTGTGAATTAATTTTGCTTGTTCTATAAAAATATAGTGTGAGGAAGAACATGCATGTTCTGCCAGACCTGATTTTTCCGACCTGTTTCTTGTAATATCATTAATATGTTCTTTTAACCTTATGCCAAAGGATCTCCCTGTTTCACCTATATACACTTTTCCACATGAGCAGGGAACCGAGTATAATCCTTTGTGATTTTTTGGGTTTATTACGTCCTTAGCAGAATCAAGCATGTTTTTGATGGTGTTAGGGGGTGTGAAGGTAACCATGATGCTGTGCTTGGAGAGAATTCTGGCAATTTTGCCTGTGGTACCTTTTATATAGAGTAAGGAGATTCTAGGGTTTTCAGGAGTTTTCCTTTTTTGGGTATTGGTTGTGGATTCCTTTTCAAAGTGATTGCAAAGACTATCAATTCATGATGAAATGTCTATGAAAAATACATGACAATGACATCCTTATGAAGGTATACATACTTTACTTTATTGGTAATGACATTGACACAATGCTTTCAAATTTTTTGTATAATTACACAAAGCGATTCCAGAGACTTTCTAAGTCAATTAAAATTCTAGAGTCATTGAAAAGAATCTCTAAGTAATTATGAGATGTTAATTTAAAAGGAAATACAATGGCATCCATATGAACATATACCAACTTTGTTAATAAGGGCATTGACACATTGTTAAAATTTTTGTACAATTCCTGAAAGTGATTACAAAGATGTTCTTAGTCATGATGACATTTTCAAGGTGATTGGAAATATTATTTAATTAATGATGAATGTTAATGAAAAATAAAAGACAATAGCATGCACATGAAAATATATCTACTTTATTTTATTTATATTTCGATTGGCACATTATTTTCAATTTTTTTGTATAATTCCTCAAAGTGATCACAAAGGCTTTCTTGGTCATGATGAAATTTTCAAAGTAACTGCAAAGATTACCTAAACCATTATAAATTAATGATGAAAAGTACAAGACAATGGAATCAATATGAACGTATACCTACTTATTTGATAACGACATTGACACATTTTTCAAAACTTATATATGATTCCTCAAAGTGATGGTAAAGACTTTCAAAGTCATGATGAAATTTTAAAAGTAATTGTAAAGAATCTCCAATTCATGATGATATTATTATGCAAAAGAGAATACAATTACATCCAAATAAAAATATACCTATTTTATTGATAATGGGATTGACACATTGTTTTCAAAAATTTTGTACATTTCCCCATTGTGATTGCAATGACTTTCTAAGTCATGATGAAATTTTCAAAGTATTTGCAAAGGCAATCTAAGTCATGCCAATATTTTCAAAGTTATTGCAAATACTCTCTAATTCATGACGAAATAGTTATGGAAAAAACAAGACAACAACATCCATATGAAAACATACCTATTTTATTGATAACAGAATTAACACATTGTTTTCAAATTTTTTGTATATTTCCTCATAGTGATTGCAATGACTTTCTAAGTCATGATGAAATTTTCAAAGTCTTTGCAAAGACTATCTAAGTCATCACGATATTTTCAAATTTATTGCAAAGAATCTCTAAGTCATGATGAAATGGTTATGGAAAAAACAAGACAACAACATCCATATGAAACCATACCTGTTTTATTGATAACAGAATTAACACATTGTTTTCAAAATTTTTGTATATTTCTTCAAAGTGACTGCAAAGAATTCCTACGTCATGATAAAATGTTTATGAAATATACAAGACAAGGGAATCCATATGAACATATACCTATTTATTGACAATGGCATTGATGTCATTGTTTTCAAAAGTTTTGTACAGTTCCTCAAAATTATTACGAAGACTCTCTAAGTCATGATTTAATGTTTATGAAAATCACAATATAATGGCATCCATATGAACATATACCTTTTTATTGATAACGCAATTGACAAATTATTTTCAAAAGGTTTTTGTATTTCTTCAAAGTGATTGCAAAGACTCCTAATTCATGATGAAATGTTTATGAAAAAGACAAGACAATGGCATCCATATGAACATATACCTATTTATTGAAATTGGCATTGATGTCATTGTTTTCATTTTCTTTTACAATTCCTCAAAATTATTATGAAGCATCTCTAAGTCATGATTTAATGTTTATGAAAATGACTATATAATGGCATCCATATTAAAATATACATACTTTATTAACAATGGCATTGATGCCATTTCTCTTAGGAATTTTCTACAATTCTTAAAAGTTGTTGCGAAGACTCTTGAAGTCATGATGAAATACTTATGAAATGGAAAAAACAATGGCATCCATATGAACATATACATACTTTATTCACAACGTTATTGACACCATTGTTTTTTTAAAAAAGTCTACAATTCCTAAAATTTATTGCAAAGAATTTCTAAGTCGTAATTAAATGCTTACGAAAATTACAAGGCAATGGCATTGATATGAACATATATGTACTTTATTGACAATGGCATTGACACAATTGTCTTATAAGGAAAAATAAAAGTGTCTCTTATCATTTTAAGAATTTCTCCCAATATCCTCAAATGTGATTGCAAAGACAATGGATAAGAACATAAATCCTAGCATATCATGGATGAGAACATATGATATTGTTCCCATTGTTTTCAAATTTTGTGTACAATTCTTCGAAGTGGTTGAAAATAATCTCTAAATAATGATGAAATATTTATGAAAAGGATAATACAATTGCATCCATACATAGATATACGTATTTTTTTATTTTTTTTTTACAAGAACGGTTATGGAATTTCATTAACTAATTGGCTAAGAGCCACAAATTCGGTTACAAAAGGAGAAGCAGATTTCTGCATAACTTTCCAAGAAGAGGAATATAATGCCTAATCTAATCAGGTTCCTCTTTTTACATTTAATATAGTGCACTTCTGCTGCTAATTTCCCGAGCTAAAAAATACAAACAAACTGTTGCAAAAGAATGCAATAAAACATGGCTCTTTAGGGGATTGGTTCCCAAAGGATTTCCTTATCTCTGAGAATAATACCGATAGCTAAATGGACTGCCTTGTTTGTCTCAATGTCTGCTTCTTTGTTATTTGTTCACAAAACATGAAAATAATTCAGATTTAGGGACTTTGCCATGCCTTTGATCCTTGTAATTATCCTTGCTAGCTGCAGGTCCACTAAAATAGAATTGGTCGCCACTACTTTGATGATACCCTGGGAGTCCCCAAAGACATTTGGCTCCTCAAGGCCCAGCTCTTTGAGGAGTTTGATTCCTTGAAAAAGGGTCATCGCTTCAGCTTGTATGCTTGAGGAATGGCCTAATCCCCAAGCAAATCTGTGCGAAGATGTGTCAACTGGGTTTATGATGAGCCCTCCAGCTCCAGCAATTCCTGGATTCCCTTTGGCTGCCCCATCAAAGAAGAGAGAGGGAAGTGGTTGATTGGACAGCCAGGATTGAAAATCTTCTTTATTTTTCCTAATTTGCCATTCTTTGAGGGTTGGCGGAGAGCTGTTCGATTTTTGAAACTTGAAATTGAGGGCAGTACCCAAATCTATGTCCTGTTGGCTTAGATTTGAATCATCTCTTTTGTCTTCCAGCCACTCAACTAGTTGAGTTTTCATTGAGTTGGCAACTATTATGTAGTCTTACCTTCCTTACTCCGGAATATCCTTTTGTTCCTCTCCAGCCAGACTTGCCAGCTGATGAATTTTGGCAGAGCACTCCACGTTGTCCTGATTGTTTTATTTTTTGGAAATGGACCTGGATATCTGGCCATCCAGCCCGCGAATAGATCCGAAACTGAGGAGGGGAAGATGAACTTGTATTTCCAGGAAACAAGAAGCTCATGCCATATAGAAGCTGCAAACTTGCACTCGATCATGAGATGGAAGGAGGATTATAAGTTTTCCTTGCAAAGCATGCATCTAGAAGGCCCATAGATGCCCCTTTTATGAAGCCTGTCTTTAGTGAGAATTTTTTGATGGCAAAGAAGCCAACAGAAGTGGTCAACTTTTGGAATTGAAGGGATTTTCCATATGCCTACCTAAGGGGTAGGGTTGGGAGGCACATGGGGTCGCTCTAGACATTTAACATATTTTTTGAGTTACCATGTATCCTACCCGATTTGTGCCCCAACCTCTCACGTCCTGCCTACGCGCATGAATAAGATCCAGCCCATGTATCTCTGTGGTGAGCATTGCCAGCTCTGAATGCAAGTCGGGAGGAACTGGGATTTGTTTCGAGCCTGTCCAAGCATTATCCTTCCAGTTCAAGAGGTCCCACAGTGTGTTGATGTTAGCATCTAACATCCAACATTTCAACTCTGTCATGTCTCTCGATTATGCCAGCGGAGGTCTATTCAGGATACTGTCATTCCGCAGGTGGATACGTTTTCCATTTCCCGGTATCCAGAAGGAGTGATTTCTTATTAGCGAGCCAATTCTATTGATGAACATGGGCTGATCCAGGCATCTAAGTCTCGTTCCTCTGAAGTATTTCCTTCACAGTGCAACTTGTACCTAACCTGGATTAGAAGCTATTATTTTCCAAATCAATTTAGCTCCCATGGCTATGTTTTGAGCACTGAGATATTTAAAGTCCAGTCCTCCCTCCTGAATTGGTCTGGTGACTATTTCCCAATTGACTAGGGAAATTCTCTTCTCGTTTTGTTTGCCTCCTTTCCAGAAAAACTGTCTAATTAACTCCTCCATCTTTTTGATGATTCCCACAGGCGCCAGGAGAACAAAGAATTTGAATAATGGAAGGCTACTGAGCACTGCTTTAATGAGCACTGATTTTCCGGCAATGTTGAGCCAAGAGGATCCCCAGGCTTGCATTTTTGCTTTGAATTTATCTAACTGAGGATACCAGTCTTTGCTCAAGGCCCTCTTGTGAAAGATGGGCATACCAAGATATTTAAATGAGGACCAAGAAGTTGAGGCTACAAATCTGAGGCATCTGGCAATGGAGCTAGCAGTTGAAGCATGAATATTCCAACAGTAGATGTGGCATTTTCCATTGTTTAATATGCTGCCTGAGACCTTACAGTAGTCTTCTAGTACTTCTTTGAATTTAATAGCTGAATGAAGAGAAGCAGCCCCCAGTAGTAATGTATCATCAACGAAGAGGGCATGATTGATGCTTTTTACCCCTCTTGCAATGCACAGGCCAGCGATGTCTTGATCTTGCTGCTTTTTGTCTAGATAAAAGTTGAGGACAGAGGCCTATAGGACAAATAGGAGGGGTGAAAAGGGACACCCCTACCTCAGCCCTCTAGAGGTTTGAAAAAATCAGCAGCCCTACCTTTCACGAGGGGGGCAATCCAAGGTTCCAAAGTACATGCTCTGATCCACTTGATGAAATTTTGACCGAACACTAGTTTTTGAAACACATCAAACAAAAACCTATGTCTAACACGATCAAAAGCATTTGCTAGATCTAATTTAATAGCCATACCTTTTTCCTTTCGGTGTAGGCTAGAATGAATCGCCTCTTGAACCAGAACGAAGTTGTCCACCAGCTGCCTGCCATGAATAAATCCACCTTGATTATCCGGGATGATTTTGGGGAGAATTCTTTTCAACCTATTAGCTATCACTTTGGTTATCACTTTGTACCCAATATTGCATAAGGAGATTGGGCGAAATCTGCTGAAAGAGTTTGCTCCTTTCTCTTTGGGAATGAGGGCGAGAAAGGCTGAATTTGTGCAGCCTCCAATCTTCTGACAGTCTTGGGACTTCTGAATCATTTTGAAGAACTCCTTCTCAACAATCTGCCAACAGGTCTGGAGAAATCTAGGCGTAAAACCGTCCGGTCCTGGAGCTTTGTCGGGATCCATTGCGAAAAGGGCCTCCTTGACTTCCTTTTGCGTGATTTTGCTTTCAAGTGCCTGGTTCATCTTGGAGGTGATAAGGCTAGGGACAGCGTCCAACAGAATGTCATTTTGCCCAACTCCTAAATCTTCCCTATACAGCTTCTCAAAGTGCTCTGAGGCTACCTTTTTTATGCTTGCAAAGTCCTTCAGTATGCAGTTGTCTTCTTTTATTTCAGTGATGGAATTGCGGCCTTTCCTGGCTTGGGCTTGTTTATGGAAAAAGGAGGAGTTTCTATCGCTAGATTTGAGCAAAAGACTTCTGGACTTGAGCCTCCAATACTCTTCTTTTGCCAGACAGGCCTTATGGAAACTTTGCTGAAGCTTGGCCTCCTTATCCAACTTGTCTTTAGTGATTTCAGTTGCTTCAAGATGGAGATGCTGACTTTCTAGAGCGATTTGTATTTTTTTCCTTTCCGTAGCAGGGTTGGGCAAGGTCTTAGCCCAATTTTTTAGCATGGCTTTAACCCTTCTGAGTTTTTCCTCCCAAACAAAAAAGGTTGATCCCTTGACTGGATCTTTCCAGCAGTCTCTGACCTTTTCCATGAAATCTGTCTCTTTTCTCCAGAGAGAGCTGAATCTGAAAGGAATAGGCCCCAGATCCTTGGGGGGCAGTAGCTCTAGGCTAATAGGCTTGCAATCTGATACGCTGCTGTGAAGAATGCACATTCTAGCTTCTAGTCCAAGAAGTAGGAAGGATCTTTGCACCAAAAATCTGTCAAGTCTTGCCGCTATGTAACTCGGGCTGACTCTCTTATTTGACCACGTGAACTTGCCAGTAGTTGGCTTAATGTCTATCAAATCCCAATCTTGAATGAGATCTTCCGCTAATTCTCTTGCCGGATCCCTGACAATACTGCCTCCTCCTTTTTCTGACAAGAGGAGGGTGAGGTTGAGGTCTCTGGCTATGATTATATTCTCCAGATTCTCTAGATCTTCCAGGTTTTTGATGGAGTCCCAGCATACTTTTTTCTTACCTGCATTGTTAGGAGCATATACATTGAATAGGAAAATAATTTCTTTAGATTCTAAGTGCTGCATTTTTAACAAAATCCAATGTGTGTTCAAGGACTCAGAGATTAATGAGAACTTATTTGGATTCCAGAGCGACCCAAGTCCTCCCGATGCTCCACGGGCAGAGGTTGCTTGCACTCCGTCTTTCTTCCAAAATTTTTTGCTTGCCTGGAGGAAAATTGAATCCTCTAATTTAGTCTCCTGGATGAGAAGAATGTCCAGGGCTTCCAATCTGATTAAACTATTCATTGCTTCTTCCTTAGCTTTAGTGCCCATTCCCCTACAATTCTAGGAGAATATCTTCATCATTTACTTTTGCTGTGATGAGCTTCTTTGGAGGTCTGGGTTTGAATCCTCTTCATCTTTGGGGTTTTTGCTAGGAGTTTCTCTAGTGTTGGCTGGCTGCCCTGAAACTTGTCCTTATAAGTTTCTTGGTCTCTTTTTTCCTTTGTTGACATTCGCCCTCTTGTAGATCTTCTAGGGGTAAACTGTGATTCACCTATTTCCCCTTCTTCCTCCGATTCCTCGGATTCTTGGGTTTCCTCTTCTTCTTCTGACATCCTCCCTTTGGATCTCTCTGGTACACTTTTGGATTTAGATGGAGAGATCTCCTTCGGGACTTCTGTCTCCTGCGTGTTCATGATTTCTGATCCAAGGATCTCAAATTTATTCCCTTGGCTTTCCATGGATGGTTTCTGGGCAGGGCCCGCTTGGGGAGCTTTTGCATTCTTCCTGTGTGAAGTTTTGGGTCACTTTGCCTGATTCCATCCTTCTTCCTTCCCTTTTTCTTCTACCCCTTTGGACGGGCAGTCTCTGGCGAAGTGTCCGTAGACGTGACACTTCTGGCATTTGAACAGCAGTTGTTCATAGTCCAATTTCTATACATGCATCCAGGGACCTACAATTATTTTGATGGCTTCTGGTAGTCCGACCTCTAGATCTACCTCCACACAAATTCTGGCGCAATCGTACTGATCTTTGCTGTTGGCCTTGTCTATAAATTTCCCAAGAGTGTTTCCCATATGTTTCAAAGAATCACAGTTCCAGCAGTGAACGAGAAGATTGGGGAGTCTTACCCACACCGGGACCGCTGAAGGCACATCCACCGCCAGATCAAAGTCTGGCATCCATTTATTTAAATATAGGCCTTGAGGGCCCATAAAGTAGGGACCATTCCTGAAAATGAGATCCTTGTCTTCTTTTTCAGAAAATTCAAATAAGAAATATCCTCTTCTGAGGAAGTAAGAGGTTACCTTGTTTTTTATCAGAGGAGCCCAGTTCCTAGCGACCCAGTTCTCCATTGATTTCGGGGAAGGCCAAAGGCCTGTAAATTGACTGACTAGAGCATGATCTGCCAGAGATAAGGCTACTTGAATCGGACCTTCAGGTGGAAGGGAAATCTCGAGGATATCTTCTAGTTTTTTCACGAACTTAGCAGCTTCCACGCATTTCTTCTTGGGCAGAGAGGCCAGCAAGGTTCTGAAGGCATCAGTGGTGGAAGGTGGAGGAGGGGAGGAAGACCCCTGGTGGGGTTATCTCCTCCATGAAGGGCCAGCAGATCCAACCAGATCGGCCGCAGCTTCAAGCGAAGGCCTCGGCGGACACGCCCGTAGGGGAATTCGTAGAGGGCGGGGTGCTCGCAGTCTTCAGATCGCAGTCTTCAGATCACGCAGAATGCGGATCTTGCAGGTTGCAGAGCCATCAATCCCACTTTTTATTTCGACATTGGTTGCAGGTATAGTTTTGAAATTCCACTGTAATATGGCTCAATTTATTTTTAACGTGATAAGAAGTTAAATTAGATATACGTAATTTATTTTTTTTTTCCAAAGAAAAAAAACGATAACCTTTTATTAAAGAATTAATGAAAAGTTACACTAGCAGATGCAGTGAAGCATTCTATAAATTGCCACATGGGCTCGAGTGCTTTCGCACCCCACACAACGTTAGTAGACTAACGTGCACAAAGAATAAGATCAAAGAAGAGAGAAAGGAAAGAAAGTAGGTGAAGAGTAAAAACCCCCACTTCAAGTTTTTCTCCCCTTTTTCTTTTCAACTTTACGCCACTCTCCTTGAGTGGGCTCGACCGGAACAATGACTAACTGTGTTTCTTCAGTCTGAGGGCCTGTTTCTTTGTCTGAATCTGAAGTATCTGAGTGATGATGCCGCTTGATGCCTCCCATGCTTTGATCCATGCTTGTCGTCTCTGCCTGATTTTGGTGGTTCTCTGCCTGATTTGGAGCCTTGTTGTCTGATATGTTTTCCTTCTGGTTCTCTGTTTCAACTTCCTCAATGGTGGTATCATCCTCTTCTGCTTCTGTTTCTTCATCTTCTGATTTCGAAGAGGCTTTCTTTTCCATGGCTCTCTTCTTTACTACATCATCTATGTTCTGCCATCCTTTGGATTTCCTTTGTTGTGGCTTGCTTTTGTTGAAGCTTTTGCAGGCATTGAACAGGTGACCTGTTTGTTGACATCCCCTACATCTGAATGCTGTATTCTCATAGTCCAAAGGTTGTTTCCACTGTGTATTGTTGAAGTTCAGAATGATGCTTTCAGGTAGTCCTTGGCTAAGATCTACCTCTACACAGATCCTAGCAAAGGTAAAGATCCCTTTTATGTGCCTTTCTGAATCAATCTTTACCATTCTTCCAAGGGTATTCCCTATAGCTAATAAGGCCTTGTAATGCCAAAAATGTATCGGAAGATTATGCAGCCTTACCCATACTGGCATCCTTGATACCACCATAGTATTTGCATCAAACTCCGGGAACCATGGGGTAACGAATAGTCCCGCATTGCCCCAGAACCATGGTCCTTCATTGAGAATTTTTTCCTTTTCTTCTTCTGCGTTGAAATTTACTATGAAGAAACCCTTAGAGCATAGGTGAATCTGGCAGTTTTTTGTCCAGACCGTATGGATCCATTGGTACAAAGCATCGGTTCTAGGCCAGAAACCGTTAAATCTACAAATAACAGCGTTTTTTTGTAGATCTGAGAATATGTACTTTACCTCTGGTAGATCCAGCGGAATGGAGGGGCTCTCTGGTAGTTGATCCACGATATACTGCCCTGGAGGGGCATTTGCAGCTGGTTTGGGTTCTTTCCCCTTTGGATTTTCTTTCCCTTTGGCTGCATCGCGGTAGGTGCCTGTAGATTTTGAGGGAGATCCCTTAGATCCGCCTCGCAATCGATGATTTAGGATAATAGTCGAGTCCTTTCCAACCCTGTAGTGCTGGAGGGTGTGTTGATCCTGCATGCAGAGCCCTGAAAATAATAGTATTTGTAGTGAAGCTGGAATTCCCAATTTGTCCTGAATCTCTATTTTTAAATCCAAAATACTCATCTGTTCCCAGATCTGCACACAAACGTGCCTGCCTTCTATTGATCTGACAAAGATTTGCTTCAGATCCGCGGTGTTTGCCTTGATCAAGTCCCATTTTTCAGATTTGTGTTCTAGTTCTGGCGAAAATCCACTGGATCTGGCCAGATCTGGTAAATCCTCCTCTGTTTTCCAAAGTTTTGCCCGATCTGATGGGCCATTTCCCAGATCGGCCTTCCTGTTGACGTTATCTCTCCTTTTTAATCCGCCTTCTGCATGCCTTCTGTTAAAAAGTTGCACCGAGGTGGTATCAACCCCGATCTGCTCTCCAGAGGGCAAATAGTCTTCAAATCTCGGTGGAGCCAGATCTATACTCCCTGCCCATACTCGATCTTCTACCCCGCCAAAAGAAATCGACCCTAGATCGGCCGATCTGATCCACGGCGTATCAAAATGATTCATGGGGGATGTCAACCGCCTCTTTCTTCCATAATCGCTGACAAAACTGCCAGACCTGTGCAAAGCGTTTACGAAATAGGGCGCATCAAGACGAGGCTGTGTAAGAAAGGATTGTTTTGAAAAAATCTCTGGATGATTAGGTGCCGCCTTGTGATAAAACCCCTGCGCCCAGAAAGAGAGCAGGCGCAGCGAAACCTGTTTGCTTGAGGCATAACAACCCTTTCCTTTCGCGGATCCGGCCCAGAACCAGAGGGAGGCAACATTCTCAGAGGATCCAGCAAACTGGCTTCTAACCGATCCAAAACAGTGGAAAACTTCTGGGGCCGCGGCGGCGCAGCTCGGCCTTCCTGAAACCCTAAGCCCGTGAACCTCCATCGCCCTCAGTTCTCTCCCAAGACCTACACTAGATATACGTAATTTATTAACAATGGAATTGATTCCATTGTTTAAAAAAAAATTATACAATATGTCAAAGTGATTTTCAAGACAATGGATGAGAACAATATAAATACTTTTGTATCATTAATGAGAACATATGATATTGACGCCATTGCTTTCAAAAAATATCTACAATTCCTCAAGGTGATTGCAAAGACTTTGTAAGTAATGATGAATAGTTTATGAAAAATATAAGAAAATTCCATGCATCTAAACATATATCTACTTTATTGACGATGAAATTGACACCATTGTCTTATAAGGAAAAAATAATTGTCCCTTATCATTTTAAGGATTTATCCTAGTTTCCTTGAAGGTTATTAGAAATACGATGGTTGGTAACATAAATACTAGTGTGTCATGGATGAGAACATATGGTATTGGTACCTTTCTTTTCAAAATATTTGTACAATTTCTCAATTTTATTGTGAAGGCACTCTAAGTCGTGATGAAATGTTTATGAAAAGGAAAATATAATGGCATCCATATGAACATATACCTACTTTATTGACAATGGAATTGACTCCATTATTTCCAATTTTTTTCTAAAATTCCTCAAAGTGATTACAAATAATCTATAAGGCATGATTAAATGTTTATAAAAAAGGAAGGACATTGGCATCCATATTAACATATAACTCCTTTATTTGCAATGGTATGGACGCCAATGTTTTAAAACAAAACGTTCCTCAAAGTAATTGCAACTTTAAGTCATGATGAAATGTTTATGAGAAAGAGAGGAAAATGGCATCCATATGAACATATATCAACTTTATTGGCAATGACATTGGCATCACTATCTTATAAGGAAAAAGAAAAGCATCTCTTATCTTTTTAGGAAATTTTCCAAATTTGTCGAATGCTACTGCAAATACTTTATAAATAATGAAAAAATGACTCAATAATGAATACAATACAATGACACCAATCCATTTTTTTATAAGAAAAATATAGTAGAGGATAATATAATAAAATCAATCCCAATGACAAAAAGGGAAGATTGGTAATATGAGTATACTATTTATGATTATGGTAAAAAAAAATTCACTTTTACATTAAAGATCTCAACTTTCATTTAATTTTAGCTTGTTAGTGTTATGTTCTACATGTCATCCATATTTTGTTGTAAATTTTATCTCTTCTCTTAGTAACATAATGTAAATCCATCTTAACCCTATATCTGTCAAACATCGAAGGAGATAAACAATCAAAAGAGGCAAAATATTGATCGATGCTAATTCAGTTTATGATTATTATTATTGTGGTGGTGGTTTTTTATATTATTTTTTTTTATTGACAGGAGGGAGGAGCTAATGTAGGGGATTAATAATATAACTCAAAGTAACATGAAAAAACATTGAAAAAAATTGAGATTAATATATTTAAAATTGTGTGTGTGAGGGAGAGACCAACAAGAACATATATTCACCTTAATCTATGAAGTGTTAATAATTTTGTTATATTTTGGGCACCAAACTCAGGGTCCGCACACACAAACATACACACGCACGCACAAATGCATGCACGCATGCATGAACACACATACACACAAATGTGCACATGCACGCACAAATGCATGCACGCATGCATGAACACACACACAATATATTGTAACAACTTCCTAAGAACTTTACACATCAAATGAACTAAAAAACACTAATATGCCTAGGTAGAAATAAATTTGGTATAGAGATGTTGTCTTGGTTTGGGCTGACCCAGGTTCAATCTATATTGCGCACCAACAAAACCCTCAATCACTGGCCCTTTTGGCAATGACCTGCAAGTAGATTGCAGTCTCACTCAAAGTGACTATGGGAGGATGTAGAACCAGGTTTTTGCAGCCTTGAGAGACTGGGAGATGTGGTATTATTATGTTCTATTATTCTTAGTACTTATAAATCACTTTGCCATATTAGATTAATCACTTAAACATGCCATATAAACCATCACTGTGCTAAATTAAAATTCAATCGTACTAATTGCTACTCTACAACAGATCATAAGAAAATATACACATAAATTATCATGTTTCACCCTAGTGTAGGGCTATGTCCACAAGAACTGTTTCTTAATATAATAAATATTTGAACAACAAATAGTTCTTGGCCTGTGTACTAAGCTATAGGTTGTTTACGCACTCAACTGCAGACTCAGGCCTCTGTGCACTCAGCTGCAAAGCCTTGCCTTCTCTACCAAATTATAGATCACAATAATTTTCCCATAACACTGATCTGGATCAATTCAATGATTGTCTTCTTGTTATTTTGCCCAATATATACTATTACATTGTAGGGTTACATCATCAAAATACCATGGACTCCCTAAAAAAAGAAACTATGGTCCCAAAGCCCTTGATTCCTTACAAAATCATGGGCTTCTGAAAAAAGGAGGGGCTTCGACCCACCCTGAAGCCCTTACAACACTGCGCAGTATATGTAATTCCTCAAAATGCGCTCTACTGCATGCTTCACCCCACAAAATGTGGATTCTTTGCCAAAATCTAGGCCAAGTTGGGTTGCACCCAAAAGGCCCCCAACACTCACATTTGACTTGTCCAGAGTCACTCAACTGATTTTCCACTTAAGTAAAATGCAGCTGTAATAACTGCTACTCTACAATAGATAATAAGCAAATATATGCATCAAAACGCCGATTTACCATGGTTCACCCTAGTGTAGGGATACATCCACAAGAACTGTTGCTTAATATAATAAATCTTTCAATAACATACAGTTCTTGGCCTCTGCACTAAGTTGCAAGCTGTCTGCACACTCAGCTACAGAGCCTCGCCTTCTCTACCAAATTACAGATCACAATGATTTTCCCATAACATTGTTCTGGATCAATTCAATGATTCTCTTCTTGTTATTTTACCCTATATATACTTTTACATTGTAGGGTTATATCATCAAAATACCATGATCCAAATACCATGGACTCCCTAAAGCAAGCAACTATGGTCCCAAAACCATTGATCCCTTACAAAATCGAACAATTTTACAAAAAGGAGGGGCTTCGACCCACTCAAAGACCTTACGACACTGCGCAGTATATTTAATTCCTAAAAATGTGCTCTGCTTCTCCACGATGCACTCCACCCCACAAAATACGAAGTCTTTGCCAAAATCTAGGTCAAGTTGGGTTGCACCCAACAAGAGGAACTTATAAAACCAATAATTAGATAATTCATAATAAGCACAAAATTTAAGCCCAAATCACAATTCTTATTAGTCCTTCAACAAGAAGCAAGGGCTCTTGTACAAGGGAGAATGTCCCTCGAGGAAATTACATAGACAACAATTCCCTTGGATCTGATCCAGTAGATTAAGCCCCAGATCTATCCTTGATCTGGATCTCCTTTTCGTTTGTTTTTCTCTTTATTTGGGCTTGGCATAAATAAGCATCTCACTCATAGAAATCATGTAATATTTGATGTGAATATATTTCTTACTTGAGAGAAAATTCTCACAATGTCACGTGCCACAACATGTCTCAATTCTCTTTCTTAGGCGCTCTCAGACCTGCACAGGCCTTCTTAGCCCTCTCACCCTACAAAATGCCTCTCATCCCCCTCGGCCTTTCACATTCCCTTTCAAAAATTTACAAGCCCTCTCTTCCCTCTCACCCTTCCATAGGTCCTTGTTGATTTTTTTCTGGTTAAGAAAAAAAGTCAACCTCGTAGGGCCAAGAAATAGGCTCCTCTTCAGTTTTTCAGAGCTAGTGGTCATCTTCTCATCACACTCAAATTTATAATATATGTATAAATAAAGAAATCATATACATTCAAATCATATGCATGTGAGTGGACTAGGAATTGTAACAAAAAAATATAGAAAAAGTATAAATATAAATAAAATATAACCAATCATGTCCATTTGATTCAACATTCATGAACTAAGCACCATTCAAGCAAGATAATAGATAGAAAAAAAATAATAATTGTCCTAACATTGAGAGAGCTACACAATAATTTGATTCATGGAAATCATAAAAGGAATAAGAAAACATTAAAAATATTTCTAGTACAAAATGGGTGATTATTGACTATGCGACGAAACAAGTTATTCACCACAATTATTTCAAGTGAGTTACCACAAAATTTGAGCAATTTTATGTGACCCAATTAAAAATGACTAACTTAAATGACTAATTTAGTCTAGGGATAAAATATACGACTAGATAATAAGTGACTCAACTAAAAGCGACTAACTTAAATGACTAATTTATTCCAGGATTAAAATATATGACTAGATAATTAGTGACAAAATTAAAAATGATTAACATAATTGACTACTATAGTGTAAGAATAAAAACATGAACAACTAACAAGTACAAAAAGTATATGAATAATTCATTTATTCTATTCATTTTTAATTTTTCCACTCTGGAAATAGAATTTGGATACTAAGGTGTTACATTTCACTAAATTTAGAGACCCCCTTGTCTCTAAATCTATCTGCAATGTTAAAATTTAGGTAGGTGGATTCAATGACCCCCTTAAAGGGGTCTATGAATCCATATATAATGCTAAAATTATAATAGTTTTATACAATATAGAGTATAAGTTTACAATATATACTATTTTTATACTCCTTTTGGAAGGAGGGACAAGAAAGAGAGTTTGAAATTTTTATAGAAGGGTTTTAAGGGGCAATAGGAATTTGTTCCTCACATCTTACAGACGACAAACTATTTGTTGTGGGGTTTTTGTGATGTTGTTACATACCATGGTTGATTATTGCAATAGATTCATAGAGACAATGATTTTATTAATTTGAATTCAAAGTATGTTGATTTAAACTTGGTAGATTGCAAAACGAAGGCACAAAATTAGGTGCAGTAAGGCAAGAGATATAGTTGAGATGGAATTAGTAGTCAATGACGAAAATCATCATCAACGCCTGTCTTCATCTGCTCTACATCACATAGACTAACTTTGTGTAAATATTTATTTTGTTTTCAAGTTTATGTGAGTCTTAAAATGACTACATGACTAACATGTGGCTTGAGTAGTCACGACCTAGGGGCATCTAAGTTATCAAAATCTAGATCGCATCTGGATTGGGTCACATGCACCAACCCTTAACATTGATGGATATTTTCCCATGTAGTTTCGAATCGACGACCTTTACACCACAGAGTGCCTTAACAAAACACCCTGTCATCCTCTATTCTATGCCTCATAGACAACTCTATGAAAATATTAATTTCATTGTTATTGTTGGTTTTTTTCCAATACTTAAATTTTATAAAGTTTTAACAATGTTTAAATATTAATTCAATGGTATTTTTGGTTATATTTTCAATACTTAGATTTTATCCATTTTTTTTAAAAAGTTGAAAAACCTATCATAACTCAATTGTCAAACCAATAAAGGGACAATCATCACTAGTTGATATCTGCTAATGCATGTTGACTCATCATTGTTATTTAAGGAAAACCATGCCACATGTAATTACCTATTAGTGGTCTGTAAGGGGGCATGCTTTCACTCCTCGGAGATGCCTATAGGTCTTGGTTCGTTAGCTTGTTTCCTCACATCCAAAGAAAATGACCTCTAAGTCAAGAAAAAATAATTTTAGAACATACTATAGGCCCACAAGTTTATCCATTCTTATATTAGTTATATTTATTTAAGACTAAATATATGTGACATTTTGAAAACATTTAAATTTATTTATATTCCTTTACAAAATTTAAAAATTATATAAATTATATTGATATTTTTGAATTTACAAAATAGAAAAAATATTTAACCTCATATGGAAGATAACAACCAATTTAAAAGTCATATAAAAAATAAATAAAATTTAAGCCTCCCGCCACAATTAATTAGTCTCGTGTTTAGGCTAAAAAGGAAAAATAAATTCTGAGAGTGGCCTCAAAAGAGGAAGGGCCATCGGCCTCTTACTGCAATTTTAGATTTCAGGGACTGACGGACTTTGAATTTGAAGCTTTCCCCAGGCTGGAGACATTCAATTTTTTTTCCGATTCGATCTCAAACAAAATTACCACTCCCATTAGATTTCTTGCTGCAGGTCACTCAATGGACCTGGATCTCATATTGTTTGGGCCATGACACCCTTGGTATTCAGTTGCATCCCATTTTCTTTGGCAATGAGTTTTCACCTTAATCTGTTGTTGTTTATAATGCATTTATCATTAATCATTTTTACAGCTCCCATACCGTGGTTGCCTTATTGTGGTTTGTCATGGCCATGATTGTTTACGGTTAGATGGCAATCTCAAATCTATTTGTGCTTCATACATGTTTTTCCCTACACACTTGTGTGACAGTTCATGAGTGATGGAATTCTTCCTGACCAAGCATGTTTTGTTCCCTTGCGAGTGATGGATATTTGATTCTTCTTGACCAGGTATGCGTTTCTACCTTGCATGATGCTTGAGTACTTATGAAGGGATGATTTCGTTTCGGGTTTGTACCAGGATCTCGCTACTCTTGCATGAGTTTCTGTCATCTTGGAAAGGGTATTTTTTTGTTTGCATCTGTGTGACTCTGTCCAAACCTTCTTAGTGCTTTGCAGGTTCTTGGATCTCTTGTTTTCATTCTTGGACTTTATGTTTTCTACCCTTTGTCACTTTCTACGGATACAACCTTTCCAATGTCCACATTTTTCTGTAACATGCTCTATGCACTCTAAGTTTTGTATCAATTGAATTTTGAAGCATAATTCAAATACAAAAGCACTCTAGATTGAGATTAAAAATTTTATTTTTCGAAAGACTGCCTTCATCTCCAATATCATCAGCCAAAATATCATTCAACTCAGCAATCAATACTCGCACCTCTTCTACACATACTTGTAGCCACAATTTGTCTGTTTACAGCTCACATCTTTCATATAATTTATTACATTTTTTAGTGTTTGTTTCTTGTGAACATTTAGGAGCAAGTGTGGACCTTAAAAAACATATGCAATCAAATACTTTCACTGTATCATTCCAGAGGCAATCCTCAACCCCATCCACATAAAGGCAAGAACCCCATAAGTGCCAGTAATGAAAAGTAAGAATGCAAGTCATTTCCTGTGATACCAAGCCACTAATAGCAACCCCCAAATTATGACCAAAACAATATCTATACTTGCCCCAATTTCCTAAAAATCGACAAAAAAATAATCCCACACTATGTGCCACAGGCATAAGAGCACATCTCTAGCTGAATATCAATTTTGCTTGGTGTCTATCTCGCTAGCAGCATGCATAACTCTCTATGAAGGGAAAACCCTAATAGGGTTTGGGCCAGGGACTTCATGGAATAGAGAGGGCCAAGCACCTTTTTTGCTCCCTCTTCAAAATTAGTTTTTGATGATTTCTTGAAGTATTCAGTAGCAAATGTTACATTCCTTTATCATAAAAAATTTGTAGTTTGCAGAAGTAGAGACTGAAAAATTTCTTATATCTATGGTTGAAAATTTGAAACTAGGTTGGAAAAAAGTAAGGAAGTAATCTACAATAGACATTTTAAGGGGAAAATACATTACTCTGGGTAAAGGCTATGTATCTTGTTGATATCCATGTAATTGTTTTTCAACCCAAACAATATTTGAAGCAGCCAAATGAGTCATACTTGCAGATTTTGAACACTCATTCAAAGTAAATTAATATTTTATTTAAAAAGCTTCATTATTCAAAAAACTTCTTTTTCCCTAAGGATGGGTAGAGTGTCTTCTTGAAACATGAGACATTTCATCTTACTTGCACAGTTCATCTCCAGAAGTCTATCTACAATATGAATAGCTGTGAAAATCTCCATTCAAACATATTTTATTCAGTTTTGGGTGTTTTCCTTTTTTGTCTCTGTTATTTGATAATACTTTCCATGTCTTTTTTTGAGTCACCAAAACTTGTTTGTTTTCTATTCTGACTCTTTTATATATCTTAATTATCAAGATTCAATAATAATCACTTTTTTGGACTTGGAAAGTTTTCTTTTGGTTCATTGTCAACTTTACTGTAGATTTTGTCTTCATAAATAGGTACCTTCTAGGAGAAGCTACAAGTGGTATTGGAGAAACCTTTTTTGTCTAGTGAAAGTAACTTCCAAATACCTGGGAGGATTGATAAACCAAGAAAATAAAAATATGGTAATGTTCATTCAATGTGATCTGGAGAAGTTCATTGATGATATACATTCTGCATGGGTTGTACTAATATGTCTAGAAAGACAAACTCAAGAATCTAGATATTAAGAACTAAGTTACTAACATTACAGGAAATCATTAATGGGGTTTATGGATGAAAATTATTGGATATTCATGAGAAAATGGTTGAATGATTAATAAAGGTCTTGACCAAGTGTTCTTTAGAAGAACTATGGCATCCTAATTTTTTTTAATAGTTGGTCTTTAATGCCTTAGAGTTCAGTTAAAACATCAAACACATTTTTATTATTGATCATACCATGTGACAAAGACATTCTACGACTATCAGAATGGAATGAGTTTCATTTGTGTCATCACTATTGCCACCTAAAGAGGCATGGTGATCTTAGTGGAGGCTAGTAGACTATCATATGATGCACTTGGTGACAAATGTTTCCATTTCTACATATTCTCATACATATTCTTCCATAGAGGAGCATCTTCTGATGCATTTCACACTTCACTATGAAAAACTACATATTTTGAGGCGTGACTCATTTTATAATGGGATTTACAAGCAATGGGGAGGTTTATAGAGAGCAGCATTCATGAGATGGTGACAAGTGACATTTAAAACTCTTCTTCGAAGGTCAAAGATATATCCTAGGAGGAACACCCATCATATTAGAATATTTTTGGAGGAGTGACACATAGTAGCAAGGAAGTATCTATCACATTTCCCAATCGTAAATAAGAACCTGTATGAGCGCTCTCCTTCAAGGAGGCTTCCAGACCTTATGTATAGTTTAGAATTATGTTTTGGAGGAAAAGGGGGATCCATAACTTTGTAGAGAACTCATGATAATATTTTCTTAGAAAGTGGTTGATGAAAGAAGCTACAAAATGAGGAGCAGTTCTCATTTCCAAGGCATGGTTGGATGAGTGGTATTTTCCTTCCAAGCTTAGTTGAAGATCTCTTCATGGAAATAAGTTAATGGTCAAGTTCAATGTAAGTTTCCTCCATTTATTCTTTATTTTGCATGGATGACTAGGATTTTGTAAAGATTTCCATTGTATGTTGTTACTGGAATATTATTTGTAGAAGGGAATTATTACACCAATAAGAGGATGTTAGGACTAAGGTAAAAGATTTAAACTTCTCAAACTCTTGATGTAACGTCAGATGGTTGAAGAAATTTGTTGTTGGAATTCTCTAGTTATAGTTGTTCATTCATAATCTGAAGTTTGTTGTAACTAAGAAAGTAGGTTAAGTGTGGTATGTTCTAGCTCCTTGATTTTGTGGTGAAATTAGATTTGAAGATATGATATGTTCTCTGGTTATAGTTGTTCACTCATAGTTTGAAGTTTGTTGTAACTAAGAAAGTAGGTTAAGTGTGGTATGTTCTGGCTCCTTGATTTCGTGGTGAAATTATATTTGAAGATATGATATGTTGTTAGTTGATCTGTGATGTACCAATAATAAATTATAAAAAATTTCCTTCATAAACAAAATTTCTTTCACAAAGTCTTACAAACAGTTACAGTGTAATAATTTCATCAAACATTCAATAAGAAATAAGGAAAATACTATAGCAAGTAGAAATAAGAGGCAATCATTAATTCTATTGCTTAATTCAAAGAGTTATTACAATATAGGAAGATGAAGGAAACTCTTGATGTAACGTTCACTTGGTGACAACTTTTGATGTAACGTTCACTTGGTGACAACTTTTGAGTCTTGACCAATGCCCATTGGTATAAACTCAGAAAGAAGGTCCATAATGTTAGCCTCCTTCAGAAATTCCGAACCCTTTAATGATGTTGCTTAGTACAGAGAATTTGGCCTCAAATTTCTATAGGAAACATGCATATTATCTCATCTTCATAATATGATGATTGATCTCCAATCTGTCCTCTTGAAAACACTGATATATGGTGCCAAATCTGAGAATAATCACCCTTGAAATCTCAGCCCTCCCTCAAGAATATATTATCAGCATATTAATGATGAACTTGGCCATGAGTATGACCCTCATCTTAGGTGCTCTTGGCATGTGTAAGGTTGCTTGCTCAAACCCAACACTCACACTTAGAAAATGATGGTATTTAGCCTCTTTGGTACAAGGTCCTCAGCCCCCTTACAAAGTGTGCTTTGGTCTGCTAACCTAGTAACAATAGTGCTCAGAAATACAAATATTCTGGTGTGCCAAATAATAACAATAGTGCCCATAAAATGAATATAATCTCCCCTGCCAGACTGATAATGGTAACATCCAGAATATAAGAGATTTTGGCCTGCCAACAAGGGAGATCACGCCAAGAATATGCAAGTTTCTCAACCTTTATCACAATGGCAACCCAAACATATGCAATAAAATAATTTGGCCTCCAAGAATATATAGAACTACTAGAGTAACTTGGCCTTTTGGGGAATAGAGAGATCGACACTTGAAAATTATACAAACCCCCCAAAAATATTTTCTTTGGTAGCTGAATATCATCTGAAATTCCAAACTTTATAAGAATACAAATCACCTTCTACAAGGTACCAACTAGGGTGGCATATGGAATCCACCAAAATTGGTAAGGTACTAGCTATAGTGGTAGAGATTTTCCACCAAAACTAGTTGAGGATATCACCTGAAACCCTCTTGTAGGAACTTGCTTGAGCTCAAACCAAAACACAATGAAAAATTAACAAAAATAGGATGATTTGAAATGGCCTCCATTCTCCCTTTTAAAAGAATTTGTTGGATCCTCTAGAAATTTCCTTTTTATTATTTTATTGATTAATTTACTTATCCCCTCCAAATAACGTTTTCCTCCTTTTATTATTATTAGTAATTTTGCCCCTTTTTTATTAATAATAATTTTCTCCTTTTATTATAATAGTAATATCAAAGTGAGTTGGGCAAAAAATCCTTTTGTCCCATTAATAATTTCCCTTTTTCTAACCTAAAGGAGACAAGTTAAGCTAGTGGAAAGATATCACCATGCTCAGGGGATTGGGGATATCACAATCCTCCCCACCCAATATTGCTTGTCCTCAAGCAATGACATCACCAATCACTGCTTCACCAACTGACCTAGACTAAATTTAATACCAGGATCCCAGATATGGAACTAAGTCACTCCATGCCCAAGTCAACCTCCCGATTCCTTTGTCCGACAGAAGTTCTCTCCCTGCTTCATGACCCAGGCAATGTGCCTACTTCCACTAGAAATATTCTGAAGTTTCAAATGTAGAGCATAGTCATGGTTCACTGCCTTTGCATAGAGTATGTTTGGAAGTTCCATTGACTTAGCTGCTGATAGTTGGTGTCCATGCATATGATACATCTCTGTGATAACCTGGACTGGAGGGAGTTGTACTACTATGCAACCCTTTTTATTAGAAATAGAAAATTGTAATTTGTTTGCATTCATATCTTCCACTTATTTTTTTGCCACTTTTTTGTTTGCTAATACTCCAAGGCTGGACTTAATAGGATCCCCTTCTTCATTGTCTGATGGTTTTCTGTTGTAAGCAATCTGGACATAACCAGTCTAGGATAGATTAGATTCTTTAGTCTCTAATTTTTTATGTATTGACCTTTTTATCATAGGGACAATAGTGCAATCAAAATTCATTACAGGAAGGTTGTCAATGCTTTCAGGGGATCCTGAGAGGGAGAAGGCATTATTCCCTATAGAAAATGAGTGCTTTCCTCTCTTTTTTTTTTAAATCTCAAGTGCATCCTCTGCATTGAGCACTGGCCTGACATATTTGTACTGGTGTTCAACTAATTCCAATGAGAGCATGTAGCCCAGCTCCCCAGTGAACTTTGATGTCATATGAAAATGCATTGAGAAAGGCTAAAGCTGCAATTCTAAATCTCTTATTATGGCTCTTTCCATATCTAACATTTTATGATAGACGTATCCTAGAAGAAGATCCAACTCTTTTGTCATTGAAGTACGATAAAAATATGCTTCCTGGTGATCCTTTTCACGTGCAAAAGCAAACTGTGTCTTTAAGATTTTCCAATTCACTATCATCGAGTTTTAGTCCAGAATGGCACAATTGATAACCAATTTGAGGTATATACACAATTGACCCATGTTTGGGGATTATTAGCATGGCATGGGAGGCATTTTAACTCAAGTGTTGAAATCTCCAGGTATATACAAAATCGACCCGTGTTTGGGGATTATTAGCTTGGCATGGGAGGCATTTTACCTCAAGTGCTAAAATCTCCTCAAGTAAGCCCTCATATATTTCCTTCAATTCATCCAACTTTAGACAAATCCCAAAAGAAATCATCATTCCATATTTGTTTCTATTGAAATATTCAAATTGAACATTATTGCATGCTCATGTTGTCTTTCTGAAATCCCAATTTCAAAAATTTTCCTTGTATGTAAAATGGAACTCATATGCTTTGACATTGTTGTCCAATCATCCAATGTTGATAGGTAACCTAAACACTGAAATCTCGAGTAGATGTGGAAAATATTTCATAGATTTCAAAGTGTTGTGCAAGGCTAGTACCATTTCATAACAATGATGGAGCAGTAGTATGGTGTTAAGATGACCATTCAAAATGTTGAGATCTAATATAGGCCTTAAGGACCAAGTCGTTAAAAAATGTCACTGCATGACAATGACACACTTGTTAAACATGCCAAGTAACAAAAATGTAGAAATTTTGAATAATATGACACTTATTCATAGAGATTATCCCGATTATACATTATTGTAGAATACGTGCATAATACATAACCTCCTCTACGTTGATCATCAATTTAGCAGCATTAAAATCAATGAAACATCAATCGCATGCACACATTAACACAGTATGTAACCTGGGGAAAGCATACAGCTGAAAACCCCACACTATCTGTATATTATATTGATTGAGAACATGTAACAATACATAGTACAATACTCCTCACCAGTACTCAGTACTATCTCCACTTGTTACACACAAACTAGCTCAGATCTGATGCCTCAAATCTCCTCCATTGTTTGCCTCCCTCCACTGCGCAATCCTGCAAGAGAATAATGATGAATGGCTGAAACAAACTCGTATTTCCTTGGCTGAACCACGCAATCCTCATTGGCATTACTCAATCCCACTGATTGTACAAGATCTCATGCACAACTATAGTCACAACTGATAGCAATCTCAACCTCTTACACCTGTCTCCACTGAATTGTCCATGCACTGAGTTAACTGATGTATTCTTCAGTTGCTTTATGAGTTAATAATTAGTGAATTAATTTAACAATTAATTCACATCACTCATCACTAGTCTATTTATAGTTAGACTAAATACAACTAGTTTAACCAAGTCAAACTGAACACAACTCCATCAACTCCACAATCAACTCCACCGAAACTCAACCACATGAGTTCTAACCAATGTCCTATGTGCAATAGCTCAACTGACCCACAAGAAAAGCGTATTTCCTTCTGACAGCTGCATGTGCCACATCTGTAGCTCAAACTGAAGTGCTCCAATAGGATAAGATAATGTTTATAGTCCAAATATTATTATGAGACAATAATATTCGACTATTCTATTTTTAGCCGGGCAGTCTAAAAATAGAAACCGCCCATATGTCTAAAAATAGAAGTCCATATATTTTTACCAACATGACCAATCATCCACAAATAGCATTCTGCAACTCATAGACCATGATCCATATGTCTAAAAATAGACATAGTCTAAAAATAGACTTTGCGCCAAAAATAGCCTGCGGGCCCACTTAGTGAAGGCGACTTCTTTCCACTAAGCTCCATCATCTTGTTACATTTTCAACACTCCCTCTCAACAAGATATGGATTATCAGCAACCCTTATCCTGCCTCGGTGGTATTCGAATTTGCTCCTGGTGAGCGCCTTCGTCAAGATATCAGCATCCTGATCCTCCATTGGAATGTATGAGAGTAACATGATTCTCCGCTGCACACAATCTCTGATATGATGGTACTTGATGTCAATGTGCTTAGATCTATCATGAAATACTGGATTAGCCGAGAGTTTAATGCAACTCTGGTTATCATAGTAAATCACAGTAGGCTCCAAGTAAGAACCGAACAACCCGACCAGGATCTTCCTCATCCATATAGCCTCGCATGCAGCCAAACTTGCTGCCATATACTCGGGCTCTACGGAACTGAGTGCCACGAATCTCTGCTTCCTGCTATACCAAGAAACTATTGTCGACCTGATACTGAAGACCCCTCCTGATGTGCTCTTTCTGTCCGTTGGGCTCCCTGCCCAATCTGCATCCGTGAAGCCACACAGCTTCACCTCATCCTCCTGCCTGTACCACAATCCATATCCCGATGTGCCTCTGAGATAACGCAATACATGCTTGCCTGCCTTCCAGAAGAGCTTGGTTGGCTTAACCATAGTTTGTGAAAGCTGGTTAACAACATAGCATATATCGGGTCGTGTATTGACCAGATACATAAGCGACCCCACCAACTGTCGATAAACAGTGGCATCCACTACTTTTGCTGAAGTAGCATCCTCCTTCCTCCAACCTCCAGGAAGAGGAGTATCAACAGGCTTGCAACCATGCATGTTGAACTTCTCCAATATCTCCCGAGCATACTTACCCTGAAAAACAAATAGTCCATCACTGCGCTGCTAGATTTCCAATCCCAGGAGATAATGAAGGAGGCCCAAGTCCTTCATCTCAAACTCCTTAGCAAGATCATCTTTGCATGAAAGTATCAACAACTCATCACCTATTAGAATCAAATCATCTACATAAAGTACATTGATAAGAAACTTACCCTCCACCACAATCTGGTATAGGTTAGGATCCGCCTCACTCTTGGAGAATCTAAGTTTGGTGAAATAACTATCTATCCATGTGTACCAAGCACGTGGTGCTTGTTTCAACCCATACAGTGCTCTCTTGAGCCTGCACACATGTTACTCGCTGCTGAAGATCTTGAAACCTTCGGGCTGCTCTATGTACACCTCCTCCTCAATGACTCCGTTGAGGAACACAGTCTTCACATCCATCTGATGAATGTGCCACCTAATCCGCGCTAAGAGAGCAAGAATCGTCCGTATGGAAGAATACCTTGCGACAGGTGCAAAGGTCTCCTCATAATCGATCCCCTCTATCTATGAAAAGCCTCGGGCAACAAATCTTGCCTTATACTTCTCCACACTCCCATCAGCTGCCTGCTTAACTTTGTAGATCCATCTCAAACCCACCACTGATTTCCCTTTCGGTCTTGGGACAATCTCCCATGCACTGTTTCTGACAATCGAATCATACTCTTCCACCATGGAATCTACCCATGCGGGATCCTCCACAGCTTCCTCGAAAGAGGATGGCTCAGTCACAACACATTTTCTCACAAGAGCCATGTATCCAGTGTACCGATCGAGTGACTATCTCTGTCTACGTTGAGCTGTAGGTGGTCCTACAACCTTCTCTGCATCTTGAGCCAGTCGCTCAGCTTCTATCAAGTTCTTTCACCCTCTGATGGTTGGCGCTGCATGAGTGGTCTCTTCCACTCCATGAAATTCGTCCTGTGGCTGATCCACATCCTGAAGCTCATCCTTAGGAACTAATAGCTCCTCATCTGAATGCAAGTGTGGCTCCCTCTCAGGCGAACACTTCATGGCTTTCTCCTCCTGAAATTTTATATCCCATCGCACAACAGTCTTGCCACTGTCTGGCAAATACACACGATAGTTGTGGGGCGTATCAGTGTACCCCACAAATATCCCAACCTCTGCGGTCGGCTCCAACTTCTTCCTGGCATCCTTCGTCACATGCATGTAAATGTTAGAACCAAAAATCCTCAAATGAGAAATATCAAGCCTCTTACCAGAATAAGCCTCCTCGGGTGTACACATGCCAAGTATCCTGTGAGGACAACGGTTCTGCACATATACTGCAGTATTGCATGCTTCTACCCATAAATGAAGGGGTAGGCTCTGATCATGCAACATCGCCCGTGCAACACCCACGATCGTTTTGTTCTTCCGCTCAGCAACCCCGTTCTGCTGTGGGTTATGGGGAGCTATGAGCTCTCTTCGAATCCCTTCTGCACTGCAAAAGTCCTTGAACTCGCTAGAGATGTATTCACCACCATTGTCACTCCTAAGAGCCTTCACCTTCTTCCCTGACTCCTTCTCGACCAATGCTATAAACTCACAGAACTTTGAGTATGTCTCGTTCTTCTTCTGCATGAAGAAGATCCAGCACTTTTGAGAGAAATCATCAACAAAGATCACATAATACCTGTGCTTTGCTATCGAAGCTACTGAGAAAGGTCCACACACGTCTGTGTGAATTCTCTCAAGGATCGTCGTGGCACGACTATCCTTCTCGTGAAAGGTGGCTTTCACAAACTTTCCCAAAGTACACCCCTTGCACTGATCTGACTGCACAAGAGTGCCTTTAGGAAGCCCAGTAGTGATCTGCTGCAGTATCTTCAAGGCTCCATGGTGAAGGTGGCCCAATCTCCTGTGCCATAGCTTGCCATCATCCCGGCTCACCAATCCTTCTGCCTTGCATGCCATTGCTATATAGCCATCTACATGCAACTGATAAAGGTTCCTGACTCGAACCCCTATCTTCCGGGTTTCTCTAGTTGTCTTACTGCACAGGAAAGCCTTTCCCTTGCTGAAAACATCATATCCCTTGTCTTCTAACATCGCCACAGAGATAAGATTCTTCTTCAATCCTGGAACATGCATCACTTCCTTCAATACGGAGGGTTTACCAGACTCCCTCTCAAAGGAAATGGTACCGATACCGGTCGCACTGTATCTACCATCATCGCCCATCTCGATGTGCACTACAAGATCTTTCTCCTCTAGATCAGAAAACAAATCTCAATCTCTTGTCATGTGAAAAGACGCACCACTGTCCAAGAACCATACTGATCCCATCACACTTGATACCAAGCATGCGATCAATGAAAAATCAAGCTCAAACTGCAAGGCTAAGGCCTCTCCCACTGCAGATCCAGCAGCTTGCTTGTTCTTCTTCTTCTGCGGACAATTTGTGGCATAGTGTCCGTGCTGGTGACAATGAAAGAACTTCACCTTGGACATGTCCTGCTTCTTGCCTTTCGCACAGGAATGAGAAGCTTTCTTGTTCTTCCCCTTCTTTTCTTTGGCATCCAAAGCGCAATTTTATTCATCAGGTGCCTTTGATGAAGATCCGTCCCTGGTATTCCGCCTGATCTTGTTGGGTCCCTATAATACTAGTGATTACCCCATTACTATTGTAGTTATACCCCTTATTTATATTGATGTACCCATGTAGTGCCCATATTGTTACTATTGTGCCACATAGAAGCCCACTATTGTTATTGTTGTGCCCTACAATATTATTGTTATGTAGGCTTTGATTGTATTGGGACCACTTAGACTCCTATATATAGAAAGGAGGTATTTTCATTTGTATCATCCAAGAATTGTTCATTTATGTAATGTAAAGGAGGTTGCCCCCTCGAAGAGGCTGAATTCTAAGGCGTGGATCTCTCTTTTCTATCTTTTTGTGAGCTGGTTTCATAACATTTGGTATCAGAGCTTTGGATTCTAGGGTTTCGCTGCTCCAAACAGGTCATCGTGGCATTTTCGCTATAACTTTTTTTCTGTGACGTTTCAGAAGTCACAAAAAAAACCCATTTGAGAAGAATTGGCGCTGAACCTTGGGTCCGAATTTCAGAGCTTTTCTCGCGATATTTTCGGAGATATGATCTGAGGAATTTGGTCTTTTTGCAGACTCCTGAATTACATTCAAAACAGGTGACCTGGGGAAAATCGTCATAACTCTCTCTCTGAGGATCGGATTGAAATTTCGTAAAAGGTACAGAAAGAGGACGGACTGTAGTTTCTTGTGGGTGAGTTTCAGATTCAAAGGTTGAAACAGTGACTCGTGGCACGTCGTACAAGTTCGCTCTACTGAACCAGTCTAAAAGCAAGTCACTGTGGGAGATTTCACATAACTCTTCCTTGGAGAATCCAATTTGGCTCAGACTTGTGGCATTGGAAAGAGGACGCAGAAGGCTACTACAGATAGCAATTTCAGAACTGGATGATCCGAAATTACAGAGATACATCAGATTCAATATCAGGCTTCTATAAAGTGAAAAAAGGTGTGTAGTTTTTTTTTAAATTTTTGTGTAAGCTTGGTTTAACGGAATTCAAAGGGCATAGTAAAGCATTATTATCGGTAACTGATGCCCCGAGGAAAGAAAATGCAAACACCTAGTAAGGAACCTGAAAGCTCTAGCATGACTCATGAAGAAGAGGAAGAAATGCTACATGATATATCAAAATTACAAGAACAAGTGCAACAAATGTCACGCTCACAAAAGCTAACAGAAGCTAAGATAAGTGGCGTGGAATCTAAGATAAATGGCGTGGAATCTAAGGTAAATGGCGTGGAATCTAAGATAAAGGGCATGGAAGCTAAGATGGATGGCATGGAAGCTAAGATTGACGCTAAATTTGAGGGCATGGATGATAAGATGGATGAATTGAAGAAGTTGCTACAAGAAAGGGTCACTAATGGTGAAAAGGTAGTAAAGGAAACTCATGATGAGAACAAAAGAAATGTTAATCATGATTCCATAGACTCTAATGTTGGATCGAAGACTCACCATGTTCCAAAAATCGATATGAGGAAGTTTGATGGCAAGGATCCCGCCACATGGATATTACAGATGGAGCAATTCTTCGATCTCAATAATGTGCAAAACACACAAAAGGTACGTATGGCAACTTTATATTTGGAACCAAATCAGTTTGTATGGTATCAATGGCTTTGTTCTCGTAAACAATTTATCACTTGGGCAATTTTTACGGAAGAATTGATAGCACATTATGAGGATACAAAAAGCAACACTTTTTTTAGCCAATTGATAAGTCTCAAACAAAAGGGTTCAATAATGGAGCACATTGAGGAGTTCCAAAAATTGAACATAAGGGTAAAAGATATTCCAGAGGAGCATAGGATTGATGTGTTCATAGGGTCTTTAAAGGATAATATCCAACATGATGTGCGCCTTTGGGAACCTGATTCATTAGAGAAGGCATTCAGGTTAGCAAGAAAAATGGAAAGCAAAATTATGGCAACTAGGAAGCATACCATTCACAACTATAAAGATGGAAGTGTTGTTGCCCATAGTCTTCCACAACCTACAAGGTTGACACCACAACAATTGGAAGAAAAAAGAGCAAAAGGGCTTTGTTACAATTGTGATAGCAAATACACAAAAGGTCATAAGTGTGCTGAGAAGAAATTATTCTACATAGATTGTGAAGAGGAAGAAGAAAAGGAGCAAGAAAGGTCAAAAGAAGAGGATATATTCCAGGAACAAAGCCTAGATGAAGAACAAATAAATCCGACCATATCTTGTAATGCATTGGCGGGAATTACCACTCCTCAAACCATCAAGATAGAAGGACAAATCAAGAAGAAAAAGGTAATAGTGTTGATTGATTCAGGAAGCACCCACAATTTTATTCATTGTAGGGTAGCAAAAGAATTGAATTGCTTCCTATATCCAGCACCAGAGTGTCAAGTGATGATTGCAAATGGAGGAACAATAAATTGCTCTGGAAAGTGCCATAATATCAAGCTATCCATGGGAGAATATGTATTGACTAGCCCAATGCTTTCCATTCCAATGGGAGGTGCTGATGTTGTACTAGGAGTCCAATGGCTACAATCCTTGGGTACAATAGCTTTTAATTTTCAAGAACTTTTCATGAAATTTTCTGTGGAAGGAAAGGAAGTTGAATTAAGGGGTATTGCAGGGAAACCAGGAAAGATAATCAGCTCTAATGGTATGACAAAGCTTCTAAAAAAGGAGCAAAGAGGTGTAATTGCACAATTATGTTCGCTAGATGTTTCCACATTGGAATCATCTATTTCTCCAGATCTCCAAAAAGTCTTGGACAATCATTCCAAGGTATTTGAGACTCCCAAAGGTCTCCCACCTATGCGTGATCATGATCATGCTATTCATCTGATTCCAGGAAGTGTTCCTCCAAACATCAGGCCGTACAGATATCCCTATGTCCAAAAAAGTGAAATTGAACGTATGGTTGCAGAAATGCTAGAGGCTGGTATAATTCAACCGAGTCAAAGTTCTTTCTCTGCTCCAGTAGTATTGGTGCACAAGAAGGATGGATCATGGCGCATGTGTCCGGATTATAGGGAGCTCAACAAGCTCACTATTAAAGATAAGTTCCCCATTCCTGTCATTGATGAATTACTGGATGAATTGCATGGATCAATTTACTTCACCAAGTTGGATCTTCGTTCAGGATATCATCAAATCAGAATGAAGATTGAAGACATTCCGAAAACGGCATTTAGAACTCATGAGGGTCATTATGAATTTTTGGTCATGCCTTTTGGCCTTACCAATGCACCTTCAACATTTCAAGGTTTGATGAATTCAATTTTCAAACCATTCCTTAGAAAATTTGTGTTAGTATTTTTTGATGATATACTAATCTACAGCAAGTCTTGGAAGGATCATGTTGAACATGTTGACAGGGTGCTACAACTATTGGAGGAGAAACAATTATATGCAAAAAGATCCAAATGTTTCTTTGGAGTCCAGGAGGTGGAATATTTGGGTCATATTGTATCTCATGAAGGAGTTAAGGTAGACCCTAGCAAAATTAAAGCCATTAAGGAATGGAAAATCCCCACATCCATAAAGCATCTGCGAGGATTTCTTGGGTTGACAGGGTATTATCGCAAGTTTGTTAAGAATTATGGGAGAATAGCAGCACCTCTAACAACATTATTGAAGAAAGATGCATTTTCATGGACTCCGGAAGCAACAAAGGCCTTTGAACATCTTAAAGAGGCAATGTGCCAAGCACCGGTCTTAGCTACACCGGACTTCACAAAAACCTTTATTGTGGAATGTGATGCTTCAGGAAATGGAATTGGTGCTGTTCTAATGCAAGATGAAAGACCCATTGCTTTTGAAAGTCGTCCAATCAAGGGAAAGTTTTTAAGCAAAGCTATTTATGAGAAGGAAATGTTGGCAATACTCCATGCACTTAAGAAATGGCGACCCTACCTAATGGGAAGACACTTCAAGGTAAAAACGGATCATGATAGCCTTAAATACTTTTTAGAACAAAGATTATCCTCTGAAGAGCAACAAAAGTGGGTCACAAAGATGTTGGGTTATGACTTTGAAATCATCTACAAAAAAGGGAAGCAAAATGTGGTGGCAGATGCACTCTCAAGAAAGGATGAGGATGTGGAAGCATTGTTGTGCGCCATTTCTATTATCCAACCAGATTGGATAAACGAAGCAAGGGAGGAATGGAAGAATGACGAAGAAGTGTGGGCACTTATTCGAAAGCTACAACAAGATTCCAGTACATCTGATACATTTAGCTGGAAAAATGATTCGTTATGGTACAAAGATCGCTTATACCTCTGTAAGAATTCCCAGCTAAAACAAAAGATTCTTATGGAATTGCACACTTCTCCCTTAGGAGGGCACTCAGGATTTTTAAAAACTTACCACAGGGTTAAGAAGGAATTTTTTTGGGATGGCCTTAAATCAGATATTCAAAAGTTTGTGGCAGAATGTTTGGTTTGCCAGCAAAATAAAGTTGAAACAATTAAGACACCGGGTCTATTACAACCTTTATCCATTCCAAGCCAACGTTGGGAGGAGGTTTCAATGGATTTTATCACAGGTTTACCCAAGTCTGAGGGAAAGAGTGTCATCATGGTGGTAGTTGACAGACTTACCAAGTATGCACACTTTTGTGCATTATCACATCCATTTAAAGCCAGTACAGTTTCTACTGCATTTATGGAAACAATTCAAAAGCTACATGGAAACCCAAAGATTATTGTAAGTGACAGAGATCCCATTTTCACTGGAAATTTTTGGACAGAATTATTTTCTTGTCTTGGTACTCAGTTAGCTCATAGCTCATCTTATCATCCTCAATCTGATGGGCAAACTGAGATAGTAAACAAATGTTTGGAAGGATATCTTCGTTGCTTTGTATCTGATAAACAGACACAATGGGTCAAATGGTTGCCTCTGGCTGAATGGTGGTATAACACTTCCTTCCATACAGCAACAAAAATGACCCCATTTATGGCACTTTATGGGTATCAACCACCATCCATCACATCATATTTAAGAGAAAATTCTAAGGTTCAGGCAGTGGAACATCACATCGAACATCAACAACAAGTCCTCCAACTCTTAAAGGATAACCTCGTGTTGGCACAGAATAGAATGAAACAACAGGCAGATCAACATCGCAGTGAAAGAAGTTTTGATGTAGGTGATTGGGTATTCCTACGGCTACAACCATATAAGCAAATGTCCCTCAAGCAAGCTAAGAAGGATAATAAATTATCACCAAAGTATTATGGTCCGTACAAGGTGTTGCAAAAGATTGGTACTATGGCATACAAATTGGAGCTTCCTGCAGCTTCTCGATTGCACCCAGTTTTCCATGTTTCATGTTTAAAGAAGGTTATAGGCGACAAGCTCCCAGTTCAAACAATATTGCCAGAACTTGACGAGGAAGGAAAAATTATATTGGAACCGGAAGCAGTCATAGAAACAAGAACTCGACAGCTACGAAATCGATCAATTTCAGAGTATCTTATCAAGTGGAAGAACTTATCCGCTGAAGATTCCACATGGGAGGATGAGAATTTTATGCAGAAGTATCCAGAACTACTCAAGCGTTGAGGACAACACTTTTTTGAAGGAGAGGGGCATGTTGGGTCCCTATAATACTAGTGATTACCCCATTACTATTGTAGTTATACCCCTTATTTATATTGTTGTACCCATGTAGTGCCCATATTGTTACTATTGTGCCACATAGAAGCCCACTATTGTTATTGTTGTGCCCTACAATATTATTGTTATGTAGGCTTTGATTGTATTGGGACCACTTAGACTCCTATATATAGAAAGGAGGTATTTTCATTTGTATCATCCAAGAATTGTTCATTTATGTAATGTAAAGGAGGTTGCCCCCTCGAAGAGGCTGAATTCTAAGTCGTGGATCTCTCTTTTCTATCTTTTTGTGAGCTGGTTTCATAACAGATCTCCTCCTGCACAAGATCTGACCAAAGTCTCTCCCGTCCTGGAAATTTCTCCTGACCATTGACAGAGTCCTGATAGGAATGCCAACTCTTCAGAAGACCAAGGAGAGCCAAGCTCACCAAGTCCTGATCATCGACAGACACCCCCACACTTCCCAGCTCATCCCTGCACTGAGTGAACTTCGTGAGATACTTGGGCATATTGTCTCCCTTCTCGCACTTAATGTTTCTAAGTTTATCCTTGAGCACCAGCGTCCTCTGATCACTCTTGCTTTGGAATAGATCTATCAACGCTTTCCACATCAAGTATGGAGAAGCCTTTCCATGCAGGTTGGACACAATGTGATCCTTCACGCCCTCCAACAGAATCCTTCGACAATTTGCTGTCTTCTTTTACCAAACCTCAGCTTCAGTAGCATCAGTAAGCTTTGGGACCTCAGCCCCTATGAACTCCTTCAGCCCATTATCATCTAACACTGCCTCCAACCTGTCCTTCCATGCAATATAGTTCGAGCTGCTCTCAAGAGCATACTCCAATCGCAATCCATTGAAAGGCATTGCAATGTTGACACCAAGAAAACACTGCTGCAAATTCGAATTCCACCAGCTCAAACTCAACCGCTTCTGATCTAAAATTCATGAGAACAAAGTATTTCTCGTACAAAGATTGACTATATGGGCTTTTACTGGATATCTCACCTTCCAAAGGAAGGATGAATCCAGAGGCTACTTGGCCCGATTACAGACTCTGCCTGAAGAAATAAAATGTAAACACTTTCTGAATAATAGATCTGATGATCAACTGCTCCGATACCACGTAGAAATTTTGAATAATATGACACTTATTCACAGAGATTATCCTGATTATACATTATTGCGGAATACATGCATAATACATAACCTCCTCTACGTTGATCATCAATTTAACAGCATTAAAATCAATGAAACATCAATCGCATGCACACATTAACACAGTATGTAACCCGGGGAAAGCATACAGCTGAAAACCCCACACTATCTGTATATTATATTGATTGAGAACATGTAACAATACATAGTACAATACTCCTCACAAGTACTCAGTACTATCTCCACCTGTTACACACAAACTAGCTCAGATCTGATGCCTCAAATCTCCTCCACTGTTTGCTTGCCTCCACTGCGCAATCCTGCAAGAGAATAATGATGAATGGCTGAAGCAAACTCGTATTTCCTTGGCTGAACCACACAATCCTCATTGGCATTACTCAATCTCACTGATTGTGCAAGATCTCATGCACAACTATAGTCACAACTAATAGAAATCTCAACCTCTAACACCTGTCTCCACTGAATTGTCCATGCACTGAGTTAACTAATGCATTCTTCAGTTGCTTTATGAGTTAATAATTAGTGAATTAATTTAACAATTAATTCACATCACTCATCACTAGTCTATTTGCAGTTAGACTAAATACAACTAGTTTAACCAAGTCAAACTGAACACAACTCCATCAACTCCACAATCAACTCCACCGAAACTCAACCACATGAGTTCTAACTGAAGTCCTGCATGCAATAGCTCAACTGACCCACAAGAAAAGTGTATTTCCTTCTGACAGCTGCATGTGCCACATCTGTAGCTCAAACTGAAGTGCTCCAAGAGGATAAGATAATGTTTATAGTCCAAATATTATTATGAGACAATAATATTCGACTGTTCTATTTTTAGCCTGGCAGTCTAAAAATAGAAACCGCCCATATGTCTAAAAATAGAAGTCCATCTATTTTTACCAACATGACCAATCATCCACAAATAGCATTCTGCAACTCATAGACCATGATCCATATGTCTAAAAATAGACATAGTCTAAAAATGGACTTTGCACCAAAAATAGCCTGCGGGCCCACTTAGTGAAGGCGACTTCTTTCCACTAAGCTCCATCATCTTGTTGCATTCTCAACAAAAAATCCTTTCTTGGCTTTGCCAATGCCCATGTTCCTTGGATGCTTATCAACTTGAAAAATTTGCAAGGCATCATAACATGTAGCATCAATTTTCAGAAATTTATTTAATGAGATCTCTGAAACCCTATCGAATTTTATTGGTGTGGTGTCATATTCCTTCATTTCATATGTGTTGAAAAACATATCTTGTTGCAGCATAGCAAGAAGGTCCCCAACATCATGAACTTGTGCAACGCTTTCAGTGTTCATCATGGAATTGAGTTCTTCATGAGCACATGCAAAAACCAGCAAATGCTCTTGTTCATTCAAAAATTCCAAACACTTGTTCAAAAGCTTAGCATGCTTAAACCTGTTGTTTGGGACCTTTGAAAGTAACAAACTGTGAGCTAGCCAATACTGAAGGCTTCCAACAATTCCTAAAAAGGTACCTATTAGATCACCATGATTAGGAATATCAGAGTTATGATTTCCAAAAATGTTGCAGTACATACAAAGTTCAGGTCCAATAAATAAAAAGATATCATCGTTTATGCGATCATTCGGATAAAACTTGACAACCTGTTCCAAGATTGATAAGACTAATATGATTACCCATATAAGAATCTGCAAGAAATCGAGACAAAATTTGTAGGAAATCATCTATTTTTCATAAAAGCCTTGTTTTGAGAGAAACCTAGAGCCTACATTTGTATGAATGTCTTGATCTAGTTTACCATTTATAATGTAGATGCAAGAGCTGGAGGATGGTAATGATTTTGCATGGTATTTCTCACAGAAAATTAGTATTGCAAGGCCCCAAAGAAAACTAAAATCTTGTATTCCCAATTGAACCATGATGCAACCAGATGTGTTGGTATCCAATGAATTCATTTATTTGGTATTTTGGGTGTAAGGGTTTCCATGCCCAAATTTCGTTGGTTGCATCCAAAGTGCTAGATTGAAGAATAATTGGTATGACTTCATGTAGATATGGTAGCACAACTGATCCAATGGCTATTGATTGAGTGCCATCCAAAAATAGATTGTACTCCTTTGAGAGCACACATGTATGTAGAAGTGTATGATTTTGGAGAAGCCCAATCCAACACTGTTTTAGGACGGTTGGGTCATTTGAAAAAAATGGTACAAATACCTGATATTCTGTTATGTCAGGCATGCTCTTCATGCAACAATATGCATATTGCCTTGACAACTTCATGAGTTGCAAGGAGTTTGATTTTCACCTTACATCTAATCTGTTTTGCAAATGAAGGGTAATAAATGCCTCTAGATGTTAACAATGGTGATGCAACCAAAGTTTGGGTCTGCCCTGTTTAGCACACAGAGGAAACAAACTACCCATCGACATCATATACCTCTTGACCATTCACTGGGTCACTACAGTTAAACTTGTAAGTGTAATATTCCCAAATTGAAATTTTCCAATATAGCACTGAGTTTTCTAAGTTTATGAATTTTTCTGGTGAAGGTTTTAGTGAAAACGTTAGATGTCAGAGCATTGTATGTGTACTTTCATTGTTTTGGTTCCAAATGAGATAGTACAGGATGGTAACATATCTTTCACAAACATTAAACTAGAAAATACCATGGATATATGCCATGTGTCGATGGAATGATCACTTTTCATTAATGTCTTAACCCAGAATTATGACAGCAGTCAATAAAATGGCTCACAGTCTAGTAAACAGTTGTTATAGAGCACTAAAATTCAGACTGGAACCTGATTAATACACCGGTAATCAGACCTCCTTCCAACAACTATAAAGTCTCCCCCAAGTTCCACTTTATTATCAGTTTTGGTCCCTCAAGCAGAACCTAAACTCAGCTCCCCAAGTAAACTGTTATACACAGATTTTTGGAGGTGTATGAACAACAGAGAAATAACTTTGCCTCCTTATATAAATTGGTAGTTGGGTCTCTTCCACAAATATTTTTATTGCCACTCTGGCTTTATGCCCTTAGTGTCATCTGAGGGTTGAGTACAGGAAAAGTTATTATTTATAAAATATAACCCAATTGAGTTCTGAATTTTTCCTGCAAACAATGAATGCATGAGGTTCTGGCGGTGGGCTATTATTGAGAGTATTTTTTAATTGGAAGGATGTGGATATGAACTTAGTATCTTAATTGATTCCATTTCCTGCATGAAAATAAACAAATTGGATTGAATCATTCGGTTTTTGCGAAGGTTTTATTTATGGTGAATATGTTGAAACTTGTTAGAAGGATAATGATTTTGATTCTCCTATCTGGTTTCTTGAGGCCTCATCCTACAAAGTTGATAAACAAATTTAAGGCCACCTGACTTAGGTTGTGACAACTGATAATTAAAATAAAACATTGTTGCCAAAGTAGGACTCTTAAAGTAGGCTTGAGGCACTGTAAGAGCCTGCATACATTAGGTGGATTTGATTAATTAATTTCAGGGTGGAGACACTCGAGATCTTTGCTTAAATAACTCCTTGTTAAAACTGGTGATTTTTCAAATAATCATTTCTCATCTCCTGTGGGTATTTTCGAATATTGACTAGGAAAAAAAAATATTTGGGAAAAATAATGATTTTGGAAAACAAGGGTCATTTCAGACAACTCTCTGCATTAGATTTGATTGAACAAAAAATCCACTTACATAATAGAGTAAAAAAAGATTACTTTATGGGAAAATTAAATAGAATCGTAGCTCAGGTATCTGTGTGTGAAGTATAGCGACTTGGCTTGGAAAAAAATTGGCTATGAAAAAGAGTCAATAATTTGACATTCTCTTTTAAAAAACTTGACAACTACAGTTGAAAATCTGCAGAAGATAGTAGTGGAAATGGGCCAAAATAGTTTCTTCATGAATCAGTGACCCGTGAGTTCAACCTGTGAGTCTAGTTAGTGGCAATTTTTATGTGAAGCCTTTTAATATTCATAAATCGTGCAAATTTTAAATTCGTGTGCATCATTTATATATTGATTTCTTGAAGCAGCAAATAGTCTTTGCAAGTCCCATAGTACCAAATTTCTTGAAGAAAGTCCTTGGATATATTGGGACGTTCTTTTACTCCAATATTATATTTTCTTGTGTTGTATAATGAAATTTTCCAGCATGTTCTTCCCCCTCTTTTCCATAAGCTCAATACAAGGGGTAGTCTAAAACCATCTCTGGCTATCCTCAAACAAGTTGGGAGATGGCCCAGGAACCTCGAATAGACAAATTATCATCTCCTACTCCCTAATACCCATAAATAATGAATAAAATCAAGAGAAGTTTCTCTTTTCAATCTCAATTTGGGAGAAAACCTTCCAACTAACTGTCACATAATCTCCCCAATGCCCATAAACAATGAATAAAAATAAGAAAAGTTTCTCTTTTCAATCTCAAGTTGGGAACAAACCTTCCAACTAGCTGTCCCTTATGTGTTACTTGTGTTTTATGGTTTTCATTCATGTGCCTTATCTATTTCACCACCTATGGTGCTGCGCTCTGAAAGTGTGCCCTCTATCATAAAATAATCCTCACATCTTGCCATTCCCTCAACCCCATAATCTTGTGCAAGTTGGTTTTGTTTGGGTTAAATTGTTATAAATTTAAAATTAGTTATCATCAAAAGAATTGGTGAACATACTATTGTGCTAAACAGCCTTAAAGTTCCCCCTGAAATTAAATATAACTATCAGTAGTAAATAGTCCTTATCTACTTGAATATTTCATGCATCTCCATTTGTAAAGTGAACATTGAGGGCTCGTGAGTTGGTTGTTATTGAGCTTAATGAATGCTTGAGAGTTGACGTCTTCAATCTCACTAAATAGAGAATGAGAAGTAAAAGAAAACTGTGCAAAACCATGTATCCTAGCCACACCTAAAACTGGGATCATAACCCCCTGTTCCCCTGCTGCTAGGCATATAGTACAGAGTCATTAGACAACTGTCAATGTTGTAATCCATTTTGTGTTTTCATTGATGTCTCCAGTGGTATTGGACTAGTGAGAAATGTTTCAAAAATGTTGACAGATGAGAACTTGTTGAAATTGACTTTGTTCAAGATGGAGGAATGTTTGGGAAAAAGTAGGACATCAAATACTCTACCTTGGCTGATTTTAATAATAATGTGTGTATCTTTGCTGATGCAGGATGTTCTTGCTTGGTTGGGAAAAATTTGGCAAAGGTGACTGGAGGAGCATCTCAAGGAATTTTGTTATACATAGATAGGAACAATTCGGTCTACAAATCTGGTACAATGATCTTATCCTTGCAAGTTTGATCCCTTGTTTATGACTAGCAACAATGTTTCCCAAGCAAAATAATGTTCTAAATTTTATGGTTCATCTCCTCCCTTATGGACAGTGTAAGGAAGGTAATTACTCGGCTCGCTTGACTCCTGGAACAATGATTTTTCTATAATGACCCATGCAACGTAATATATTTCTAATTCTGGAGCGGAATTCTCAGTTTGTCTAAGCATTCGAGCCTTCCTTCTTAGTGCACTAATTTGACCTCAATTGATTTCTTTTAATGCAAAAAAGGGCTCGACTTCCTTGATGAGACTCGTTCGAAAAATATGTGGAGTAAATATGCTGGAACTTTCAACCTCTTTGAAGAAACAATACTGCCCTAATATTTGCTGATCAATCTGCTTGGTGACTACCAAAATCAGTGATTACTTTTGAGAGAAGGATAGCTATTCGGCCTCCGTATTTTATATTTACTTTGGCACCAAGTCAAGGCTCTCAACTTCTTAACTCTGCTTGCAATTCATCCCCCTACGTGTTGATGATCCTCAGCCCTCTAGAAGATAGATCATGGACTTGATCTGTTGCTTGGACACAAAATTAATTTTAGGACCAATATATTACTCCACTCTCCTTCACATTCTATTACACTTCTACCAATGAGAGTGAATATTTTTGTTCTTCCAAAAAAAAGATATGTACTTTCTTCGCACTTGTAAGACTATGATTTCTTGATTTGGATGCCAACCTAGGATGTTTTGAGTTTTTATGGTTATAATAACATTATTTCTTGTCCATTATTTTGTGTGCATTTGTAAGTGTAGCATATATGAAGGTAGTCATGTGATGCATAAGGATAATAATTCACATGTTAATTTTTGTAAACAGATAAATGTAATGTTGAATGTTCAAATGGTCAAGAGGATATAACAAGAGTCCAAGACAAAGCAAGCACACATGCCTGTCTGCCAAGACTTTTTGGGCATGGTTTCGGGCTGATTTTAATAATTTATAACCTCCCAATTGCTTAGAAAGGTACTTTTTTTCAACACACGCAGACAATTAGGGATAGATGCAAATAATTATGACAGAGGCCAGCACCCCAAGTATCTGCTAATAGCTTTCTATGGAAATATCCAGTGTTACACAAGGACATACTCCCAAGATTGGGGACATGCTCCTTGCATCCTCACGACCACAGGCCTCAAGGAAACCTAGCAAAAGATTTCATTACATCTTCTCTTTTTCAAAAAATACATGAAATGCACAGTGAAATTTTTTGTTGGTGTGCAGGGACACTTCCCAAAAAGTTGGGCTTGTGGATGCCCCCTCCTGCAAAGGGGGAAATTTGGACAACTGGCATGTTTTTTTTTAACATAAAAAAGTGAGAAAAAAAAGGCTAAAAAAGCTTAAATCACCTAACCTAACCTAGTGTCTCTACACCATTTCCATCTCCATTTGATATTTATACTTACCATTCAAAATTCTCTTTCAGCTTTCAAATTCTCTTTGCAAAGAGAGTCAATTTGCGAAGGAAGAAGGTGTTGTTTATAGCTGATCCACTAGGAGGAGGTATTAGAAAGCTAAAACCAAGCCACCAAATAGATTCATCATTCTGATTTTGGATTTTGTTGGGCTAGTCTGTGTTTAACTATCAACAACCTCAGTTTATGATATTTGATAGCTAAGGGTTTATCGTTTAAGTATTTAACTTGAAAGGTGAAACCTACAGTCCAACATTTAACAACCAGGAAGATGGTTATGGTCACTTAAAGATGGGGTCCGCTATTATAGGGACCCCAACATCCCCTTATCCCCCATGATGCTCTCTAAAATTCAAGGGGTGTCTCCACTTGTCCTAAAAGTGCATTTTCCAGCTCGTGCATCCCCACATTCAGAAACTTGGTGGAACATTGGAATTATCAGTGTAAGGTTTCTTCTCATGAGGAAGCACCCCATCTTAGACAAGTGAAACTAAATAATTTTAACAAGAACTGGGTTTACTTGTTAAATCCAAATTTAATTTTTTCCTCTTGAGACCCTTCCTAGTTACAGTCATCTAGATATGGGGTCTCCCATGCTAGTGACACTAACATCCCCCTGTCCCCCATGAGGCCCCCTAAAATTTGGGGGGGGGGGGGGTGTCTTCATATGACTCTCAAGTGTGTTTCCCAGCTCCTGCATCCCCATGTTTCATAAATTTGGTGGAACATTAGAATTATTAGTGTAAGGATACTTTTCATGAAGAGCCATCCCCTCTTAGCTCTGGGGAGTTGAGGCTTTTTAAACAAGAATTGGTTTTACTTGTTCAAGACAAATTCAACTTTTTCCATTCCAGTCGTTTCCTACAAGTGCACAAACTCATATGCTAGCATTTATAGCTTAATGAGGATGTTGATTCCCTTGTATTCTTGTCATTAGATTTTTGTAGCTCTCTTTTCTCCATGATGTACTCATTGTCCCTTAAAGTAATATATGATGCATCTAAAAAATGTAGGATTCTGTCAAATTTTAATTACTTCTCGCTTTTAAAAACCTTGAAATAATGGACTACAAATTGATATATTAAATACCAAACACATATTAATTTATTGAGCACATGGTCAAGTGATTAAAGCACTTTCTGTGCTCAGAGTTGGGTTCAAAACCCAGAAGACATGTCACACCAATGCTGCCGACAAAGTTAACTTTTGCATCCATGTTCAGTAGAAGTCCAAGTAACATGGATGACCTAAGGATGTAGAGTATCTCAATGAATGATGTCAGGTCAAGCCTTATATGGACTTTATAGAATAGATACTTCTTGTTCATGGAATTTGAGCCAAAGGAAGAGTCAACAGTTAACAAAGGGCTATTTAACAACAAAGAAAAAAAATCGTGCCTATGACCAAAATACCATGAATGATAATAAGTTAATAACACATTAATCTAACCTTTACATACTTCATTGTAGACTTTTTTAACTCATCCAAAACCAAACCTAACTAGAGTTGTAGCACTAATTAGGGAAAATCCTTGGTTTTTCCCTGCAGTATTACCAATTCAAAACCCTAATAGGTTACCAATAGGGTGCTTAGTTCAAAACTCAATGGCTAGGTATATCAAATGCTAAGAAATAAACCTTAGTTCAATTCTCATAACAAAACTATATAGTTCTATCCAAAATGACCTAAAAGAATAAAAATAAAAAATATGTAGGATTCAAAGAAACATTTAGAGTTTTAATCCAAATTGTTATATTCTCATACCAAACTTCTCTTAATCTATAAAACAATATGATATGTCCCAAAGTATGGCAAGCAACATGTGAATGTTGAAACCCCATTGATCAAACTTTTAGATGCCTCAATTAAGTCCAATTTTACCTCCTAGCCAATAGACAAAGTTGTAGCACTAATCAAAGTTCCAAAGCCTCGATGAGGCCATGTTGAATCAACTATTCAAAACCCCATCCAATTTATTCCTTGTACATGTCCTTGTGGAACTCCCATGTTTTGGATGCCAAAATATTTTTGTTACTCCCATAAGTGGGTATGATATTTTTGTTTAGCAGGTAGGACTTAGAATAAGATTGAAATAGATTGAGGCTTTTGATGCCCTAATGGTTAGTAATATGGGTGGTTGTCCCTGTAGCTCATAAAAATTGATTATATACTATTGCATAACATTGAAATATTCATAGTTCAAGTACGATTTCCTACCAAAAAATGACCCAAAAAAACTATCGGGGTACTAATTGACCATTCTACATTTAATAGTGAGAGTAGCCATTTCTTACAAAGAAATGACTGGAAAAAACTATCATGTTACCATCAGGCCATTGATTTTCACCTAAGAGATTGATAAAATCATAAAATGCTAAGCCATCAACCAAAGCTTGTATTCAGCCCCCTACTTGTATAAACAAAATGTTAAGCCATCCACCAATTTTTATGGCCAACCCGACTTGTATCATGTATAACGTGATTTTCAAAGGAGTCAATATTGGTGCAAGTGTAATGTCCCTCTCCAAATGATCACACCAAGGGGAAAAAAAGATATAAAAAAGAGACTCATGTCATTCTGATGATAAAAGAGAGATGAATCTCACTCTTTGGGCATGCATAATCATTTCCTCATAATGATTTGGAGAGCTCTTGTGACTTTTGAGTGCTATGAGTGAAACATTTATACTATTGTTCATGAGAGAAGAAAATACACTTGATGACCTTATATACTTGTATTAAACTAAAGTCTATGTTTAAGACTATATGGTTGTATTCAACTAAAATCTCTATATAAGAGTATATAGTTGTATAATTGTATTCAACTAAAATCTTTGTTTCAAACTATGTTGTGTCTTGTGCATCTCTGTGGGACCTATATTCATAATGTTAACGCCATGTCTCTTATAATTTTAGTAGTTGGGCAGTTTTACGTCCACAATAATTGGTTGCATCTCGAGCGTCTGGAAAAATACGAAAAGAAACTCCGATATCCAATTTTGTTGGCCAGAAGAAGGAAATGCGTACAATTGGTCCTAGTGATTTTGTTCTAGAATAGGAGAGAGGGTCGTCTTTTGAGAAAAATGGAGATAAGGGGGAAGAGTCATGGTGTCCATTTCATATTATTTTTAGTTAGTTAATCATGGACAGTTAAATGCTTTTGATTATGGTGTTCAAATGGTTCCATGGTTTTCCATGCTTGAAAAGTTGGAATTGGACATAGAATCAATTTAGGAACTAGTTTACTAGAAAATACATAAAGTATTGATTATATATATGGTGAATTGGCCCGCCATACTAGTTTTGTACTAAACGAACCAGTTTGATATGGAACCGGTCACTAAACCAGTGCAAGGGCCAGAACATCCTCTTTCAGGGTCAAACAGGTTGAATTGGTTGGTTCTGGTTCTAGTTTGGTTGGTTTTAAAAACCCTTGTCCTTTGAAATAGATTTTATCATTTTAGGCAATTCTCTTGGAATTTTTACATTATATTTTGAGAAATTTGACTAGAGTTGAAATTGACATTTTCCAATAATTATGTCTTATGATATTTATGTTTGTATTATGTTGCCCTTGTTGGTCATTGGTCTTATTGTTTAGAAGAGAGATCGACCTTCATGTGAAAATGATAATAATATAGAGCCTAGGTAATACTATAAATTGCAACAGTTTATCTGAGTGTGTCCATCAAAGTTTAATTTGACTTGTTTATCTTATGTTGCAATTCAATTCTTTTCTTTGTCCATCAGAGTTATGAAAATAAAGAAAAGTTGCCATACAAGTAGGCAAGAGGATTGCCAGAAGTATAGGTACGTATTTATAAGTAGACTCGAGAGTGTAAAGATCACTACATGTTAATAAAACTTACTGTAAACATGTTGTGTTTTTAACTCTGCAGTGAGGAACTCGTTGGCCAAAATAAGTACTTGCTTATTATGTCTTCAACATGATTTTCCTAAAATAGCCTGCCAACTGTCAATTCACTGATATCCTATTTGGGTGTGAGAATACACCTTGCAATGCAACAAGAAATTCCATTTGGTCTTTACCTCTCCTTTCTCCGACATCTTGCATACCCTTTCATCCCATTCTTCTTTGGGTTGTTCACACCTTCTTATTACTCATCTCAGCCTATGAGATGATGATTTTAGGGTAGCATTGGATGTGCTCCAGCTTTGAAATTTTTTGGAGGGGCTAGAACACATGAGATATCCAAGACCCAGAAATCGTTTGGTCAAATTCCACTCGGATTGTATTTTATTAAAATAATAAATATTTTTAATGCGGTTCTTAAGTCTAAACCTAGGAAAATTATATTATTAATGGGTATTAATAAAAGTATGGGTGAGAAGCTTCTAAGAGATGAGGATCAAGTCTAATTTAATCTTAATCATTGATTAGAGAATTAATCTCAGTCGTTGATTCATCAATGGGAAAAGTATAAGAGGAGGCTTGACGTTCAGTTGGAGATACACCAAGAGAGCATATTGATCAGTTAGTTCAATTTTCTGGGCCACGGTTTCATGAGAGAATCGAACCAGTGATCTGTTGCAGTGAGAGGGGAAAAAGCAGAGATTTGGATCAGAAATTAAGTTTTGAGCTAAAGAGTACATGGCAGAGAGGCAACTTGAGTGAAAAGAAGACAGCGCAGAGGACTACACCGCCCAAGAGGGGCTCACGTAGAGCCTACACAGTCCAAGAGGGCCTCATGTAGTGGTGGTGCAAAGTGTCATCTATAGTCCGAGATTTTGTTGGGAAAGTGAAGTTCTGAGCCAAGAGGGTTGAACGACAATCTTCATCCAGCAAATCGATCCAGCAGATCGGGTGACACAGTCCTCTAGAGGTAGGACGCAAATCCATGCAGTGATCACATAGGGACTGTGGAGTATTTTCAGGGAGGGTTCCAGATCGCTCATTGAATTAGTTGGGGCTTGGGGACGAGGTAAACCATCGTATGTATTTCTTGTTGTCGTGATTTCTTTGTAAGGTTTTCGGTGTGAGAGGTAACTTGTTGTACCTAGATTCTGCTTGCTTAATAATATAAAACCCTCTCTCTGTTGCATTGGTTTTCCCAAGTTGGGTTTTTCTAGGGACGTGTTGTCCAAAAATAATGGTGTCTCTTGTGTGTGTGTTTCAATTATTGCTTCAGCTTATGATCTGTATATCAGTGTAGGTTGCAATAGTGTTTACATCAATGTTTATGTAATTAAATAACTTTTTGAATGAAATAACAAGTAGGAGATGTTAAACCAATCACTGCAATAGGATTTATATTTCTAGATTCAGAAATTTTCCCATGAGAGTTCATTCTTAGCTGAACAATGAGCTATGACCTATCTTTTTCATCCAGGGATACTATGTTTCAGGTAGTCTTGGGCCTTGATTCTTTCATTTGTGTTGAAGTTGTCTATATGATATTGCTAATTCCTCTTGATGTGTCTCTTCCATGTACTTTGGTATCTTGATGAAATGTTACTAAATTCCAATGTTGATTTTCTTTTTGTAGGATGAAAAGTATTGGCCATTGATTCCCCCATTACCATCACATGCCTAAGGAAGAGAGCGTCTCGGGCCATGTTATGGTAGTCTTATTCATGGGAAGCATCTTCATGACATTGTGATTACTAGTTAGATTCATTATCCAATATATTTTTCCCATCCCCATTTGAACTATCTTATAATACAAATTGTAATTTTGTTTATGAAATTGGGATGTGATCTTCTTGTAATTTTTCATAAAGAGTCATGATGTTGCCATTCATTTTATTATAGGTAAACCTTTATGATTCATATTGATTTTTTTGTAACTTGGTTTAACCGATAATTGTGTAGTATTCAAAACCTATGTTGTTAATAAAAATATTGCTAAGGTTGCTCAAATGAGAGAATAATTATTTCCTAGAGGGAGGATAAATCAAATTGTAAGGATTCATGCAACTACTACAAAACTATCTATAGTGAGTATTTACCTACACAAATTTATTTCGAGACATTCTCGTTATCAAGCCCACTATCTTTTCTCCCTGGAGGGCGATGATAAGATAAGTTTAATAACGTCCAACAAACGACATTATCTTATCTTATCTATTCCCCATAGTAGAGGGCCTTTTGGCCTTGAGAAGGAGTGAGAGGCCACTAGATCAATGGTTTTCATATTAGATAAATTATACATAAGTAGTGGCACTCTGTTTATACCTTCACCCTATATTATATTTGGTATTGAGGAATATAATTATCAAGGATGATGGATGGTGAATTAAGCACTTCATATGATATAAATTTTTAAATATGATAACCTATGACTAGCTCAACCATCCGTAATTTAATTCAATAACATGACCAACAATTACAAGATGTTAACTCTAAAATTTACAAGTTCAATAATTTACATGTAGTTGCTTTAATTTGGGAATGTTCCATTTTAGTTAGAGGTGTCTTTTGGAATCCTGGTGAGCTCAGAGTATGATTAGAGCCCTTCTAGATTTTATCCCATTTTAATAAATTGAAGGATAGTAAGTCCTTTGCTCTGGGTGCCCTTCTTTGTTGTTTATAGTAGTTACTAGTCATAATATGAGCAGATCCTCTTAGTGGACAACTCCTTTGCATAATTTTTATTTGGAGGACTCTAAATGGTTGGTCATAGGTCTGTTGTGTATGTTGTGATATGAAATAGAGCCCTTTATGTTGCCTCTAAGATTTCTAATAATGGATAAAATAGCAGCATAAAGGGTTACAAAGATCTTCATCTAATAATTACAGAGATCTTTGTTTCACATTTTTAGATTTGTGATAAAAAAGGCATAGTGAAACTTTTCAGATTACCATATTTGTTAGATTTACACAAAACTAATTTATTAACCTCACAACGCTTTGAATGTATCATCATTATTGAACGAAATTTTATATCCTTGGTTCTTGTGTTGTTTTCTAAATATTTGAATATTATGATGTGTAAGGGAAATCATGGTAGTTGTTTGGAGGCCAAGATGCAACTAATAAATTATTATGTTAGTAAGAGGTTTATTTTATATGGATCCTAAGCATCACGACATATTGGGGTAGGCTACACACCCACATGTATGGGTAACTTTAGGAGAATGTTTTCTTCTATGATGCAATTTTTTAGCCAACTTTCATACATTATTTATTGCATGTTGTCTTTTTATGTCCTTTTATTTTAACAAGTTATTTACAACTTGAGCTTTTTGGCATGTAACTTAGTTAGCATGATTGTGCTTAAGTTTTTCCTGAAGGTTGAATGATAAGTCCTAAGGTGTTATTTTCTATGGTGACATTTTATTTCCTTTGTTTATACAAGTAATCTCGCTACATAGTGGCCACTATCGCCTAACAAAAGAAAATTTGCTTGATTTTCTTTCTTTTCCAGGAAAAAATGACATTGCAATTGTTGATGTTGAGGTATATGTCAAATCAATTACTTATAGTCTACTTTATTTTATATTTTAGTGTTCGTCTTTCATTTCTTATACTTTACATTATATCTTCTTTCATTTTTCAGAAGAGGAAGTCAGTGTTGATGGTAACAAGCAGGAATTGAAGAAAGAGGAGAACAATAACAATGAAGTCAGAAATGAAAAAGAGAGACAAGAGAGCCGGTATAGCCCTTAAAGCTAACATCCCACATGAGACACACATATACAAATTGATTGTCAAGTCTTTAGAGTTGGTGAATTCACCTATATTTCCTTGGCAACACAATGATAATGTTTTGAAGTGATGAAACAATATTTTATGTTTAAACTGTTGTCCAACCAATATTAAGTTGGAAAACCATATTGTAATACTTGACATTTTATATAATATAATTTATGTGGTTGAAATTATTTATAGTTGAACTTGATATTATTTAGTATTGTAATTAACATATGTAAATTTTCGTTTTCATATTGGATGAACATGCACATTAGATGATATTTTTTTTTTAATTTTTTCACAAAATCATACTAATTAATTTATGTTGATTAATAATGAACACATAAAATCAATCTAAAACTAGTAAATTAGTAGTTTATATTGATTAATGATGAATACAAATAAAATGAATATAAGACTAAGTTAGTTGTTTATAATGATTATTAATGAAATTAATTGAAATGAATATAAACTACTGACTCAGTCATTTATAATAATGAATATGAAACTACCAAAAAATAATAAATGACTACTACAAATGATAAATTTGTGATTACAAATGACAACTAAATTTTGCATATATACGACTATTAGTAGCTAATTTACTGTATCTTATAACATGACCGAAATTTAGTCATATTTTTTTGGTCATTAATTAGTTTCAAACGATAATTAAAATTTGCATAAATATGACTATTAGTAGCTAATTTACAGTATCTTATAACACGACCAACATTTTGGTCATATTTCTTTAGTCATTAATTGGTTTTCTCAGGTGACCATATAGTAATATATTTTGTTGTATATTTGGTCATTAATTGTGGCAATTAATGACTAAATCAATGACCAAATTTATGAGTAAATATACTACTAGACAATAAAATTGAGACAACCAATTAATGACTAAGTTAAAAACGAATAAAAGTTGGTCGTGTTATAAGATACTGTAAATTAGCTACTATTGGTCATCGACTGAAAAATTGTCGTTTATATGCAAATTTCGGTCATTTTTTTAGTAACTAATTAGCCTTTTTTTATTAGGGCTCATAGGGCCAAGAAATAGGTTTCTATTCAGTTTTTGAGAGCTAGTGGTCATCTTTTCATCACACTCAAATTTATAATATATGTATAAATAAAAAAATAATATATTTCAAATCATATGCATGTGAGTGGACTAGGAATTGTAACCAAAAAATATATTAAAAGTATAAATATAAAGAAAATATAACCAATCATGTCCATTTGATTCAACATTCATGAGATAAGCACCATTGAAGCAAGATAATAGATAGAGACAAAATAATAATTTTCCAGACGTTGAAAGAGCTACAGAATAATTTGATCATGGAAATCATAAAAGGAATAGGAAAACATTAAAAATATTTATATTGCTTTAAATAAGTCTCAAAATCACAAGTGAATAGCTTTCTTGAAATGGATATCTTTGCAAGAATAAAAAAATATATATATATAATTTTAAAGTCTTAGAAATTTTAGGCGCCTAAAACACTCTTCAAAATGCTGACACCTAATGTTGTAAAAGTAATTGCATTCATCCCATAAGGCGACTAGTATTGGGCTCCTATTGACCAGTAAATATTTGAGATGGCTAAAGAAAAATAAAGTTATATAGTTCATGATAAGATTGAATGATGTAAAGAAAGAATAAAGAAATTTAAATGATCAAATAATGGGAAGAAAGAGGGTAAATGCTTGGAAGGATTTTTCTACTCACAAGAATGATGTCAAGGGACTTTATTTTGTGTTGAAGAAGATGCTCCATTATATGGTTTGAGAGATGTTGTTAATCTAACTATTTGAAAATTTTTGCAGACTAACAATATCTTTCAGTTATTTCTTTGGAAATTCTTAAATATATTCTATCATTTGAGGAACAGTTATGTCCTACTTGACATGTAAGTCAAACATCTCCTTGTCAATACTCCAGATATATTCTTGCAACTCTGTTGTTGTAGCTAACTAGTTTTCATTATAATTTACAAATGTAACTAACCACTGTTTAATGCATCTTCTGATAAATTGGTGAGGTGTCTAATTTCTAATCCAATGAAGTCTTTATAATCTATATCTCTTCATTTAAAATATATTTAGAGATAAGCATAACATTTATAATCATGGGAGGGCCATTAACATCATCAATAACTGGAATGACTTTGAAAAAGGCATTGCTCCTTTTACTATCAACATTTGTGCAATCAACAATAGCCTCCTCTAACATATTAAATATAGGAGACCAACTAGCTTTGATATGCTTTAGTCTTTTATGCCCTATGAGGCTATGTTGTGTGCTTTGGAACTCACTAAGTAAGATAATATTGTTCACAAAGTTTGGAAATTCATTATTAATGAATTCTCAATCATTTTCTATATCCTTCTTAATATAATAAAAAAGTGAACAAATTGTTTTCGCTAGATTCCTAAAATGGAGATCAATTTCCCATAGTTCTTTAATGATTTCCATTCTATCTTTAATTTTAATCTCAATGTAGAACTTGATTCCTAGGATAGTAAATCTTAAAGGTGCATCTTTAATGGGTATAGGGATGGTTTAAAAGGTTATAAGCTTTGGAACCCAAAAACAAGGAAGGTTGTGTGCAATTGAGAAGTGGTATTTAGAGAGGTGAAAGATGTTATTAAACATGAAGTCCTACCAAAGGAACTTGAAAAAATAGAGTTTTAACTAAAGGAGGAAGAATCAGAATCTACATCAGAACAAGAATCAGAAGATGAACAGCCACAAAATCTAGCTATGAGAAGGCTAGTTTGAGAAAGAAGGCAACCAGAAAGGTATATCCCATCTGCTTTCTATTCAAATTTTGCTTTATCTATTACTGATGATGATCCCAGAACTGTCAGGGAGGCAATAATTTAGAGGATGGAAAACTCTAGAAAGAGGCCATGGTTGATGAAATGACATCTTTGGACAAAAATGAGGCTTGAGATCTGGTGGAGTTTCTGATTGGAAGGAAACCCATTGGAAGCAAATGGGTATTTAAGAAGAAGATGAATGCAGAAGGCAAGGTGGAGAAATACAAAGCTCAATTGGTAGAAAAAGGTTATTCCCAATTGTTGGGAATTGATTTTGGTGATATTTTTCTTCTGTTGCCAAGGTAGATTCTATTGGATTACTTTTATTTGTTGTTGCTGCTTTTGATTTTGAGGTAGAATAGATGGATGTGAAGACAACATTTCTTCACGGAGATCTAGAAGAAGAGATTTGCATGAAGCAACCTGAAGGCTTTGTGGTGAGGGGTAAGAAAGCACTGGTATGGGTTAAAATAGTCACCAAGGATGTGGTATGAGAAATTTGATACATGTATTCAGGGACATGGCTTCACCATAAGAAAATCATATCACTGTGTGTATTTTAGATTAATTGGTGACCGTGTTAGTTATTTGGTCTTGTATGTGGACGATATGTTGCTGATTGGAAATGAAAAATAAATTATGCAAGATTTGAAGACCCAATTGTTCTCCAAATTCGACATGAAGGATCTTGGTGTTGAAAACTCTATTTTGGACATGGAAATTAAATGATATCGAGACAAAAGGAAGCTCTAGTTAAAGAAAAAGAAGTATGTTGAGACAATATTACGAAGGTTTAATATAAATATAGTAAACCAATGAATATCACTACTCCAGTAGGTGTAAATTTATCTACTTTTTTGTGTCCCAAGACACAAAAATAGGAAGAGGACATGTCTCATGTTCCATATGCAAGTGCATTTGGTAGCCTAATGTATGCAATGGTTTGTACTAGACAAGGCATTGCACATGTAGTTGGAGTATTGAACATGTTTATGTCAAAACTAGAGAAGGAGCATTGGACAACAGCGAAACGATTTTTCAAGTATTTGTGTGGCACTAGTGATTATGGTCTGTGTTACCAAGGAAGATCAAGATTAGAGAGATTTTTGGACATCCATGGCATTGTTGATGAATATTGGGCTAGATATTTGGATTAGAGAAGATCTACATCTGGGTATGTGCTTAACCTATTTGGATATGCAGATAGTTGGATGGGAAAGAGAGAGTTTGTAGTGGCACTTTCAACTACAAAGGAAGAATACATGGAAACCACTCATGCAAGCAAGGAAGCTGTGTGTTTGCAAAGATTGTGTTCAAGTATGGGTTTAGTACAACGAGTTATAAGGATAGATTGTGATATCCAAAGTGCCATTTTCTTGGCAAAGAACCATGCTTATCATTGAAGGACAAAGCATATTGATGTTCAGTGTCACTTTGTGATGGATATGATTAAGGACAAAAAGGTGTTGTTGGTAAATGTGGACACTTTGAATAATGTTGCAGATGCATTGAAAAACTCTGTGAGCATTGATAATTTTTCTTTGTGTAAAGAAAAAATGGGTGTTGTAGAGCTAGACCAATGGTTTTGTGCATGGGTTTTGCACACATTTTTGGGCATGCTAGGTTTTTTCCCATGGTATTTTGTAGATCCGATTAAGGGAACTATAGTTATGTTCTAATTGATGGTTTATGAATTGGGGTTTATGAATGCTTGATCATCTATATATATGTATTGTAACATTGAAAGGAACATAATGAAAAAAAAATTGTTAATGTCGGTTTTGGGATTCGAGGGAAGTCTATGTGTATATCTATTTTACGTTTTATGTTCTCAACATTGCTTATTTTCTATTTTTATAATTCATATGCAAGTAATTTTTTTACACGGTTAAAAACTACATTTACATGAAATTACTGGCGTATAAGTAATGTGGATGAGACCAAGTCTGTTTGAACAAATAACAAAGACAATACCCTTTGTGAAAATAGTAAACTGAAGTGATTATTTGATAACCTTGATAATTCTTATTGTGAAATAATTAATATTTGAAATATGAGGGTGTGTAAAGAGTTTAAGTGTATGACTTACTAGCATCAAAGATATCCAAACATAAATTGAAACCATACCTACATAACTCTTGATTAAACTAACTTTGTACTGCAATTTTTCATATAAAATTTGGACAACAAGAGATTATTGAAGAAGCTCACAACAAATGTAGTGAGATAACCTAAATAAAAACATCAACGGACATAAACTTCTACCACAAATTCTACATTTTGCATGATGAGATTTTCTTAAAAATAACACAAGTGCATGCACAAAAAGATGCATAGGCCAACAATATATCATGAAAATAAGCATGACACCAAACCCCGGGTGGTTGTGTACAAATGATTGAAAAACATTTCTACTTGGTTGTAGCCGCTACAATATTGACAACACACTAGTAGAGCTCCATCTCTTTGTATGGACCTTGTCTTGTGCAAAGCGAGTCTAGTTCTTCTTGAAGTATTGTTCAATTCTTTGATCATCATAGCTTCCTCACTAGATTGAGTTAAATAAGTAGCCCCTACCATTCTCTTTATTGACAACACACATACCAAGCCAAGTCAACTGAGTTGTTTCTTTGGTTATGAGGGATATATTGATGCACAAGTAATATATACTGTCATAGTTTTAGTTTCATCTCTTGTGTTGCTCTGTTGCCAATAGGCCTGGACAGTACCCCAATGGAGTCAATTCAGGAACACAAGCATTGCTCCAATACCAGAAAGCCTGGATAGTTCCCTAATGGAGTTACTTACTTCACCTCTCTACGCAGGAAGCCTTTCTCTTCTTTTGCCTTTATTTTATTTTTTCCATTCATTTTTCATTTTTCATTTTTCAAAGAACTGTGCATAGGCACTTATTTATTTCATGAGGTGGAATAGGGATCCTGACTTATTGAGAGCAAAAGAGGTTGTCCCTTCAGAGAAGGATGTTTATATATACCTCTGACATACTTGCTAAGGATTTCTCCCTTCACCTTACTCTACTTTACTGAGTTGACAAGGGTTAACTGAATATAGAAAACCTATTAGAGTAGGCGGTACTAATTAAAAAGTGAAAGCCTTGTGATTTCACAAAGACTTACTCTGAAAGGAATGCATTTTCCATCAGGGTATCATTGACTATAAGAAATGAAAGATATTTATAAAGAGAGGGAATAGACAGGTAAATAAGTGTTGATAGTTGTACAAGTCCTCTTATATTTCACTCTGCTTATCTCAAGAAGGCAAACACGATTTCATGCTGAAACTAATAGTACAGGTGCATAAACAACAAACAAGCAAAGGAAAGAAGTAAGATGAAAAAAAAACCAGGTAAGAAAAATAAAATAGGAAAGAAAACACTATTGCTACTCCTAAGCTAAGCAAACATGGTCCAACTCACGTGAAGTGATATTTCCAATGCAGCCTCCAGCACATTGGTTAACCCATGTAGGTGATGGCATGACTAACAAGAAAGCTATTCAAGCATACCAACAAACAATAAATATGAAGCAATGAAAACCAAAATTTTCAAAGTTTGAATGCGTCCATAGAAAAGAAAAGAATAAAAGCACATGAAAAGCACTTTGTAGACGTATCATGGTATTTTGTCACATTGCGTGTGGATAACAAGCATGTACACTCCTTCGAACTTGGTAGACGTGAAAACATGAAAAAAGAATAAAATTTTCGTTTCGCAACAGTTATTGCTATGTATGAGTCCTCCAATGCATGAGTGATAGGGTTGTGTGATTCTGGTCAAGGATGTAAAAAATGTAAACTAGATTGATTTTCAATATGAGCACGAGAGTGATGAGGAGCTTGGGTAGGTTGAACAAATTTATGATTGGAGGTGGAACTAAACTCAAGGCTACGTGAACGTGACATAACCATTAGATCGGGCTGAAGTGCCTCGACAACTTGAGGAGTTTCCACTTCATAGAAAGATAGATCATCAAAGACCAGTGGCTTAGAAATATCAACAATAGTTGAATCAAAATCATGATCAAGTGAATGAGTGAAAATATCATGACAACCATGATCAGAAAATTCAAGATGGATATCGACATCCTCATGATCTGATGAATCATAAAGAGGGGTTGATGAAAAACAAAAAAAAATTACTGTTTGAGTTTCTAGAGATGAAAGATGAGAGATCGAGTGGATCTAGGAAGAAATATTTTTCCTCTCCATAATCAAATGATAGACTGACATCCTATGCATTATGTGAATGATCATAAGTAGAAACATTCAGAGATGGATTTTCATAAGATGAATCCGAAATGGAAGAATCACAAAAGATGTCAGGATAAAGCAGGCGAGGTGTGGATATAAGGCGTTCTTCCTTCACTGCAACTTCTTGTTGAGATTCCCACACATACTCATAAAAAATGATAGCGCACACCAACCTCGTCCATAACTTGATCCCCGTGAACATCATATGTGGAATCTAGAAAGGATGAACACAACAAACCAAAATCTAGATGATCAAAGTCACCAGTGGATGGAGGTTGAGCAGACGAGACCACCTATTAAACATCAAGTTTGCAATCCAAATATGCATAGTAATCCAAAGCATGTGGGGTGGGAGGAGAAGGTGACAGTTCAACAGGTAATTTCAAAACTTCTCCCACCTTGTCCTTCAGAGCTAGAACTGTTTGATGAGAAGGGCATGTAGGGTCACTTGGGACAACAACCTGATCCATCTCAGATTTAGAAGCTCTAACACTGAGATATGTTGGGAGGGGTTCGAAAGATTATAACTCAAGTGGATTTTCCAAGATGTGGACAAGATATTAAAATCTTTTAGTTAGAAATTTCTAGTCAACTTCATCTTTTGGAAATTCAAAACATTAATGAAGAAAACGATGATAAAAGTGCACAATAGATTCATCATGTCCTTTTCATTATTTTAAATTTTTTTGATTAAGTTCTTTACAATCATAAAAAAAGAAAGAATGGCCTAACTCTCTAATCATGTGGTTGAAAGAGTCTATAGAGGTTGCGAACTGTTAGAAAATTATATATTACAGAGCAATGGAACACATAAAATATATTGGAGAAATATAAACACAGAAAACACATAAAACAAGAGAGACACAAAAATACGTGGTTCACCCAATTTGGGCTACGTCCATGGAGAAATAGCTAGTCCTTTCTTTTATATTATCTAGCAAAATGAAGAGATACAACCTACAACAGATCCGTTGTAATCCTCTCTGTGCTCTCACACAATCTCCTCTCCTTTTCTCACTCAGAGAATAGATCTACATAGACGCAATACAATTCCCTCATATATATCGAGGTGTTGCCTTCTATGGAAAAACAAACCTAAATTAAACATAACTTCTACTATCAGATCTCCACCTAATGAATGACCCAAATTGACTATGAAATTACAACATTTTACAAGGAAATTTTACATCTATTTTTAGCTTCGGGGGTGCTACCCCGATCCCCTGCTGGGGGGGGGCTACAAATAATTGTCATCGCCGCCCCCAAACCCCCTTGGCAGTGTACATTTTATGGATACGAACTAGGGTCCAATGCAATGATACCTCTTAATAAAGAAGATAATCAGGCTCCACACCTAACAATCTCCCACTTGGAGACTGATTAGAGAAACTCCACCGTTGCTTCATTTGTTGGAAAATGACTCCACCTTAGACCTGGTTGTTTCTCATCTTCTTCATCATACTTGAAGACCAATTGAAACTGAGCAGAATCTCAGTTTATCCCTGGTTACAACTTTTGTTAACATATCTGTAGGATTCTGGCTAGTGTGTATCTTTCCCAGCTTCAACTCTCCATCTTCCCACACTGACTATATGAAATGGTACTTGACATGTATATGTTTAGTCTTGGAATGAAATGTAGAGTTCTTTTCAAGATGTATGGCACTCGGGCTATCATTGTATAACCTGCCCAACTCCTGCTTCTTAACTAATTTATCCAGAAACCTTTGTAACCAAATCATTTCTTTACTATCCTCTATAGCAGCAACATACTCTGCTTCCATTGTTGAGAGTGCAACAAAACTTTGCAGTTTTGAAACCCAACTGACAGATGTTCCACCTACAGTAAACACATACCCTCTAGTGCTCCTCTTGTTATCTCTATCACCCGCCATATTTGCATCAACATATCCCTGTAGAGCAATGTTTGAACCACCAAAGCATAATGATTTATTTGTGGTACCTCTCAAATACCTGAGTATCCACTTCACCACCATCCAATGTTCTTTTCCTGGATTGTTCATGTACCTTCTTACAACTCCCACTACATGTGAAATATCAGGCCTTATGCAGACCATTGCATACATTAAACTTCCAACTTCTGATGTATATGGAACTTTAGACATATAAGCCATTTCCTCCTGAGTCTTGGGACACACTTCCTTACATAGTTTGAAATGGCTAGCCAAAGGTATACTAATTGGGTTTGCATTCTGCATATTAAATATTTTCAACACCTTTTCTATGTACTCACTTTGAGACAATGTTAATTTTTGATTCTTCCTATCTCTAGTTATTCTCATACCAAGGATTCGTTTTGCAGCACCCAAATCCTTCATTGCAAATGAGTTCACCAATTTTCTTTTGAGCACATTTATTTCATGCATGTTAGAACCTGCAACAAGCATGTCATCTGCATATAATAACAATATAATATAACTGCCATCATTTTGCCTTTTGAGATAAACACAATGATCAAAGTGACATCTAGTATAACCTTGTTCAGACATAAAGCTGTCAAATTTTAGATACCATTGCCTTGGAGCCTGTTTTAAGCTGTACAATATCTTCTTCAAATTGCACACACATTTCTCCTTCCCTTTTACCTCATATCCTTGTGGTTTTTGCATATATATCTCTTCCTCCAAATCCCCATGGAGAAAGGTTGTCTTTACATCTAACTGCTCAAGATGAAAATCTTCAGCTGCTATTAGAATTAAAATATTTTTGATTGAAGTCATTTTAACAACATGAGAAAATATCTCATCAATGTCTATACCCTTTTTCTGTGCAAACCCCTTCACCACAAGTCTAGTTTTATACCTTTTTCTGCCTCCATCCTCTTCCTTGAACTTGTAAACCCATTTATTCTGCAATGTTGTTTTACCTACAAACAACCTAACTAAGTCTCAAGTCTGGTTATGTGCTAAGGAGTCCATCTCTTCTTTCATGGCTTGCTCCCACTTCTTCCTAGTTTCTACTTACACTGCTTCTCCATAACATTATGGTTCACCAGAATCAGTCAACAATACATAATATGATGAAGGAGAGTATCGTTCAGGGGGTCTACTTACCCTGGTAGATCTTCTAACACCATTTTAGGAATTTAATGTGCTTGTTGTTGTTGTTGTGGTTGTTGTTCTTGTTCTGGCTGTCGATCATTATGATTTTCAGGCAACTTCACTTTTTTTGTGATCTCATCAAACATTGTGTATTCACTGTTTTCTTTTTCCTGTTTCTTTTCCTGCATCTGATCCTTATACAAAACCTTTTCATTGAATATGACATCTCCACTCCTAATGATTTTGTGTTTTTAATAATCATAAAAGTGATAACCAAAATCATTAACACCATATCCAATAAAGGTACATTTATTTGATTTTGCCTCAAGCTTTGTTCTACTTTCTTTATTAATGTGGACAAAGGCTTCACAACCAAAAGTCTTTAAAAATGAGCAGTTTACCTTTTTACTTGTCCATACCTCCTCTGGAATACCACCATCCAAGGAACTTGGAGGCCCTCTGTTTATTAGATAAAAATAGTATTTACAACATCTGCCCAAAATTGTAAGGGCAATCCCGCATGAAATATCATGCACCTTGCACGGTCCATGATTTTCATGTTCATCCTTTCTGACACACCATTTTCTTGTGGTGTTCCTGCAACTATCTTCTCTCCGCAAATTCCATTCTTTGAATAGTACCTATCAAACTCCCTGCTGCAATATTCACCTCCATTGTCTGATCTGAGACACTTCAACCTTTTTCTAGTCTCATTTTCAACCAAAGCTTTCCATTTCTTGAAGGTATCAAATACATCATATTTATTTCGAATACAATAAATCCAGGTTTTTCTGGTTGTATCATCAATAAAAGTAACTTAATAATGAGAGCCACCGAGAGATGATACCTGAGCAGGTCCCCATACATCTGTATGCACAAGCTCTAATTTTTTTCTCTTCTTTTCTTTCCCAACTCTGAGGAATCCGACTCTCTTCTATTTTCCATAAATACAATTCTCACAGAATTTTAAATCAACATGCTTGAAACATGGCAACAAATTTCTTGAGTGAATAATTTGCATCCCCTTCTCACTCGTGCTCGAGCCTATGATGCCACAATGTTGTATCTTCTCCTATAGAGGTTAAAGCATTAGCATAATTAGAAATACCATTGCATAAATACAATGTACCAACCTTTTCTCCTTTGGCTATTACCAGGGCTCCTTTAGTGACCTTCCAGGTTTTATCTGTAAAAGTAGTCACACAGCCTTCACCTCCCAACTGCCCTATTGAAAGCAGACTTTTCTTTAGATCTGGAACATGCCTTACCTCCTTCAATAGCCATTGATTTCCATTCCACTGTTTTATGAAAAATATACCCATTCTGATGATTTTACAAGTTTTATCATCACCCAATCGAACCTGTCCAAAATCTCCTTGAACATAATCATGAAAATGTTTCCTATCAGGTGTGGCATGGAATGAGGCCCCTGAATCTACCACCTAGGCATCAATAATATTTTCTAATGAAAGAATCAAAGCATCTTGCAACACATCACTTATCACATTCGCTTCATGATTTTTTTTTCTTCTTGTGTGTCTCCTTCTTTTCCCTTTCGATACTTGCAGTCTTTCTTTAGGTGTCCTTTATTCTCACATTTCCAACACACTATCCCCGATGTGGACTTAGATCTGCCTTTCCTTGACTTACTGCGATATCCTAGGCTCTTTCCTCTTTCCATTTTTCTTCCCCTAGTCTCTGCAGTCAAAGCCTTACCTGATGTCTCAGTGGAGCTTTTCCGTCACATTTCCTCGCTAAGGATTGCACTAACAACATCATCAAACATTAAAGTACTAGATCCAGAGACAGAGTTACTAATAGCCATAACTAAACCATTCCAACTTTCTGGAAATGAGCACAAAAATAACAGATCCCTAACTTCATCTTCAAAAGTTACCCCTACAAAACTTAACTGACTGGTAACTGTATTAAATTCATTTAAGTGATCAACAAAATATCCACCTTTTGACATCTTCATATTAAATAAAAACTTCATAAGAAATACCTTATTCGAGGCCAAGGGTTTTTCATATAGTTTGGCCAATGCCGACATTAAGCCCTATGTTGTCATTTCCTTTGAAATATTAAAGGCTATGGAGGCCGCTAGGCATAGCCATATTGTTCCAAGCACCTTTATGTCGAGAATATCTCATTTGTGTCTGTCATACTCATCGGCTTCTTTGTCTTTCCACTCAATAGTAGGTAAAGATCTCTCTGATATAAATAATATTCCATCTGCATCTTCCATAGCTGGCAGTTTTGGCCATTAACGTTTTTGACCCTAAACCTACCATCTTCCATCATTGCTCCCACTAGAACCAGGAACCCTTCTCTCCTGTGAGTTTATCAACCAAATAGACCTTCGGCTCTAATACCAGCTGTTAGAAAATTATATATTGCAGAGCAATGGAACACTTAAAATATATTGCAAAAATATAAACACAGAAAACACATAAAACAAGAGAGACATAGATATACGTTGTTCAGCCAGTTTGGGCTACATCCAAGGAGAAACAACCAGTCCTTCCTTTTATATTATCTAGCAAAATGAAGAGATACAACCTACAACAGATCTATTGTAATTCCCTCTTCGCTCTCACACAATCTCCTCTCTCTTTCTCACTCAGAATACAGATCTACATAGACGCAATACAATTCCCTCATATATAGCGAGGTGTTTCCTTCTAGGGAAAAAAACCCTAAAGAAAACATAACTTCTACCTCAAAATAAAGAATATACCTCTGAATAAAGAAGATAATAAGGCTCCACACCCAACACGAACAATTTGTGACACCATTGCTTGACGCACCCTTCGAATGTGTAAGCGAACAACCCACATGGAATGTCATCCGAGGGGACTTCATTCCTATGGAAAAAACCCAAAAAGGAAACTTCCTGAATTAATAGGGATGTTCCACTTTCACCATCATATTTAAGTTATGACAACTCATCTATAACATCCACTGGCGCATCAAAATCAATAGCATGAGAACAACATGTCGGGGTTGAGATTGTGATACAAGTCATGAATGATGTGCATAAATTCAAGATAGACTTCAAGGGCTCAGATTTTCATTTGGCCCTCCTTCTAGCTCCAAAAATGTTGATGGCGCTTGACCCACCGACATTCATGGGGATCTCACCAGTAATAAGTCCCAACAAGACCTTAGACCATTTGGAGTAGGAGTCCTAGCAGTGGGTGGGAATATAGTTCCTTGACCATGATAGTACATAGAGATAAGTATGATGGCTTTGGTTAGAAGCAAGTGTGTGACCTTGCAACAAGGTAAGTGAGATGCATGGGGGTTATAACACACAGAGGGGGAAAGGAAGTGTTCCCATTAGAATCCTGTAATAGTACATAACTTGAAAGGAACACATGAGCAGAATGAAATCACAATTTGGAAAGCGAAATAGTCCACAAACTAAAGTGACGGGTTAATCTAACAACATGCATTCAACAAGATTCACACACTTGCATACAAACTAGTTCATAAGAAAATGTGTAAGTTAAACAACATACATTTCTAAGGTAGCCAGAATAGTCCAACTACAATAACAACATATGCATGAAATCATGATGGCTATGTTATTATTATTATAAGTGAAAGTCCCATCTATACATACACCATTGACAACCACTAGCCCCAAGAGTGGAACATTATAGTCAAGAACACCTTCTCCTCTAAATAAGTATACTCACTTTATGCTTTGGAGAAGCTAAGGCTCGTCACAATTCTCCCAAGCCTTCTTTAAGCCTAAGCCTAGCCAAACTCTTGGCTCCCAAAATCCTGTTCTATGATTTATGAGGTTCTATTTACAAAAAAGGGTGGGGTGGGCCTTGACATTCCCCTTTGTGACTCTTTGACTACCCTCATGACTCTTCAACTTCTTTATAAAAAATCATCACATTACATAATGACTGTTCACATTCCACTAGTGACACTTGGAATTTCACTTACACCATATTTAAAAATAAAACACATTTTCCACATGTACCCATGTGAGAAAAGATAGGCTACAGATAGCCTAACAAAACAAAATAGTATGACTCAAATGTTTGAGGAAAGACCAACTCGACAACCTCCACTTGATGCTTCTTGGTGATGTACTAATACCAAGCTTGTTACTGTGTTATGGTGTCCCCAAACTGCTTGATGGTGTCTTTCTGATAGAGGACTCTTGCCTGCATAGCTTCTGGGTATGTGGTCTTGGAACCCTTTTCCAACTCATCTTGAAGCATGTGCAACATGGTCTTGAATATGGCAGGACCACCAATGCAATTATGCATGTTTTCTATGCTCAGCTCTAAGTCTTCGCTGGTGTCCTCTCACCTGAGATGCTCCATGTACCTGTCGACCTCTAGTCGAACTTGGTTCTTATGTTTAGCATCGGTGAGGGAACCTAAATCTATTCACTCTCTTCCTCAATTGTGAGCTGTTACGGCTCATCAACCTATATTGGTGTTGTTTTCTTTGTCATTGCACCTTGCCTTTGTTCTTATTCCTTCTTCTACTTCTCTTCCTATTCTTTCCTCCTCAGCTCCCATTCTTCCTTGGGTTCTTGTTTTTCTTGCTACGATCTCAGTTCTGCAAGCTCTTCTTTTCTCTTTTCTTTTATTCTACTATTTGTGTCCTCTACTTCCTTTTGCTTCTGTTGTCAAAGATCCATGCATGAAGCTTGAATCTGCTTTTGCTCTGTGGCTTTGTTCTCCCTTTATTATGTCAGAAATTTCCTCTTTCTCTGATCTTGTACTCGATTGTTGTCTTCTACCACTGTTGTTGGTCTTGTTTCCATGTTAGTGTTGACTCATTTTCTGTAAAAAGTTGGGAATTCACATATGTTGGGAAGTAAACTAACACTTGCTCAATTACTTCCATAGTACTACTTTTAGTGGTCACTCTTGAAGTAGTTCTCTCTAGTTCCATGGTATAATGACTACTGGAGAGAAGTGCTTCGCAAGTGTGGTACCTGTGGGACAGAAAGGACACTCATGGCAAGCAAACATTAACTCTTGAAAATTTAACTTCACATCATGATGAAGTAGCAACTAGGGCATCTGATGAGAGGGATGGTGCAATTTTGACTGACAGGGGTGACTGATTCACTATGGGAATTGTGCACTACGTAGTCCCAACAGACAGTATGGAAGCTTGATGACTAGAACAACGTAATGTCCAGTTTAGTCTAGGCCAGGGCCTGGGAGAGACTGTGCATTGCACAGTCTTAGTGACCAAGCTGGTAGATTGGTTCCTAGAATTGTGTAGTGCACAATTGGAGCCAGGCCAGGACAACCTCTGCACAATTCCATAAGCCAAGCAAAATCCCTTGAGATCCGAGCATTGAAATGTGAGATCTGAGAAAGGGGATCCCATATTTTCCGATGGGGAGTGTGCAAACAAGAAAATCTGAAGGATGATGTGAGGATGAATGTAGATCTCATTAAGTGTATATGTATGCATGTGAAACAAGTGCATAAATTGATTGAACTAAAGGGAAATGAGGCATGTAAAGGGAGTCGCCATAAAGGTGGCCGTTGGTGCAAAAATGAGAAAACTCATGCAACACTTGAGAAAGGCAATCTATAACTTGAAAAAAAAAGACTTCTACAAGCTAAAACAAGTTAAAATGCCAACAATTTTTGATAGAAACAAATGAAACAATACTCTCACAAGTTGAGCAACAAAAAGAAATAGAAAAAGTGACATAAGGTGATAAAAGCAAAACTCACCCCGAAAAGTGACGACAATGCGTTGAAGGTTCCTTGGTCTACTCGAGAATACTAGAGATTGATGACAAAATGTACAAATGAGCTCTAGAGGCATCCATGACATAGAGTTGAGAAAAAATGGAATTTGTGGCATGCATATTTGACATCATAGACAACAACAACACTTGGCAGAAACTTCTAAAGATAGTAATGTGTCACCTTTGGGAAACTAATAATAGATCCCTACTTCCTAGGGATGTTTTTTTCCTTTAGATTTATTTCCTTTCCGGGGGAAACTTTCCATGCATTGCTCAGAAAGATTGCAGAGTTCTAGGAAGAACTCGACAACTCTTTGGTTCATGCACCGAGCAGTTTCTGAGTAGAAGACTTCTGCGCAATTTCTGGGTTGAGTGGCTTTGGGTTGCCTCTCATGCTCTACGTAGTTTCCTAGCTGAAGGCTGGCTGTCAGCTAGCTCTGCACAATTTTGGAGCTAAAGGATCCTTGTCATATTGGACTTCCCAAGTCCTGAGAGCAAGGTTGGTTTCCCTCAAGATTTTCCCAATTCACTAAGGCAAGCCTCGAACCAAGTTGAAAACCAAGTCAAGATATTGGATTGTGGGTTAGGAAGTAAAGAAAGTAAGAAAACACAAGCCAAAATGCAAAAGATAAAGCTCAATCAAAGCACAAGTACCTGGGTCAGTGTGAGATAATCTACTATGATTTAGGTGGGGCTCCAAAACGAAACACAGGTAAAATTTTGGAGGGTGATTGTAGCCACTACAACACCAACATAACTAGTGGAAGTTGTGTGAAATGGTGAGTCTATGGTATGGTCACTGTCACGCTCTGGAAAAAATAAAGAGACTAGAAGCAAGGTTGACCCATATGGAGGGAAATGTTCACTGTGATTTCAAACCGCCCCCGTCTAGACAACCCTGTTCCAGTTAATGTTGTTGGTTAAGGATGACCGTGGGAATTTTTCTAAATTTGCATGTATTTTGGCATTTTTAGCAAGTAAAAATTTGGTTCTCTTATGCATTTGGTAGGCTGTCTAAGTATATGGGTTCATATTTTCTAGTCAACAAATTTAGAGTGACGCTAGTAGAATTTTGGAGATGTAAATTGCAAAATTTAACTTTTTTAGTTAATAAAATACCTCGAATTACAAAAGAAAATGGTAGGTATAAAATTATATTTATTAATCCCTACCCAAAAAGGAATCTAGAAATTGATTTTCCTCTTGACTACTATTAGTTTAGCAGTAAATAGTACAAATTATAATGCTTAAATTTAGAAATAAATAAAGTATAAATATTAATATTGAAAAAAATATTTCGTTAAGACAAAAAATTGTATCTCTTTTTCCAAACTTGGTGTCATCTCTCCCATGTCACCGATAAAGTTTGATAACCCTTAGCAATTGCAAATATTCAGTGCAAGCATCATGATTTTGGCAATAGCTTTTTGAGGATGATCTTGTAATCCAAGTTCGAGATAAAATGCAAATATCACTCCCAGCTGATTAAAACTTTAGTTGAATTCGTTAATGTAACTCTTTTCTCCTTCTCATAACTTAGACATTAAATGTGAAAAATTTTTGGACCATGTTGCAACCCATTATACTCTAGCTAATTTTTTATCGAATATGTTACAGATGAAATTTCAACGATTTTTTTTTATCAAATCTCTTATGGAAAAGAGGCTTTCTACCATATTAACTTACTGTAAGATTCATTTTTCCTATCCCTTCAATGCTTCTTTTCTCTATCCTTGGTAAGTGTATTCTGTCATACATTAAAATTGTATTGTGGCCACTTATGCATGACATATTCAGTTGTGTTGTAATTATTTCTTATTTTGTCAAACGCACAAATTTTCATATTTTCACTGTATTCTTTACATGACGAATATTCACTAATTTAAATGAGATGTTTTGGTTGTAAGGTAAGAGCACTAGATTATTGACAACTAGAAATGCAGATTTTTCACTTAATATATCAATTTGCTTTTTTTTCTTTCTTGAAACATAATTTCCATTTAAATGGACAGAGAAGATTATGGACATTGAGATATTTTTAGTTATTGCTAATGCTAACATATTTTTTTGTTATTGATATATTTTTATTTTAAATATTATATGTAAAGCGAACATAGAATGGCTACATATCATGTAATATCACTAATATTATTTTTACATGCCATCTATCAACTCCATATTAAGTATTGAAGGAGTTACATATCTCCATAATTCTAACCTAAGTAAATTAGTTAGGTTTTTTTTTTTTTTTCATTCAATTATTCTATCTCTTGATATAAAGTTGATGTAAAATTAAGGTGGTAACTGACATATTTCATTTATTCCTGATATTGATATTTTTATTATTATTACTATTTTTTTTTAATTTGATGAATATATGTATTATTTTATTATTTTTAAATGTAACTTTATGGGACATATTCCTCATAGTGGGTCGATAGAGCATCACAAAAAATATGAAATGAAAAGTAAATAATATATCATTGTTAAGGGAAGGTAGGCCACAAAATTCTATAAGTATTCCAATATAACAATAAGTAACATGTAAATGCAAAAAATGGTTTACAAATTGTTAAGTAAAATCAAATTTGCAATATAATTTTTATATTTTGTATTTTTGTGGACGAAGATTGATTATATATATATATAATTGTAGAAAAAAATTGAAATACATTGATATTTAGATAAAATATTTTAAGTGAAAATATTCATTATAAGCTTAATATACATCATTTTTCTGACCACTCATACTACATCCAAATAATAATTTCATTATTATGCGTTTATACATCCACCTTCTAGCTTGTAAGTAAGCAGAAGATATGTTTCAAGGCTCAAGTTCCTATAACAACAAGGCTCAAAGCCATTACAATGATATACTTAATATGAGTTAGGTGACTCAAGGTCCTATAACAAGAGGGCTCAAAGCCATTGCAACAATATACTTAATATGAGCTAGGCATATCATTTACAATAATTAAGCCTAGGTGCGAAGGATAACAATCATACCACCTAAGATAACCCAATTGACAATTTTATGGAAAATATTAGAGTTATATTTTATAATTTTTGTGGCAATAACTTATTGTTGGAGATAGATCAAACCTTCAAGCTATTTAGAGAATTTGTACACTCCATAATATGGTTGTATATTGGGGGGCATCACCCAATGTATAGCACCATCCCACAATATCATCACACTTACAACTCCAGCAAATCCAATCCCCAGTGCCAATCCCAATGCAAATAATGAGACATGTTCATCTACATGACTTAGCCATCTCTTTCCTTTAGTAATGAAAACACCTTCCACTGTGTTATTATTCTCCTTACACAATTGTAAAGGATATGAACATAAGCATTTGTTTTATTTAAATGAATTCTCACTAAAAGTGTCAACCAATGTTCGTTTCGTGATTTTACCACAAAGTATATTCTAGGAAAGGTCCAAAGATGCCAACTTAGTTAATATAGAGAGCTCTTGACAAATGGTTCCATTTAAAAAAATTCTAGACAAGTCCAATTACTCCAAAGTAGATATCTCAGTGAGAGATGTAGGGATTTTTCCATTCAGATGATTTCTAGATAAATTCAATAATCTTAAACCAATAAGACTTCCTATGCTTTGAGGTATTTCTTTAGTGAGATTGTTGCTAAAAAAGTCAAATATGGTATTTGTAGCTAGCACATATGTTAAAGCATATTCAACTCCTTTCATTACAATACTCAAATCCTCATAGAGTGTATTATAACTCAGTTGAGAAGACCCAAGAATTTTGAACCCCTTTAATCTTTAGAGGTTGGATGGCATTCTTCCACTGAATTCATTGTTGGATAAATCTAACACTTGCAACTGCGTGAGATTTGTAATCCATTGAGGAATACCACTAGAGAACTTGTTATAACCAAGACTTAAAACTCTTAAGTCATTAAAAAATGCAACGTATGGAGGAAGCTCCCCTGTTAATCAATTTTTTCTTAAATCTAGTAGCTAAAGTTGGGTACAAATGGACAATGATTTAGGAATGATCCCAAACAAGTTATTAGAATAAGAAAAAATGACTTTCATAAACACAAGAAAGTCTATATCTAGAGCTCCACTAAGTTTGTTTTCAAATACCTTCAGCCTTTGCAATTTTGTACACCTCTTTATTGATGGTAGTGTACCTGAAAGCAAGTTATCCATAAGTGTCAAAACCATCAAAGACTTGCAGTTCCCTATAGAATCAGGGATAGTTCCATTCAACTTGTTTTTTGACAAATCTAACTACAACAATTCCACACAATGTCCAATACCTTCAGGGATTGTACCTGTGAGATTGTTAGTATCCTAGTAGATATTTTGAAGCTTACTCAAATTACCAATGCCTTCAAGTATGCTACCAACTAGCATGTTGGAACCGAGATGTAAGAAGGTCAAGTTAATCAACGTTGTAATGACTTTTGGTATGCCACCTTTGAGCATATTTGAACCTAGATGTAGGAAGGACAAGTGAGTAATTTTTGTAATGGCTTCTTCGAGTATGCATCTAGTGATATTATTTCCACCCAAATTTACCTAGATCAATCGGGTTAAATTAGCAATTTCTTGGGGTATGCCATATGTTAAACAATTGTTATAAAAGTAAATCTTTTCTAGCATACTTAAATTACCAATCCCTTGAGGTATGTTGCATTTTAACCTATTTGTACCAAGATTTAAATAGGTTAATTGGTTCAATGTGGCAATGGATTCGGGAATGACACCAGAGAACATATTTATACCCAAAGTTAGGAATTTCAATCGAGTAAAATGTGCAATGGCTTTAGGTATATCATCGCTCATATTATTCTTAACTAGACTTAAGGTCAACAGGAGAAGCTGGAATACACTTTTCAGGATGGAGCCCTGAATATTGTTGGCTCCTAAATCTAGCCATTCTAAACCATTGCAATTTCCTAGTTCGGAAGGGATAGCACATGAAATATTACTGAGACCATATATAGATAGTTGACCAATGTTTTTCAAACTTCCCAAATTAGGTGGTACACTTCACTACCATCTATTGTCCCCAAAAATAAAATCCACATGGAAGAGAGGTTTCCCATAAATGGAGGAATGGAATTCTCAAAAGGGTTTGTTTGTAGATACAAGTACTTTAATTCGTGCAGCAACCCCAATTCAACAAGAATTGTTCCACTCAAACTATTGTGAGAAAAATATATATACCACAGCTGAGTACAATTGCTAAGAGTTAAAGGGATATGGCCACTTAGTGAGTTTCCTTCAAGGTAAATATCAGATAGATTTATGAGCATACCCAACTCTGAAGGGATTGGACTAGTGAGATTGTTATATCCAATGGACAAATCTTGGAGAAATGTCCAGTTCCTCAGAGAAATTGGAATACGTCTAGTAAGATTATTGTCAGTCAAGCGAAGATGTTCCAACTTGAGTAGACAACTGAATTCTGTGGGTATAGTCCCTGTCAAGTTGTTTACAGAAAGTCAGAGCCACTGAAAGTGCATGCAATTAGTTAGTGATCTTGGACTGGGACCCCAAAGCATATTAGAGTGAATGTCTAGTATTCCCAGAGCTTTTAGTTGACCCAGCTCCGATGGAATTGTTCCCGACAAATTATTACCAGAAAGATTGAAAGTACGTAATAATTAAAGGCTACCGAGATATGGTGAAAGACTACCTTTTAATCCCATGCCAGAAAGTGTTATGGCCACCTCTCTCTTTGTGCCCTTCCTGCATCGGATTCCATTCCAGGAGCAGACATTGTGTGAGTTTTGTGATGTCTAGTTGAGGAGGTATCAAAATGGATCAGATATGACCACATTTCTGAACGAAAAAAGTGCATGCACTTCCTTTCTATCGATAAGTGCATTCATGGGTGATGTCATAAAACAAAGATCGTCATCATGAAGATGAAGAGAAGTATTGGGACCTGGTATGTGGCTAAAGAAATGATGATGGCGTAAAGCACGTTCCCCATGAATATGGGAGGAATAATATGGCTTCTTCATTGGGAAACTAATAGTCATAGTTCTAGTATGCAGAGGTATTGTGGTTTCCATGATAGCAAACCACAAAATCATCACCATTTTCACCATGATATTCGACACACTAGCTCTATCCATTTCTTTCTTTCTTTTACCGACTTAACTTCTTTAATGGCTTATCTATTATGAAAATCATGTGTGTGGGTTATATATATATATATATATATATATATATATATATATATATATATATATATATATATATATATATATATATATATATATATATATATATATATATAAAAGGTGCCCAAAACACAATTGTGCAGCACAGTGAGTTGAAAAGTCTAAAGCAATAGCAATGCCAAAATCTAATCACCATGTGGCAACAAACAAGTTGCAGAACCTACCATGCAATTTGGCAGGTGGTAATTCATGGAGGCCATGAATGAAATCATTAATTCTATCTATATTTTAGTTAATGGAGCACCCCATGTGAATAACACATGGAAATGGAGCACCTAGAGAAAGTAGATTGGTTGTAGTGTTAGGTGTGCTGCCTACCTCACACACCACTATCACGGTAAAGATAATGGTCACGATAAATATTGGAATATGAATTAATATGATTGTGGGGCTGATGTAATATATGTATAATAAATCACATACCAGAAACATAGAAACATCGAAACTATGGATTTGGGTATAAAGGTTTAGTTCATGAGATGGGTTGTTTTGAAGCCCATGTGGGGTTTAAGGGGAATATAATCCATTATATGTAGCAATCAAAACATTATAGTATTTAACCAAATCGAAAGGAACTAATGGGATTACCCATAATTGCATTAACAATTAACGAACTCATACTCTTCTGACTAGGTACGCTACCAATTCCTAAGTAGAAATTGATTTAGTGATTTATGGTTTACAAGAAACTATACAAAGGAGTGAAGCACATAAATGAAAGGAGAATTGAAAGAGAGAACGTTTTAAGATAATTATAGAGACAAACACATTTCGTCAAAAACTCTATAACAAATAGTGACGGTGAATTCTACTCTAATTGATATACTGAGAGTGGATTCAATAGACCAAATGTTTCTGTTATACTAGCTACATGTTAACATAAGAAATAAAAAAATCTATGTTTAGCTAAACATAGAAGAAAATTAGAGTTTCCATTTTCGGTAACATATGAGAATAAATTGCGAGTAAATAGTAAACATGAGAAATACACAGCAAGAATCAAAGGGACGTAAGAGGCACACAACACGTGCAAAAATCATGAGGTTAATGCATTAAAAATAATATTGATGATTGTACAGTACATAGAAATAAATATTGCATTATTATTATAATTCAGAATACCAGGAGAAAAAAAATCTTGGTAGGGGATTCATGCATTCCAGAGTAATAATAACCGACATGTTCTTTAATTCAATTTGTGAACAGGGGCTAAATAAAATGAAATCAAAGAGGTATTGCAATGATCAACATTAACTTTGAAAATATCATGGCGCGGTGAAACATATCAACTTAATAAAATTACCACACATACACACACACATATATTGTACATTGAGATGACCATCATAAACCTTACAAACTGATTATATTTACGTCCAAATGGAAGCAAAGAAGATAAATAAGACTAATAGAAGTATAATTTGACAAACTAGAGTTTGGGGAGGCCATGAAGTCTTCATCATCCCTGGGATTAACAGAAAAGGATGATATAAACACTGAAGAGTTTTTAAGTACAACAAAACGCAGAGGTAATTAAGGTAACTTCATGTAAAGGGGTATTACACCCATGGAATAAAAGAAAATACGCTATACTTATGATGACAAATCTTCTATTTCGAATATAATGCAACCACCTTTCTAATTGAAAAGGTGTTCTAAAATCCATCACTAGAACCAAGGAATCGAACCAACCTAGAATAGGTTGAGAGATAGCTGGAAAAAGATCCAGAAGATCATACTAGCCATACTTGTATTTGCCACAAAACGGAGAAAATGAATTAGTATTGTAAGCAAGGGAAACAATTAAATAAGCTACTCATAAGGTGTGAGTTCGGAGAAATTAGGGTCGTCAACTTCAAAAATTATTTTGATGAGCTTTCTCTAGAAGGAACAGGAATAATTAGAAACAACTCAATGTTAGATTGCATATATCAAGATGGAAAACCTCTCGGGAAATTACATTTGTAGATAAGTGAAGAAGAAGAGTATGTCATGGTGAGATGAGATAATACCTAGTAGGGGGCACATGAGAATCAACCGTTTGCATCCCTAGCCTTATGGAACTTGAGATGGTAATTGTCAGGTTGAGAATTTTCCCTACACCCATGACATTGGGGAATAAAATAAAACTTAAAACTTTGTTGGCTTGGTCATCCATATTATCACAATAAAGTTACCAAATAAATAGAATTAAGACTTTACCAGTTAATATCGTTGTGTAGTGTCACTATATTAATGGATCACGTGAAATTCCAAGCGGAATTTTGGAGCTACGACAAAGAAATATCCCAGGGTGCCAACAAGGTTCAATAAAGCTTACTCAGAGGATTTTACCTGGTAGAAATTTGAGGAAGAACCTACTCATAGAAAAATAGGAAACCTATGAGTTCGAAGGGTAGCAATTCAACTACCATAAATTGTTGGAATGTTATAAAAGTAACTAGATACATAATGAATAACATAAATAGAGGGCTAGAGTTAAGAATTTACAAGAGAGCAGAGGGTTAGACACTAGGCGCCTTCTGTTCATTCCTATCAGGACCCCATTCCTAGTTTTGACACCAAGAACAAAAAGCATCACCAGTTGTAGGAATTCGGTGAAAGGAATTTGACAAATGTCATATGCAGCAACTTGGTTATTGTATGAAGAAACCTCCTTCTAGGAAATGATAGGTAGAGTAAAGGAAGCACCGCCTCTCCATGACCCAGAGAAATGATAATAATGGTTAGGGTTTTTCAGGGGAATATCAACTTTTGGATTGCCCCAGACCATCTGAACCATCCACCAGAAATCAAGGCAAGTAGTTTCTTAAAAACCCTATGTGAATAGTGCATGAAAAGGAGCACCTAGAGAAAGTAGATTGGTTGTATTGTTAGGTGTACCACCTACCTCACACACCACCGTGGGTATAACAGGCTAGGTGGAGCATACCAAGGAGTAAGTAAATTAAGAGAAACCTTAGAGTTGTAGTTAAGTTGATCAAGGAAATCAATTAAAGGTCATACGCATGGACCATGAAGGTATTTAATGCAAAACAAGGGTTTAATTAGTAGGGGGTATGCCATTGAAGTGGATATGGTAAAGAAACAATGAAATACATGAAAGACATACGATGTCATAGGACCAATGAGACCCTTTTTATAATAGAGGAATGTTTAACCCTGTGCATATTATCCAATTGAACAGATAACTAAGTAAAATTTATATTCGAAAGTATACACACATATCAAATGTATGCTCAATTTGAAATTGGTATAACCCTTGGTACCATCAACAAATGGTAGAAAGGGACAATATAAGTCATTAATTTGATGACACTCACACCAAATCATCACACCTTCTGTAAATCCAAAGGTGAAGGTATCATAACTAAAATTGAAATCATAAGTGGGGTTAAGAATAAATGTATAAAGACATAATGTATAAGAGTTAATCCAATGTGAACCCATTTCTATAGTGTTAACAGCTGTAAACACATACACACACACACACACACAAACACATATATAAGGCACTTAATGTAGTCATGACCAACTAGTATCATATGTTCCAGTGGGACTACCTTACTTGATATTCATAGGGAGCTGAGAGTTAGTATAACCTCTCTATATGTAGTAAAGGAGAAGATGACTTCCTCGAAACTAATAAATTCAGTTGTAGGGCTATGTCATACAAGCATAAGATGATATGTTGATCATTATAAAAGAGAAAGTAGAGTAATGGAGGAAAAGAAAGATGGGTGCATTATATAACATCCGATGTTTGGTAATTTAAAAAAAGAAATTGGTGTTAAATGAGGTACATGACAAGTGGTATCAAAGCATAGGTTCAATATTGGAGCCTATGGCAAACCCACAACCATTCCTATGGCTTTTTAGATGCATTCCTATCATGCATGTTAGAATGATGAGAAGAGGAAGAAGAAAAACTGTCACTGGACGATGGAGAGGGAGGGGGCTCTTCTACTCCACCTTCATGGTTTATCGAGGCATGATCATCTGGCTCTTTCTTCTCATGCTTGATTGTCTTCTCATATTCTACAAACAATTTGTCAACATTCTCTTCCATGGTGAAGAAAATATTACGATAATTTCGCTCTTCCTCTATTCGAGCTTCCTCATCTTCCATTTTCCATCTTCGTTTTGCACACCCCACTTCAGGATCAAAGGATTTGAGTTTTCCTTCACCTTTTTGGACCTTGTTCCTGGTTAACATTCACTCATGTAACTCGCATCAAGAAAACCTACTCTAATACCAAACTTTATCCACAAATTTTACTTCAAAGATGCATACAGAATTGAATTTTAAAAGAGAATGTAACAAAGTAACATAAACACATAAAGTAAGTGGAAATCAAATGCAACCACAAGATCAAAATTAGACAAAAAACTTGATAACGGAGTTTACCCAGTGTGGGCTACATCTCAGGGCCCTGCTGAATGTGGGCAGGCCTCTTTCATTAATTGACAACGAAATAAAATTACAAGAAATTACAAAACAACATCTTATACCTCCACTTCGGGATGGCCTAAAAATGTAGACCTCTGCAGACGAAATAGATTACATGGTTGGATTCCTAGTGAAAAATAGTTAAAAATGACTATAAAGTCGACCTTGTTCTGTGTTGGAGATCTCTAGAAGTCTAGGTAATATTTTAGATTCCCTGAAGGAATACTCCCCAAGATTCTATAGGAATCTATCTCGAAAAATGTGCCTAGGATGGCCACCAATATGGCTCTAGTCTACACACTTCTAAAATCAAGCTTCATGTTCCACACATTCGCTCTCCCTTTGGTGTTGGGTTGAGGTTGTTTAATTAATTCTTGGTTAGCATTTTAATTAACATCAGACCATTTGGCCCAATGGTGGTCAACCCTTGTTAAGTCTTATGGGAGACTGGAGGTTGAGGTTAAAACCCCATGACTCGCCCATTATTATTTTATTATATGAAATAATGTAAATAGTCCGATGGACTGACACCACTACTAACCATTCATATATATATATATATAATGTTTCCCCATCGGCCCAATTGGTCGGGTTTGACTACTAGCCAACTAGCCAGTAATATTTTTTTATATTTGAATTTAGCCCATAACGAGCGTTTTTCCTATCGATGGATTTGGATCTCACTGGAAATATTAAGTAGGAAAAAAATCCACTGCCACTGACCACTCGACCGATCTAAATTATCATCTTCTTAGTAGAGTTTGGCAATGTTGACTAGGTTGCCATGTGTCGTGTCCTGATTTGTCTGTACGATTGACTGCGCGAATGACCGGGCTTCTAACATCATGTTGATGTCAGCTGCCACGTGTCACGTTTTGGTTGGCTCTCCCTTGTCCATACTACCACATCACCTACTGTCGTCAGCATCCATATGGCTCACGCCAACATATGTACTGCTAATGTCAGCATGCCAAGTGTCCCTGTGGGTCGTGTCTACAAAATTTTTAGTTGTTTCAAAAAATTCAACAGGAAATAACTTCTTCATATGATGTCATATTGAGGTGTCGTTCACGCTGTTGGATTTAGAATGATGATCTCTTTGATTTGAGACTGGTTTCACTGCATTTTGAAGAATTTTAAAATTTGGCCTTTTAAGATCCCCCTGGATCACCAGGGGATTAATTCTAAAACCGCAAGGTATTATAAACCCAAGGGAATAATATTAAACCCGAGAAATTGATATTATAAACCCAATATAAAGACCCTAAGGTAAAGATTATAAACCTAAAGTAAACGTGGTTGACATTGGCTGACCATGGTTCATTTTCTTATTGAGACAATCTTTGTCACAATCCAACGTTGGACCATGGTTGAGCATGATTGATTTTCATATTGAGATAAACCCAAGGGATTAATAAGAAAACCCCAAGGGTTTATAATCCCAAGAGTGTAATATTAAATCGAAGGGATTAATATTATAAACCCTAGGTATATAAACCCTAGGTATATAAACCCTAAGATAAATACTATAAACCCTAAAATAAACATGGTTGACAATGGTTGACCATGGTTCATTTTCATATTGAGACAATATTTGTTACAAAGCGACATTGGACCATGGTTGATCATGGTTGTGCATGATTTATTTTCATATCAAGACAATCTTTGTCACATTGTGACGTTGGAACATGGTTGAATTTCATATTGAGAAAATCTTTTTCATAATGTGATGTAGGACCATGGTTGACGATGATTATAAACATAAGTGATTTATATTAAACTCAAGGATTTATATTATAAACCCTATGAATAATATTACACCCTAGGAATATGAACCCATAGATTAATAAACCCAACAAATTAATATTATAAACTGAAAGGAATAATACACCCAAGGGATTAATATTAATAACTGAAGGGATTATAAACCCAAGGGAGTAATATTAAAACCAAAGGATTAATATTATAAACCCTAGGTATATAAACCCTAAGATAAATACTATAAACCCTAAAATAAATATGGTTGACCATTGTTTACCATGGTTGATTTTCATATTGAGACAATCTTTGTCATAATGTGATGTTTTACCATGGTTGATTTTCATATTGAGATAATCTTTGTCATAATGTGAAATTGGACCATGGTTGCACATGGATGACCATGATTATAAACCAAAGGGATTTATATTAAACCATGGGATTAATATTATAAACATTATGAATAATATTATACCTTAGGAATATGAACTCTTAGATTGATAAACACAAGGGCTTGATATTATAAACCCAAGGGAATAATATTAAACCCAAGGGATTAATATTATAAACCGAAGGTATATAAACCCTAAGATAAATATTAGAAACCCTAAAATAAACATGGTTGACCTTGGTTGATCATGACCCATTCTCATATTGAGACAATATTTATCACAATGTGTCATTGGACAATGGTTGATCATGGTTGAGCATGATAGATTTTCATATTGAGACAATATTTGTCATTGTGACATTGGACCATGATTTATTTGGATATTGAGAAAACCTTTTTCACAATGTGATGTTGGACCATGGTTGACCATGTTTTACCATGGTTGATTTTCATATTAAGGCAATCTTTGTCACAATGCAACGTTTGACCATGATTGACCATGGTTGATTTTCATATTAAGACAATCCTTGTCATAGTATGACATTGGACCATGGTTGCACTTGGTTGACCATGATTATAAACCCAAGGGATTTATATTAAACCCTTGGATTAATATTATAAACCATAAGAATAATATTATACCCTAGGAATATGAACCCTTGGATTGATAAACCCAAAGGATTGATATTTTTTTTTTGTCGTTAAAAGACTAGCTAAATTTTTCTATTATATTTACAGGAAGACTTTACAGACAGTGATGCAGACATTCCAGGGCCAGCAGTTGCACCCTGTATAATTTAACTTTAAGACCAGAAGCTCCCTCGCAGGGGCAGCACCGACAGAACTTTCAAAATAACCAACCAAACTAACAGAGTTTCTCCCAAAACGAATTGCTTCTGGAGGCCCAGAAGAAGTGAGAGTCAGCAAGCTAAGGGGCCTCATTACTCTGAGCAGAATCAAGACTGCCCACGCAGGGGCTTTCGACATTGTCTAACTGAACCCAGCAAGAAACAAAATTGAAACTAGACTCGATATGCATAAACCAAACAGATAGACACAGAAATTGCCAACCAGACAGACGCAGAGTTGCCTGCCATCAAGCACAGTAGAATCCGGAACCGACATACCCGCAGGAGCTTTAGTTCTGTTTTCTGGTGGAGAGAGGAGGAACTGTGTGGAGCCGGGGCTCAGTATCCTGGTCCTCGCAGAGGCTTGGGTCTTCCACCACATAGCACCATCCCCTTCCCTCCGGGACTCCTTCCCACATCGCTTTCCACTTATCCTCATCCATGCCCGGGGGTGCTGGCCCCCAGTCGGGTGAGGTTCCTTGCACCGTCTCCTTCACCAAATTGTCTGGCTCGCTTGGTGGCAGCTCCTCAAGGCCTTCCTTGCCAGCTCTTTCCTTGCCCGAACTTCCTGGTGGCCTCTCCATTGCATCCTTGCCCGAACCTTCTGGAGGTTTCTCCGCCGTGCCCTCAGGAGTTCCAGCACCGAATTCTTCAGGGATTTTTGTAAAAAGGACTGAAATGTGGGCTTTGACGCCTGTGTTGTCCACTGAGCCTCCCAGAGTGAACACCACCGAGCCAAACGCTGGCAGCAATGGCCCTCCCTCGCTCGAGCTGCCAACCTCCAGGAATTGTCCACATGGGAGTTGGGTGGCTCTTGCTCTCCTATGACAGTAGCAGCAGCAGCAATGGTGGTGTTCGTCTGCTGCAGGGGTTCGAGAGGAAGAACCTCTCCCTGGTCCTCGTCTGCTGGGCTGTCGTTCCCGCAATTTGGCCATGTCACCCGCGAATGCCCACACCCGTGAAATTTCTGAGCACCCTGCTTCTGCACACGAATTGACCCGTCTTGCTTCCAATTGAACCAGAAATCCTTCGAGTTGCCTCCCCTGCTTCCGGCCACAGCCTGAATTGCAGCGGCAGACCAGAGCTTGCACTGCGGCAGGAGGCTTAGCATCCACCGACTCACAATTCCTCTGCTCTCGCATCCGGCTGATCTTAACTCTCCAATGCATCCACATCCTTTGCTGATATCGATTTCTAAACCTGCTCTGCAACAGAGCATTAACTGCATTCTGCGCCACCATCGAGAACTCCTGCTCTGCAATGAATTCCCCTCGCATATCTGCTGAACCATTATGCTATGACGGCGGTCGGACCAGGCTCATTAAGATCTCCACGGGGTGGCACATGCTGGGCATGTGGCGCGTCCCTCCTTGGCACGTCATCACCCGCATCCGGGGCCAAAGGATTGATATTATAAACCCAAGGGATTAATTATAAAACCCCAAGGTATCATAAACCCAAGGGAATAATATTCAACCCACAGGATTAATATTATAAACCGAAGATATATACACCCTAGGATATATATTATAAACCCTAAAATAAATATGGTTAACTTTAGTTGACCATGGTTCATTTTCATATTGAGACAATCTTTGTCACAATGTGGTGTTGGATAATGGTTAACCAAGGTTGAGTATGATTGGTTTTCATATTGAGACAATCTTTGTCACAATGTGATGTTGAACTATGGTTGATTTTCATATTGAAGAAATCTTTGGCAGCACAACTATATAAAATAAATGGATGGTAAACGTCGATAGACATCTATCCATATCAAGAATCAAGAAACTTACTTTATGAAACATCTCACATTTACAAAATTAAAAAAGTCATAAAAACTAACTAAATCACAACTTTATTTTAAATTATGATTAACAATAAAATATTAAATCAAAACCTCTAGATTCTACATTTTAATGTCCAAATTTATCCCATATGAAATAATAAAATTCCAGCACATAAGGAACAACTCAATTGGCTTTTTCTATGAATTAAGAAATTATGTAAGCATTGATATTAAATATTTAAATCCCCATAACTCCAGGTAACCAAAAAAAAGAAGGAAAATAAAAAGAATTATATTAGTATTTTCTAAGAGAAAATGATATCTTTTCAAGTGTGTCTTAAACTATTTGCATATGGATAAACATCTTTTCCAAATACTTCCAACACCTATTTGCGCCCTTTCTCTTTACATTTTGAATCCATTCCTCATAATATGTAATATTATGTGGCATGTCAATAGGATTGATGTAGATTCATGTTCTATGAGGTTGATATTCTTGCCTTCCCTAACCACTCAAGTCTTATATCTCGATTTATGGGAAACATCATTGGACGTAGTAAATAATTATGATAATTTCTTGAATTTTCTACAACATCATTCCTTTCCCCACCTCCAATGACTTGCACTACACTTCTTTTGGTTTCTTTCTCAAACTTTCAAAGTTGCATGTTCTTTCTTGTAGGGAGAAATATGTTAACAAATCCAATTACAAATAGATATAATTGACTAAAAAAATGTATACCCAAAATGATTATTATATCTAAATACCCTTTCTATTCAATTGAGATTTAAAAATTTTATTGCCATTAAAACTCAAACTTCTCACCTTAAACATGGAATGTAAATGCTAGAATGTAACTTGTATGCAAGAGCCATTTGTTGGAACTTCACACGAATGTTGTGAATTCCCTCTTCATAATTGTTGGTAAATGGTTTTTTATAAGTAATATTTACTGTAAGTTTGTGGAAATATTTAAGCACATAATCCTTACTTTCACTAAATGGTAAATGGTTCATTAAGAAAAAACATGATTATTATTTCACCAAAACTAATTTAAATCAAAGAGATTGCCATTTAGGATGTTTTCTTCCACTTTTTAAGTAAGTTCTATAAGATACATCATGTGCTGATAAATTTTTTAATGTTGTTAGCACTTCGTAATTCGTCCAAGCTAAGGAGAGGAACCCAAAGATAACCACAAACCACTTTAAAACTAGAATCTAGCCCTTCCAGTTTCAGAGAGGGCTCTCTCTATATGAATCTCCAGTGTTAGGTCGTAGGATAGGTATTAAGATCAGAGAGGAATAAGTTTAATAGTTTGATGACAAGGAAGAAGGAAAAACCATTGGCATGGAGTCATATTAAGCTAATGATTTTCAGTGAGAGGATGAAAAAATGAGGAATATTTAGATAGGGGCAAGGTAGGCAATCCTTCTGGTGTTTATTATCAAATTTCGTTGTAGAGGGGTGAGAAGAGGAATAGTGGAATTGACAATATCTAAAGCATCTAACTGAGGATGAATTCTAGATATCTCAATGGAAGAAAAACACTAAATTATTCAATAAGCAATAACATAGCACTTAAAAAGTGAATTCTGAAACAAATTATGCTTAATTAAACATGACATAAAATTTCAAGCATGATTGTAAAAATAGAAAAACTCATATACACAGGAGAAAACATCACCATCAGAAGTTGACACATGAATCCCTAAGAAAACAAAACTTGGCCTTCATCATTCATTGAAAACATTTTAAAAGGGAAAAGTACAATGCACAATGTTTTCTTTCTCTAACTTTGACCAATGAGCCTTTTTCACATGAAAATTCATTAAATATATACAATTATCTCATCCTTGGACTTAGGGGGTTGAGCTCAACCATTTCCCCAAATATCAAGTCAGCCACATTAGATTTAGAAACTGCCTGCTATGAAATAGGGACCAAATTTATGGAAATGAGGGGTCAAATATTAGATCATATCTATCAAATAATGAAATTTATTACCAAATGGAAGGTGGCTTTTGTAGATGATCTTGTGCTTGAGAGAAACCTCTCTCAGTTTCTGAATATTATTCTCCAAATCCTCGAAATCTGCACCCAAGGATCATGACTAAAACAGGAAATGACGAAATTTGCAAAATAGGTTGTAAAGATTCATTCAAATATTTCAATATATGATACCTGTCACTAAACATAATGAAATTTTTTTATTTTTTTTGTGACAAAAACCTCTTTTGGTTTTCCAATATTAATTTCCACTTGATCAAAAACCGATTTTGAAGTTAACTACTAAAACAGTAAAAAACGTAGCAAATCCCCTCTAGCCAAAATGCAACGAACATTATTTTCATATTATATGATCAATGCTTTAATGTTGTACCAACAACACACTTAACGACACTTTTCATAATCATATAAATTGATTTCAAGAGGTGGGGAGTCAAATTGAAAGGTCGAACAATTGATTGTGTGGAAGCACAATGTGTTCACTGCGATACTTCAAAAGCGCAACGAACTCATGATTTGCATGCTTCTTATCATCTCCTAGGTTTCTGAATGTATCACACATGTGAAAAAAACCTGAAAATCATTAGATACCTATTGGATAAAATTTATTCAAACTGTAAACTCCCATCCTTGAAAAACATCACCAACAACATAAGCATAGTGAATTTCCAACTACATGTGTTTGACTAAATGTTGGGGTCTCTGGCTGAGGAAAATAGTCCTTTGATTATGCTGACAGTCTTAAAAACCTCCTTGAAACTCCATACACAAGAAATAGCAGCAAAACCTTTGTTATTTATCAAATTTATTTCTTTGACAGTAGCGTAGCAAAATGGAGAAGTGTGACAACAGCTTGTGATGAATAATGATATGATGGATTGTTTGATTTGACCTTGCAACTAAATTGAAAAGACACCACTGAATTGTCCCAATAATGAGAAAATAGAGGACCACTACTATCTTCACTCATGTTTTGGATTAAACCTCACCCTAGACTTATTAAACCTAAACCCTTTTAAAACTTTAACAACTTGATTTTATTTACCAATCAGACTTTAGTATATCCTATTGACACTAAATCTTGATCTCTATGAGATCATAACAACACCTTACAAATTTACCAAAATAATTAAAAAGACTAAACTTGACTTTGACTACTATAAGATAGGACACTAACAAATGTGATAAATTTATTATAGAAATTGAATGGTTCTATTCACAAATGGCGTACTGATTAGTATTTCATAAGAACACATAAAAAAATCATATTACACTCTACTATAGCTTTACTGTAAATGATTTTTTTCTTATTATCAAATCTAACTTATTCCTAATTTAAGAGAATAGATTCATAGAATATCTCAACTATCTCTAACAACTCACAACCTATTTTTTTTACTATTAAAATGTAAACATTATTTCTAATACTACTTTCACTAAATATTTGGCAATTCATCATCAAAATAGTGTAAGAGAAATACTACTAAAAAAGTATATTGTTATTCACAATCAAATTCTCCCTATTTTGTTACAAAACTGAAATTAATCAACACATTAGGATACCCCTTTCTACTATGTGACATAGTGGTTTCGTGCACCTAAATTTCAATTTCAATTTTGTTCAGAAATATTTTGCCAAGGAATGTTTCGACATGAGATATTGAACATCTTAATTGAACCATTCATAAAAGAGCATAACATATTTCTCTAGCATTTGGTTAAATTTAAATGTTGAATAGTGGTTTATTCATTTAATATTGATCATACTCTAAGGTAAGGTGGAAGTTATATTATGATTCACTTTGGATATTGGTATTCGACCAACCCAACTTCTAGTTACAATGAAGAGTTGATTACATTGATCGGACATTCTTATTAAAGTATTATTGATTGGTACTGCTGCACCTAGAAGAGAGTTCCTATACAATGTTTATGAACTATTAATTCGTGACTATGCTGGTTAGCTCAGTCACTAGAGTTACCCAAAGCGTCTGTGATTGCTAATAATCAATAGATTATCGTTCGTTCTAAATTAAAGGCAATTATGTGGGAACTAAATGAGTATTGATACTTCCATCCGGGAGCTTGGAAGAATAATAGGGAAAGATTTAGGATTATACATATAAGATTAATGTTTTATTTGCAAAGAATGCCCCTAAGACTTTTTCGTTCTTTAGGCCAACACGCCAATTGTTCTCCTTGTGGCAACTTGTAGATGGCCTTTACTACCAAAATAGTGTTCTGCCTAATGTAAGCATGGTGATGCTCCAAATTAGCCAAAACAGAGGGTATCAGGGCTCAATGGAAGTCATGGAAATTTAAACCATGAAGTCATGGAAGTCGAAACCATGGAGATTGTCCTGGAACATAACACAAATCTTAGTGGTAAATAAAGCTTCAGATGAAGCATATTAATAGCACACTGAATCTTGCATTGATTAAAAAATTCAAACATGCCTTATCCACTAGAAATTGATATATAGGCCTTTCGTTAATTATCAATTAGATTTTGTATTATATAAATAATATTCTCACATTATCAAATCTGGTAAGATTAGAAATTCCCGCAACTTCAATTTTGCTTCCTGCAACCTCTGTCTTTCTATCTTCCTGCACTTTTCTATCTATATCCTCTGCTTCCTCTTTTCTTCTACCTACAAAGCTTCTTTCATATTACAACTTTGTTCTCCCTCTTAACTACCAGCAATATTCTTGCACGGGATTGTTGCCTTCTGCTATTGTTTCTTCCAAGATTACTACCATTTGTGGAGAAACCTGTGAAGTCCCTACTAAGCTAACAAGATCATGGAGTCTAGAGGCATTGTAGTAGTACCTTCATTGATCATCCTCTGGCCAATGGAATGCCCCATTGATCCATACAAATACCATGGGGATGATATAGATTAAATTCCCTAGTACCGAATTCAAACCTCACTATCTCCTTTCCCTCAACATCCGCAAATTTCAATTTCTTTATCTCGTATAATCCAATTTTCAAAGGAAGAGTGGGCCATGGTCCTTTATTCTTCTTGTGCAATGCTACTGACAACCCTATGGCGCAATGGTATGATGCTTCTTGCATGACAAGCTTCTCGGTGGCATACCTTGGTAAAGCATGCAGAGGCTTCTTTCTGCCAAACACTCTAAGGAAGGTGGCACCGGGTGAGGCATACCAATCTGCAATGTCTGCTATCAGCTCCATTACTTCTCGTGACATGCAAGGTGGATCTTATTCAAAGATGATATTGTACAGTGGGATGATGAAGTGGTCAATTAACTATGCCATTACTCCTCAATAACTAAAATCTGAAAGAAACTTGTAATAGATATGTACTGAAGGATATCATGTTTTCCATGTCTACTTCATGCCAACGAATTACTGTTGTGCACATATTGCATCCAATAAATATGCAGACATATTAAATCTTGCCCGCTCACCCTCGGGAGGACTTCGAGCTTGTGTGACATGGGCCTTCAACTATCGAGCCAACATATCTGACCAGTTGAACGGCTTCCTATCATTCACCACCTAGTCGAATAAGACTTCCCACCCTTCAGGAAAGGTTTCCATGCTCTACTGACCATGGATCCTACAAGTTAAGATAACCAAGAGCTAGTAGGCCTTCCTAAGGGACTTGGTCTTCTACACGTGGTTGGGTGTCTGTCAAAACTTCGATGGCTCTTTAAACCAACCTTTGACAATCTCTCTTGTGTTCACATGGTTGTGGGTGGCATAGAAAAGTGATTCCATGCACTATACTAGCTCGGGCATGTGATACATGCACTGATAGTCTTCTTCCCATAAGGTGGCAATCTTCTGTCAGATGGCACTGCTAAATGCCATCGTCTTCTGATCAATGTGTGAGACAATCCAGTTGATGAAATTTGCACACGGGAAGGCTACATACCTACATGAAACCTTGTATGGTCCTAACTACTGGATGCTTAGATACACCTATCGGTCCTCTAAGTCTGCCTCAAAGTCCTTTTCAAAAGCATCTTTAACTAGCTTCCATGTCAGCGATGATCCCTTTTCTATAAACAGTTGAGTGTCTGCATACACTGGAAAGTCTACTTGTGCTTGCTCAACTGCCTCCCTAGTACTAATTTTAGTGGTTTTTTTTGAAGAAACACTCTTAGGTGCCATGGTAACATTGAATACTGGAGAGGTGCTCAACAACTGTTGTACCTGTGGGATAAAAAAGACACTCATGGAAAGCAAATATCAGTCTTAAGAAAATCTACTTACAAGGCATGATCAATCAGCAAACTGGGCATCTGACGGGGAGGATTGTGCAATTATCATTGAGAAGAGAGAATGTATTCCTATTGGAACCACACATTGTGCAGTCTCAACAACAAAGGTTGAAGCTTGTGGCTTGAAACTGCACAATGTGCAGTTGACCCTGCATAGTGGTTTGGGAGAGACTGAACATTACGTAGTCTCAATGGCTGAGATGAGTGGATGCCTCCTAGAAATGCAAAGTGCATAGTTTGAGACACCTTGTACTATGGACTACACAATTCCAAAGGCTAAGCTTGTTTCTTGAGCCTTAGGATTGCACAGGGCCTAGATGGGCAAAGTGAAAATCGACCAAGGAAAGTGCAGATTTTCCCAAGGGAAGTGTACGAAACGAGCAGATCTAAGAGATCGTGTGAGATTGAGTGCATATATGAGTAAGTATGAGTAAATAAATTTATATCAAGTGCAATAATTACTCAAACAAACGGAAAAATCAAGTATGTGAGGTATGTTGCAGCAATAACGACCAATGGTGCAAAAATAGGAAAATTAATGTGACACTTGGGAAAGGAAATATAAAACTAAAAAAAAAACTTCTACAAGTTAAAATAAGCTTAAATTCCATCAACCATGAATATAAATAAGTGAAATAGTACTCAAACAAGAAAAATGACCGAAAAAGCAGTAAAATACAACAAAATCAAAACTCACTTGGAAAAGCGATGACAAACGCACCGAAGGTTCCTTGATCTCCTCAGAAATGTTAGAACTCCAAGATCAAATGTGAAAATGATATATAGAAGCATCACTTAAATATATTTGAGTGAATTAGGGGTTATCACGCGCATGCCTAAAATCAAGGAAAATTTGACACTTAGCAGAAATTTCTAAAAATAGCGAAAGTGCCTCCTTCTAGTTACTAAAAATAGATCCCTATTTTTTAGGGATTCTTTTTTATTTTTACCTTTTTTCTTTTCTCGGGGAAACTTTCCATGCACACTATCGAGAAAGAATACGCAGTTCTAGGTAACTGGGAAACTTTTCGGCTCAATGCATTGTGCAGTTTCTGAGCTTAGTGAGGGATTACGTAGTTTCTGGTATCAGTGTTGGGGTTGCCTTCCATGGCTGCATAGTTTCTGAGCTCGAGGCCTACTGCTAGTCAAGACTATGCAATTCCTATCATCAAGGCTACTTTCCCTCAAGGATTGCAAAATTTTTTGAGGCAAGTCCAGAACTACTGTGATACCAAGTTGGGAGATTAAGCACAAGCACAAATGAGAAACATAAGTCTTAGTTAAAGCATGGATACTTGGATTAGTGCAAGATGAGCTCCTGTGTATAAGAAGGAAGGTGCCAAAATTGAAGCATAGGAAAAAAATTTGAGGGTGGTTGTAGCCGCTACAACACAACCCTTATACCAATTCTTAGAAACCAAGATAATGCTGAGAGGGGGGTGAATTCATATTATATCCAATTTTAATCATTATAAACAATAACTAGTATTTCATGTTATTCATAAATCAATCAAATAAGCAACACGTAGAAACTCATAAAGGCACTAGATGTACATGGAAACCATTAAAGCAAGAAAACCACAAAAATTGTATCTAATATTATTGTTATATCAAATTTTTTAGCTCTAACCGGAGGGAGACACCCATTCCCTGAATTTAAAGTTGCTTACTTGAAGGAAGCACCAATTCCCTGATCTTTACAGGCTCTAACCTAAAGGAAGCACCAACTCCATAATCTTTACATGCTCTAAACTAAAGGAAGAACCAACTCCTTGATGTTTTGTAGGCTCCAACCTATTTTACCCAACAAATCCTTATTTCATAAAATTTTCAAACCCAAATGCACAGGTGTGATTTATACAACTTTGTCTTGTACAACTAGCATATTCTATGATTAATTATTTCTCCAAGTCCTCTACTCATCTTCACAAAAAATATTTGAAATTTTTTTATTATTACATCTCTCCAACAAACTTCATTTCACTGCTTTACTTTATTCCTTCATGGCACAAAATACCGCATATAATTCTTTTCACAAACTTAATAGATGATCTAGGATTGCTACCCCAACCTTAACTACCAATATTTGTGGTTTATTTATACTCTTCTATATCGATCAAATATAACATGGTTGATGTTCAATCCCTGTTATTTTATTTTTTCTTTGTTGGAAATCTGGTCTAGATGACTTGGAGATAACTTAATTCCTTGGATCAATGGGGCTTAAATTGAATTGCATGAAACCATATAATGTGACCATATTATTGAAATTTTGGATTCTCAATGACTTGTATTATACACTTCAGCCCCAAAAGACTCTTTCTTTAATACATAGGATCACAAGCTATGACCTAAGGCTACTTCTCTATTGACTTGCCACTTCACCACTCATCAACCTTTTTTCATGTCCTTTATGCTCCAACTGTCAATGGCTCACAAGCCCCTTGGTGCTTCCTTATCTAGTGCCTACAAAAAATAGTAATGACCATGCTTTATTTCTTGTCATTCACAACTTTCTACTTGTTACTTTTTCTTTTTGACAACACTTTACTAGTTAGGTGGTGATAGATAGATTGGACTGTCATTGGAAAATGTTTCCATTTTATGGGAAAACCTTTTCCCAACACTTCTCCACTTGTGAATTTACCATTTATTAGTGTTCACCAATTCTTATTGCCTTACCATTGGAAAATTGGTGGTGTTGGATGGCGCCACCTTCATAAACATATAAAAAACCTTCAACAATAAAAACCTTTGTAAAATTGGTCCATGGCACAAACTTCAAGGTTTTTCCACATCACATGCGATGTGTTAATCCACATCAACCAATTATATCATGCCACATCATCGGTACTACCATATTTCAATACATATCACTACCACATGTCACCCTTAGAAAGGTCCACTTGGCCGCCCCAAAAGGCCGAAATTACATGCCACATGCTATGACCACATATTTCCACACGCCACTTTGTACATGTCACTACCGCATATCATTTGTTTAGTCAACCATGTCATTTACCTACCACCTATCTAGCTACATGGCATCATGAAAGTTGTGCCAAGGCTTGATATTCTTGTCACCTCTCTTATCTGTTCATTATGTGCACATTACGTGGTACTAGTGGTCCAATAATCACCTTGGTACCAAACCCAAGAGCCCTGTGACACAGACCTTGCCACCCTAGATGCCTTTGCTATTGTTTGTGCATTAACAAGACCAGGTGGTTTGAAAAGAACCTAAGCACTTTATCTTAGCACCGTGTGGTCATGGGTATGGACATGTAGCCTATCACTCCTATACTTGATACCCATCTCTAATTTTATAAATAACATTCCTATCACATTTTGGTGTAACAAAAATCTTTCTGGAAGCATGAGGCTTTTGGAACCTTTCCTTAAACTTCCAAATTTCAATCTCATTTTCCATGATATTCCTTTGGAGTTAGATCAAGTTCCATATTTCATTGGAAAGGTCTTTAGGAGGACTATTTAGTTGAAGATAAATTTCTTTGAAAGATATAAATTTCATCCTTTCCCTAGAGTTAGGAAACAATACATTAATGATAAAAAAATTTATTAGTATCCCTTTGAACTCAACACTTGACATCAAATACATAATTTTTCAACATATACAGAAATTTATTTACTAAAATTACTAAAGAAAGTAGAGAAATTCGCATTGGCCCATCATATGAAAGAGAAACACCTACCGATGTTGAACCACTTATTAAAGAAACCAATGTTACTTTGAGAGGAAAAAATAAAGAATGAGGTAGAAAGCCTACAAATTCCCCTCTAGCTTTGACATCACAAGATTGGTAGATTTCATTATTTAATCACTGAAGAAATGAATCTAATGTGGCTCGAGGCACAAATAATGATAGGAAATCTGGTGGAGGAGATGGACAGGAGCCACCCCTCAATGTGATCTTCGAAAGATCACACATTATTGAATTATCCAAGATGAAAATATCTAAAAAGTCTCAACCTAAAGAAAATAAATTACATGTGGAAGTTGATTAAAAACACTACCTAATTGGGTTACATCCTACATGGGTGACACCCAAAGAGTGATTCAAGAGATAAAATACGAGCCTGCCATCTTGGATACCATCCACAAGCCATGCAGGATGCACATTATGATTGAGGTAATAAAAAAATAAGAATTAAAGAGTAAAAATTAAAATAAAAAGGTCATTATCCAACCAAAATAAAAGTGGATGTTTTTAAAATAAGAGAAAATTCACTCTTTAAATTACACCAGACCACTAGAGAATCTCCAATTCACTTTATTATAGAATAATAAGCTAACAATCTAAGACTAAATAGGAGAATAAATAAACTTGAAGAGGCTCTTAATCTAGTGCCCCTATTCATGACCCTTAGTTATAAAAGCACCCTAATCTACAACGAAAACACCTAGAACACCCTGTTGGGTAAAGAAAATGGAAACCCTGCTCACAAGAACTATTGGAAATCACTTTTCATTTGTGGCATTTAACACAGAGAATTCATTTTTTTTTTTTTTTTTTTTTTTTTTTTAAAGATTTGGAAAATGTTAAAAAATTCATTGACAATGAATTTTCAACCTTTATTAACAAGATCAACTTAGTGAATTCCAAACGATAGAGTAGAACCTCCCAAGTCCTGAAAGCCTAAAGTAGATAAAAGTTGGTTGGTCTCCTAGATTTACAATGTTAGAGGGGGCTATTATTGATTGTGAAAACATTGAAAGTAAAAGGAGGAATGCCTTTTTCAAGGCCATTCTAATTGTTGATGATCAAAATGGCCCCCACATGATGAGAGACTCTATTCTTGTCTCTGAAGATATTTTACATGAATAGTTAGAGATTATTAAGATTTCAATGGGTTCCAAATTCAACAACTTAACTGAGTTCCTGAAAGATAAGATTAAGAAGTGGTTACTTACATTTTAAATTATAATTAAGAGTCATTAGCTACAACTTTATTATTGCAAGAAGATGCTTGAAGTATTGATGAGGAGATATTTGACTTATTTGTCAAGCAAGACATAATAGTTCTTCCAATGAAAGAATATATTGAAGAATGGGTAAATAAATCACTGGAGCATATTATCAATCTGTAATAATTGTCCAATAGTTAGATTAATGACATCCTTCAAGCCATATAATGGAGCATCTTCTTCATCACCAAATAAATTCCTTCCACATCATTTTTGTGAGTAGTGAAATCTTTTGAAGCATTTCCATTCTTTCTTCCCAATCGTTGGTCTTCAATCTTTCTTGATTGTTTCTTCACATCATTTAAGGTGATCCTTGGCTGCAACTCCATATTTATTTAAAGTATTTTAAATATTTATTGGTCCACCAAATCCCAATTCCAATCCCCTTATGGGATGAATTCATTTACTTTTACATAATGACCCTACAAAATTTTTCATGTGCTTCATTTTGGAGCCTCCCCCCAAATCACAATAGCTTATCTCGCACTAACCCAGGTACTTGGGCTTTGATTGAGCTTTATCTTTTGCATTTTGGCTTGTGTTTTCTTACTTTCTTTACTACCTAACCCACAAGTCAATCTCTTGACTTAGTTTCAACCCGGTTCCAGGCTTTCCTTAGTGAACCGCACAAATCTTGAGGGAAATTGGCCTTTCTCTTAGGAATTGTGTAATCCAAGCTGATAGGAAGCCTTCAGCTCCAAAATTGTGAAGATCTAGATGAAAGCCAGCCTTTAGCTGGGAAACTACATAGAGCATGAGAGGCAGTCCAGAGCCACTCAACCCAAAATTTGCGCAGAAGTATTCTGCTCAGAAACTGCTCAGTGCATGAATGAAAGAGTTGCCCAGTTCTTTCCAGAACTTTGAAATCTTTCCGGGCAATGCATGACAATTTGCCCCCCAGAAAGGAAATAAAGCTAAAGGGGAAAAACAAACCTAGGAAGTAGGGATCTATTATTAATTTCCGAAAGTTCACACATTACTATCTTTAGAAGTTTCTACCAAGTGTTGTTGTTGTCCTTGATCTCATATATCTAGGGCTTGAGAGCATTGGTTCCAACCAAGGCTTCCATAACTAGTAACTCAACCCATAGTTGTTTTTGGGCTCCAGATAATTTGTACAACCAAGGCTCCAGGACTAGTAACTCAACCCACCAAACACACTAGAGAGTTTTTCCAGCCAAGGCTCTAGGACTAGTAACTCAACCCAAGCTATTACAGGGCTTCTAGAGAATTTGTCCAACCAAGGCTTCAGGAACTAATAACTCCACCCACAACCAAAGGAATATGAGAACTAACTAGAAAACAATAGTAAAACCCACAACACCGTGGTTATCCAGGAAATGGAAAGGCTAGGAAAAACCACTGTCAATCCAGGCAATCCTCTATTCCAATGACATATCATAAGATGCAAAGCCTTCTTGATATCTAGTGAAATCCTTGGTGTGATATCGCTACTATGAAAACAAAAGGATGTGTGTAAAAACTGATCCACAAAATGGTTGAATCAATAATCTTCTGAATTCCTTCTCAGCAAAGAAGTCCAGTGAATGACTGATAGTGGACTTTCGTAATCATCCATATTCTGTAATTGGAACCTGAACCTGTCTTCTTGACAGAATAACATTAAATACAAAAGGACTAACTAGTGCTCGAACACACCTTTAGCTTTAAATTTTAGAAATTTCTCATGAATAACATCTAACAAGTATTGACTATAATTGAAAATGAGTGATGGCTTATGACCAACTGAAAATACTGATAAGAAACCTAGCACCAATTCAACTACCCATTTCTTTGTGGGATAACCTAATAGAAATGTAACCATGGAAATAACTTGTCTTGACATCTCAGGGAAAATAGAAGCAGAATATGGGGGATTTGTTCTAGGCAATTCAAAATTTTCAAGCAGAAAACATTCAAAAATATGGGCTCACTGGGGGAAGGTAAGCTTTTTGTATATTTCCATGAGTGCATAAGTGGAAAATGGGTGTAAAGAAGTTTGAGAATTAATTTGAAGGGCTTGAAAAATAGCTTATGGGGTAATTGAAAATAGGATCTCGTTGTTTTGAGCAATTACCACTTTTTGACTGGGGAGGTACCTGAGATGACACCAGGTAGTGAATTTTGGGAAAATATGAGTATGGGGAAAGGTAAATTGAGGTAGAAATGATTCTCATGTGCTTAAATAATCACTATTATCTAAATATTTCTATGTAATCCAATTATGAAGCTCATACAATTCAAATTCACACTGAGTTTCTACTATATTATACTGTGTGTCAGCTAAAGGCATCTCATTGAAATTAGGAGCAGAGGGTAAAACTGGACTCTCAACCACCATTTTTGCTTTTACCTTATGTGATGAAATTTTAAGATTACAGAGAGGCCCAAAGGAAATTACCCAATTTTTGCTAGATTGGTATTTAAAGAAGATGTCGATTGTAGAGGCCATTGGTGCACTAAACGATCTCTGAGCATGAACCTGCACTGATACAATGAAATGGAAAAGGGAGAAATGTTGGGAAATGGAGGATTTCGGAGCAGAAATGGAAAGAATGTCAATGGTAAAATTACCATTCTTGGAGTGTTGCAATTAGTAGTTTTAAATGTTGGCGGGAATTAATGACCAATGTCTACATGACAGTTGGCGAGAGATTTGGCCAACAATCATGTGACATAAAGGAAGGAGGTGACATGGAAAATGGGATGACATGGATGGATGCAGTGGGGTGGAGGATGTTTTGGCATGGTGGATGTGTTGGTGTGTTATGAGTGGAGTAAGAGCCAACGAGAGAGGAGGCAAATAGAAAGAGGAAAAGGTTTTCGAGGGGGCGGGGGGATCAGACGGTAAGTAGTGAGGGAGGAAAGGCCCCTAAAACTTTTGTGAAGTCGCCACATGGTCAAATTTGGTTTCCAACAAACTACTTTTCAGACCCCCCTCCATAATAAACTTTAAGAGGTCAGGGGGGGCGGAAAACATCGTTCCCTGCCGTTGATTTTGGCGAGGATGCTCTCATTCGTCCAAAAGCTCCATAACCTTATTGGTAAGAGACAAACCATCATGTCAGTGTTTATTCATCATTTCGAAACATATGTTTTCTAATTTAATCAAGCTTTAAGGAAAAAAAACAACTTACGCGACATTTTGGCTGGCGCACCCTTTGGGGATTTATTTTTTATTTGTTGTTTTTCTTTTTCCCCTTTATTTGTTATTTATTTTTCTTTCTATTTTTCTATATTTTCTTTTTCTTTTCTATTTTTATTTTTCTTTTCAAATACTAGACAATTTAAAATGAAAAATAATTTACAACATCCCATTGGGATAAATGGCTATATAATCATACCTTGATCACTATATTTATATGACCCTAACATTGGCTCCAATGGGGATGGCATCCTCCCTGTGAGGTGCCAAGAACACCGTAGACTAGTAGCCTTCTCCATTGGGAATTTATTTAATCTTCAAACAACTGAAATTGTCCTAATTAACTGAAAAATCATTACAAATGGTAGAAATTTCATTTGAAACTTAGGGCCTTCACTGCGGGCTTCAATTTTTTATGACAGCCACCCACACCTGTAGTACTTGAAACAATAAAATGGTATATATAATCATATTGTTATAAACCAGCTGAATTCAGGTAAAGTAATGTTTGTGTGACTTGTCATTGATAAGCCCTCTAATAAGTGATTCTCCTATTAGATCCTTTAATAGAAATGCATTAGTCCTGTGAAAAGCTTCAATTTTATAAGGCCCCTTCCACAAACTATCAAATTTTCCATGTTTCCCCTTTTCCTCATTTCTAGCATCCCACTTTAACACAAGATCATTAAGCTGAAAATCATTAGCTTTCACTCTCTCATCATGAATCATTTTGATTTTTTCCTGAATTATCTGTGTGTTTTTGTAGACTTCTTCTCAGGTCTGTTGCAATTGCACCATTTGATTTATTCTTCTCTAGACATCATTTGATTCAACTTCTAATTCCTACAATATTTTCAACACTAGAATTTCAAGGGAGGTAGGGAAAAATGTGTCAACTCCATAACCAGTTAGAAATAAGGCATTCCAATAGGTTTCTTAGTGCTCACCCTATCAGCCCATAGAGGATTTATCAACTTTATGTGTTAATACTTGTTATTCTCCTGTAACAACTATTTTATTATGTTGACCAAGCTCTTGTTAGAAGATTATTCTAACCCATTTCCTTGAGGATAATAGGTAGTGGATTTTCCTATAACTATATGATATTTTGTAGAAATATACCATCTTTTTATATTTAAAATAGCAGTATTATCAATGATGATTTTTTCAGGACAACCAAATCTAAAAATAATATTACCTTCCATGAATTGGATAATTACTAAGTTCGTGGCCTGCCTAGTGTGAACTGATTATATCCATTTGGTGAAGTAATTTGTAATTTTTAGAATCCGTTTATGTTTTTTTTTTCCTGAGAAAAAAAGCGAACTTTTTATATATAAAATAGATAAAAAGTTACAAGCAAATGCATAGCATTCAGATGCAGTGAGGATTCTCCCTCAACTGACCCAGAGAAAAGAGACTCTTCTCTGAAACTAACCAAAGACATCAAAAATCCAGATCCCCTGTTGATGAGAACAGGTTTATCCCTTTTGCAAAACAAAAATCAAAATGAAGTCTCAGCCTTTTAGGGAAGAACCAAGACTCTGTTCCAACTGTTTTGATCCCGTGGGCCTCCATGGGAGGAAAACAGCCCACTAAACCATAAATACGCCCAAAACACTTGGGCAGTGAAATCCGTTTATGTTGGGTTGAATAACTTGGATGAATTTCCCCAATAAAATCCAAACCCCACTATTGTAAAGGTACTTCTATTGAAATAGGTTTCAAAGGCAAAGGTAAAAATTTATTTTTCACTTCAAAAATCTGACACGAATGAAAAATAGAAACCCTTTTGTGCACATCAGCAAACAAAGTAGGCTAGTAAAAACCATCTCTCAATATTTTTTTGTTGTAGTCTTCTAGACAATATTCCCTCCACAGTCACCTTTATGAAAATATTCCATCATCTTATCAGTTTCATCCTCTAACAAATAATTCAATAAAATTCCTCCATCATCCTTCCAATATAAAGCTTGATCTACAATGCAGAAATTGACAGCCTTTAATTTCAAAAATCTGCTTTAATCTTGGTCATACCTAGTGGAGCTTGTAAATTCTACAAAACATAAACAATGTTTGTATATTAGGGGGAATTGACAAAGCTTTTTGATACCTATAGGATAAACTCCTCTTCAAAATCTAGAGCAGCAATAAAGTTGGCATCCAATGCATGAAAATTTGATTCTACCATCACTTTGGCCACCCCATGACCCTTTATAAGCTTTGTGGACTTAATCTCAATATCATATTGTAAAATAAAAACTATCCACTTAACTCTCTTTCCCTCTGGATCATTTTGAGTAATGATGTCCTTTACTATTACATTGGGAACAAAAGAAATTATATGAGAATGAAAAATATACACTCAGAAATCTTTCAAGGCTTTTACCCAGGAAAAATCTTGCTTTTTCATAATATTGTATTTCAAAGAATCATCTCCTAACCCCCTACTGAAAAAAGATATGGTTTGCAAATATCCATCCTTGTTTTTCTGCATCAGTACTGCTACAATAGTATGCTCTGAAGCAAAGGAAAAGATAATGAAATCCTTAGTGTAATCAAGACTGGATAAAACACAAGCATGAGTCAAGCTTGACTTTACCTCAATGAATGATTTTTTTTCTTCTGCATTCAATTTTATGTCAATGTACTTTCTCAACATGTTGGCGATAGCTCTTAAGATTTCAGCTAAATTTTGGATAAACCTCCTGAGAAAATTAATTCTACTTATGAAAGATTGTACTTCCTTTTTGTTTCTCAGGGGATAATTTTCACGATAGCCTCAATTCTACTTGGGTCAATTCAGATACCATATTTGTAAATTATATGAACCAGTAGTTTACCTTCTTCCAGACCAAAAAGATACTTTTTAGGATTCCAAGAAATACCAAATTTTCTACATTTCTCAAAGACATTTTTTAAATGAAACAAATGATCTTCATCAGCTTTAGAAAACACAACGATGTCATCCATATGTATTACAATAAATCTGCCCTTTTTATCTGCAAAAGAAATGTCCATTGCTTTATGAAAAGTTTCCCCTACATTCATAAGCCCAAAAGGCATCTTCACATACATGAATGTTCCCCTTGGTGTTGTGAAGGTTGTTTTGTCTTGATCATCTGGATGAACTAAGATCTGGTTGTAACCAGAGAAGCCATCAAGCAATGAAATTCTACTAGCACCAACCACCCTCGGCATTATATGATCCATCTTTGGAAATGGGTAATTATCTTTGAGTCAACCTTTATTAAGGTTTCAGAAAACCACACATAACCTTACTTCTCTAGTATTTTTCCTCACTGGTACTAGATTTGATAACCATTTAGAAAATCTCAAATGCACAATAATATTAGCACAAAAAAGCTTACTTACCTCTCTTTCAATTAAAGTTAGCAGAACATTGTTCACTCTCCTTAACTTCTCTTTGAAATGTTTCTGATCTTCTCTGATAGGAATAGTATGAATAATGTTGGTATCATAGGCCTTCAAGTATTCATATCCCCATGCAAAAACATCAGAGTATTATCTCAATAAATTAATGTATTTATGCTTCTATTCTAGAGTTAAGGAGTTAGAAAGCTTCAGAATATTTGGGTTGTCCTTAGTCCCTATGTTACAGTCCTCCACTTCGGTTCCAACGGGTTGCATTTTGGGATTTTTAGCCACATCATTGAAATCAAATAATTCTTCAAGTGGTACCAACCCTCTTGGTATTACATTATCCTTTAGTTGGAGGACTTCAAGCTCTGCTTTATGTTCATCAGGGTTCTCACTGATCTGATTCAAAACAGTTTCTTGTCTCTCATCATCAACACAACTTTCTATATCAATATGAAAATTTTCAAACTCCTGCTTTAACTGCAAAAAAAATGTCTAATTGTTCGTCATTGTCAAACACTTTCCAATACCTTATGTCATCCAGGACAACAGGTCTATGTTTTACCTCAATCTCATATTTCTTATTTGGGTAAAAAGGAATCTTACATGTACTTGTTGAGGTAGCCAATACATCGGCAAACACATTTTGTCTTCTATGGATTAGAGACAACGGATACTCTAGAAAACACTATAAAAAATCCAAGACAACACTTCTATATTCCCTCAATCTAGGATTCTTAGTTGAATACTCACCTTTGATTAGATTTATGATTAGTTATGAATCTCCATGGATTGAAATTCTTTTGGCTCCTGATCTCTTCAATAACTACAACCCCAAAATAAGTGCCTCATATTCAATGACATTATTGGTGCATTGGAAAGCAAGCTTGCAGAAATATGTTTTCGATCTATCAAATTTTGTGTCTAAGATCCATAAACAAGCCCCAACTCCTTCTTACTAACTACCTGTTGGAAATAATACTGAGAGGGGGGGGTGAATCAGTATTATCTAGCAATTTAATAAATCTTCCTTATTTGATCTTTGAATTATTTTAGCATGTCAGTACCATAAAATAATGAGCATGAAAAACAGATAGTCACACCAAAGAACACAAGATGTAAGGTGGAAACCCAATGTGGGTGAAAACCACCTGCTGCAATATGTCTCTATCTTCTTTCAATTTAGAAACTTCTTTTACAATGATTTTGTACTGGTGCAGTCCTTTACCAGTACGCAGGCTGCAACCTGCAAAGAGCTACAACTCTCTCTCTCTCTCGTTTTCCAGCCTACTCCTGGAAGGGAGCTACAACCCCCTACTTCTTCTCATAAAGCATCAGATAATCAAAAAGTACATAACAGATATAGATCACAACAGATATCAGATCAGCAACAACAGAACTAACCCAGAACACCTTATCAATAGAGAAATTCAATTAACAGAACATCTTTAAAAACAGAGACGCAGTTTTTCTTTCTGTGGCCTGCGACCAGACGCCGTTAACCTTCTGCTACTCTGCCTCCACACGCAGATATCCTTCTGCTCCGCTGCGTGCCCACGCACTCTTCCTTTGACTGCTCTGCGTTCTGTTGCTTCAGGGACGCACCCAAAGATACTATCGCGCCGCGTCTTTCACTACAGAGACGCACCTGAAAACACTATCGCGCCACGTCCTTCTGCTTCAGAGACGCACCTGAAAACACTATCGCGCCGCGTCCTTCTGCTTCAGAGACGCACCTGAACCTTGATCGCCCTGCGTCCCCACGCAGGTCTCTCTCTACTGTGCTGCGTCTCGGCGCACTTGCCCTTTACAGTACCGGCGTCTCGGCGCACTTGCCCTTTACAGTTCCTGCGTCTCGGCGCACTTTTCTTCAACTGAACCTGCGTCCCTTCAGATATAAAAGATATGAAGACTTCAAGACTAACCCAAACAATCAGATCTACAGATCTGATCATGCGCCATAGAGATCACAGTCCATTAGAAGATTCGCCCTCTTAGATCTGGACTAGATCTCACCAAATAAGATCTTCAACCAAAGACAATTCACAATCCAAATGAACTCCTTTTCTTTATATAGGCAAGCTCCTCCCCAAAACATGGAACAATACCACGAGCCGACACCATAGAAACACAAAACCGTCGGCTAGATACCACACAAGAAACCCCCACATGCTTTTTCTCTGTCTTGAAATGTGTGCACTGGGTGGACGCACCCCCTGAACGGCTGGCCAGCGTCGCTGGACGCGGATACTGTATGGTGTACCTGCGGGTACGCACCTCCTGAACTGATTTCCTGCGTCCTTCTTAAATTTCAACAAACTGAGAGCCTTGCCACTGGAGTTGCTATCAAGTACAACATCTGTAACGTACAGTCATACCAGAAACCATAATGCCAACACTACCCTATCAAAATCCATATGAAAAAGGCCTTCGTTATTATCACGTTTTGTTTTAGTCTTTAACTTCACATCTTCTATTTTTTTCGACTGGTTTTCCTTGTCTTGAATTTCTTGTTCTAAACATATATCATTATATAGAATAAAAGAATCCATGTCTGAATTTACATAATAGAGAGGTTAATTATTAGGTTTGCCTTTAATTCTCACCACATGTTTCATAAGATTCTCCCTATATATCCTTATTTGTTGCCCAAAAAATAGAATAGTTGCATATGTCATATCCATCTGCAACGTGGCCTTTAACTTTGTTCCCCAAGGTCTTGAAAAGAGCATTCCATATTTTGGAGGTATATTAGAAACAACAATATCCATGACTACACTTTTGTTGAGATTTTGGCAAGGGTTACACATAAATCCTTCATAAAACCTAAGCATCTTACTCTAGTTGAATCAAAAGAGAAAAGGTATTTATATGGTATGGTTATATCTAATCTGAGTTTCTCTGTAATCACTTTGGGCATGAGATTATGTGAAGCACCTGAATCCAGCATGGAATTGTGAAAAATGAAATCATGAATTTTAAGACTAACATAAAATGGTGGCACATTACCATGTTGTGACTTTCCTTCAACTTCAGGCCTAAACAACAATTTAGGCGGGTCATCACTTAATTTTATAGTACATGTTCTGTCTTTTATGTTTACTAGTCTTATAACTTGACTTCTATATACATCATTTTTCATTAATTCAGTCAGAGGAACATAAATTTTAACTTTTGACAACTTATCTTCGATGTTAAGAGAAGTTTGAGGCCTTTCTACATCTTTCACATTTGCATATTTTTTTTGAGGGGCTTCCTTTGGAGGATCAATCTTTGTTTGACTTGTAGAAGGTGTATGAATTTGGATCTTTTCAGTAGGATTTCTTGCAACTTTTTTATTTCTCATATTATATTGTTTGTGCACTCCCATAATGTAATTTTGATAACCCATTTTGTTGTAAGTATCACATCGTGTTATGCTAATAAGAGCAAATATTGTTCCTCTTTCGCCAAGAAAGCATTATATATTTCTTCTTCACCAAAGAGATTTATCTAATTCTCTTCTAGCTCATCTGCTGTCTCATTTTCTTCTTTTGCATAATTTTCCTGAAAAGGATGTCTAATTTTTTGTTGATTTGTTGGGTTTCTTGGCTCTCTTTGTTTAATTTGGGGTTGCTTCCTTCCAAAATTTGGATTCTTGATCTGAGGATCCCTATGTGATTCGCTTGGTGAAACCCTATCTGTCAAAGTCATTATTTCCATCATTCTTTCCAGAGTTTTAACTAAAGTTTCCATATTTACATATGATGACGAATAATCTTCTTCTTCAATTGTCACTCTCTTCTCATACCTCAACTTAGCTTTCTTGGCTAGCAGATTAGCCACTACACTAACAAAATTCCTTTGCATCTCTTCTAAAGTGGTTGTATTTCTTTCTCTCAACTGATATGCCATGTCAGCATCAAAACCATCTGGATATCGAAGTAAAGCCAATCTCGGTGGGGGATTTATTTATGTTGGAATAGAATTATAAAGGTTGTTGAATCTATCTGAATAATATTGAACTGACTCTCCTGGAGCTCTTCTTAAACTTTCATATTTTGCAATAATCTGAAGCGAATGCTTTTTAACCTCCCAATGTGAAATAGAAACTTGATGAAATTGTTGTAAATTGGAAATGCTTCCTGCTGCTAATTCCCTATACCATTTTCTTGCTTCACTAGTCAAACTTTGAGAAAACAACCTTATTCGAACATCATCATCATCAACCTCTTCTAGGTTTGCAAAACCATTCATCTTATCAATGTGTTGTTGAAATTTAGTGGGCCCAATGCCATCGAATTGGGGTATACATTGTGAATAATTAAGTGGCATATCATTTAATGGTTGTTGCATAATCAAAGGGGCATAACGAGCTGCCATGATTGGAATATTAGAGGAAGACGAAACTATAGTTGTACTTGATGTTATAAGTGGCAAAGATAGTGGGACTATGATCTGTTAAGTTGTTATATAAGTAGTATGAATGAGAGGTGTAATGGGAACAATAGAAAATGAAGGAATCACAGGTGAGGTCAATGATGGAATAGAAGAAGAAATTATAGTCTGTTGAACTATGGATGGTTCTTCAGCAGCTTGATTCAACTAAGTTACCAGATGTTCAAGATTTTCAAACTGTTGTGCAACATCTTTATCAGAATTTGAAAAAAATAGGCTTTTCTATTGAATTGTATGGTTTCAAAGTGGATTCATCAACGATTGTTTCTGGAACAAAACTTTCTAACTTGGTTCTAAAAAGACTAAGCTCAAAGGATAGATCGAAATTAATATTGTCAATTGTTTAAAAGATTTCAGGGAGCGAGTGAGACTTGAGAAGAGGGCTATTTCTTGCTTGAATTTCTTGAAGGTTCTTTTTCTTAATCAGTTTCTTAGGATCATTCATAACTTTGGGAGGATCATGATCTGGATTCGATCTTGTATAAATATTTTTAGGAGCCAGATTTCCAAAGGAACTTATCACAATTGGGTAAAATCACAAATTTTGGGTGAATATTTCTACCTAAAAGGTTTCTAACTCACTATCACCCACAGGAAATAGCTTTGCTCTTTTGAAATTAAAATTTACCGGGGAAATTTCCCCAATATAGTCACCAGAATGTTAGCACTTCGTAGCTTTCCTAGGCAGAAAATGAAACTACAGAGGTAACCACAAAACATTTTTAAAGCTGGGATCTAGCCCTCCAAGCTTCAAAGAGGGCTCTCTCTATATGATTTTTAATCTTAGTGTTTATATTTTAGGCTAGGTATGGAAGGTCAAGATAGATTTTTTAAAGTTTTGGTTGTAAAATGGAAGAAAGGTTCATTGGGAATGGAGTCATAAATTCTTTAGTAATCAATTAAAATAAATAGAGGAGAAGAAACAAGGTGAAGTAGGCAAACTCCTGGATCATGTAGATTTTTTGTAGTGTGAATGAGATGAATAAGAATTAGGATCAATTAAATATAGAGCATACATAAATGAATTATATACTTAATATTAGAAATAAAACATTAAGATTTCTTAAAAAGACAGAGTAGAGTACTATAAGTAAATTCGGTTCTTAATCTTCTTGTAAACAATTTAAGAGGGAAAATTCATGTGAAACTTGAAAGAAAAACATATTTAGAAAGAGGGAAACATCACCATTTTCTTGACACAAGAATCTTGAAACTAAATATCCTTTGTATTACGAATTGATTACTTCAAAATATACTTAACTGCTTAGAATCACAAAAAAAATATTTTCTTCTTACATAATCCAACCCTTTCTAAATCTTCTTACAAAATATTTATAGAGTTTGTCTCGAATTAATTCAAACTTGAAAATAAAATTTATTACAAAATAATATCTACTGAAAACATGTAGATATTTCAAAAATAGAAATAGGTAATAGGAAATCTAGACTATTTCTGATGTTCTGTTCAAACTTTGAGGAGAATTGTTGCTGACTGTAGCTACTTTTGTGCTTCTTCTTTTTTCCTACTCCCTAATTTGTAGGATTCTTATTTTCCCTTATTCATTAAGCTTCAGAAATTTATCCCACCACTCTTCAATAGGAATGGAGAAATTCACCATGCTCCAAAATTTCTCATCTACTTGTGTATGTCTGAAAAGTTGGATGATTGAGAAATATATGGTGTACTTCATGTTAAATGTAGAGGTCATGGTGTAGTCCTTCTAGGAAATCTTCTCCAGTGATTGTTCCTATGACCCTGGTGAATTCGAAAGAATCTGCAACTATGTTGAATAAGTGGTCTTTATAGTTCTCTAATGGAATAAATTTTCCCTTAGAGGATTTCAGAGCTAGAAGTCCCTTTTCCTGCAATATATTAAATTTTATGTTAAATATTTTCACCTGTAACTCCAACTCTTTACATATATTCTCTAGTTGTATCATGAGGTTCTTCTTTGTAAGAAATCCCTTCACTTCCATAACTTTGCCTGTTATGTCTTGAATTTGGATTTCTCCTAACTCATCTCTAGTTTTGGAGTTCAACATATTAATAATTTTGTGTGCTTCCCCTAGTCTGTGCTCAATCTAAGCCCTTAGCTTTCTAAAAAACTTCTTTGACTCTTTGTACCAGCTCCTCCTGCTAAAAAATAATTTGAAGTGATGGCCACAATTCTATAATATTGGCATTGATGTTATGCCAAATGTTCTTCTTGTCCTCTACCAACATTTGAGTTGTCAAATATCGATTCTCATATTTTTCAATTTGTTGAGTCAATTTGAAATTCCTTTGTACCTCTGCTAGATATGGATTATTAGCTTTGATTTTTTTTTCCTCCATCTTTGTTAGTGTTTTCCTTAACATCTCTTTCTCTGTGTTTCTTATTTATAGTTCTCCCAAATCTTTGACTAGATTTTTAGAAGAATATGTAGTGGATGTTTCTATTGTTTGTTGTACTTCTTGCTGTGCTGATGTACCTGTAGTTGTTAATTATTCCTTCTCCTTTAATAGTGCCTCCATGTCTACCTCCATTTTCTGAATTTGAGTGTTCTATCCAACTATTAGTTTGAACAACTTTTCCTTTTCCATCTCCAAGTTAGTTACTTCTTTGGGTTCAAGATGCTCTATGGTTGGAATCCTGAGTTGGTTCCTTAGAGATTGAATATTTGCATCTTTATTTTTAATTATCTCCTTAGCTTCTTTGATGTTACTAGGATCATATCCTAGTTTAATCACTAAATTTTCCAAAGATTTGGTTCTAGTATCTTTGGCCAAAGATGAAATTGACTCTATATTTAGCTACGAATGCATATTATTTAAGGAGTCCTACAACTTTGAGGCAGCCATGGGTAAACTTGTCAGTGTTGAATAGATCATTTCACCTGCCTGTTTATACAAATAAATTTGATCAATTTTTTTGAACCTTCTTGGTATCAAAAGAAAATATTGAGGCTTTGTATTCCTTGACAATTTTGGGAACTGGAACTATAGGATCCAAAAATGCCATTTGGAACTAGCCATTTTCTATGTCAAGTGCAGACAATGACTTATGTTGAGTAGTAGTATTTTTGTTCCAAAAATATGAATATATTGAAGCCTTCAATGCTTCATTTTTCATCTTGATCTCCCTGTATTTGGCAAAAAATTTCTGTTGTGTTGGAATCTAAGATGTAGAAGACCTAGGTGACCCAGTTGTCTCCTCAACGTATGGGAAGGAAGTGGTGGGAATTCCTGTCAAAACCATTGTATTTTTCACCTATGAATCCTTTTCTTATGAGGGATCCTCTTGAATATTTATTATCTGAGCATCACTTTTAATGTCAGACTTAGTATTGGTCTTCGAATCCATCTTTCTTCTCTTGAAAACATGAAATTCTACATCTTGAGCTTCTGAATATGTAGGTGACATACTTTCTCTTGGTATCTTTATTTCTTTGTCTTTTGGAATAGGAGTTTGTAGAGATGATTGTCTGACAATTTTCTCTTCAGCCTCCTATAGTGTGTTGCCTGTCCACTCCTCCTAATTGGCAAAATTCTCTATCTCTTTCCTAGGTCTATGTGCATATGGTGTGGTCTTCTACTCGACTCTTTATCTGGAAACTATCCATAAATGATCATAAGACCTTTTGAAGCTTAGCTTAAATTTCATCTGCTTTAGTATTTCATCCACCTCCTTTTTTGTTGCTCTTGTATTTACAATATAAGGCTCAACAAGTGCCTTCAATTAAATTGTGATTTCTTTTTACATAATAAAAAATGTATTTCATCTGTGTTTAACATCTGTCTAATTTATTCCAAAGGAAAAATCCTTACTAATACAAATATTGGTAATCTATAAGGAGGAAGATCACACCCATAGATCAAAATCTCTGTATAGTTTTGGTAGAGATACCAATATTCAGATTCAACTTCTTTTGTAAGATGAAAAACCTTCTTAATCTGTGGTGAAATCCTTGGTATAATATCGTTGCTAAGAATACACAAGGATGTATGTAAAAATTGATCAAAAAAATGGATGAATGAATAATATTCTGAATTCCTTCTCACCAAGGAAGTCTAGTGAATGAATGATAGTGGACTTCCCTAATCATCCATCTTCTGTAACTAGAACCTTAACCTATTAGCTTGATAGAATAGCATTAAATACACAAGGACTAGCTGGTGCTTGAATGCACATTCATCTTTAAATTTCAAAAATTGCTCATGAATAACATCTGACAAGTATTGACAATAATTGAAAATGAGTTATGGCTTCTGACAAACTGAAAATACTGACAAGATACCTAGCACTACTTCATCTACACAATGGTCTATCGGATAACCTAATAGACAAGTAACCATGGAAACAACTTGTATTAACATCATAAGGAAAATAGAAAAAGAATATGGGGGATTTGTTGTAGGAAAATTGGAATTTTCAGGAAAACAACATTAAAAAATATGGGCTCACTGGGGGAAGGTAAGATTTTTGTATATTTCCATGAGTGCATCAGTGGAAAATGGGTGTCAAGAAGTTTGAGAATTAATATGAAGGGCTTGACAAATATCTTTCGGGGTAATTGAGAATAGGATCTCACTATTTTGAGAAATTACTGCTCCCTGACTGGGGAGGTACTTGAGATGACACTAGGTAGAGACTTCAGGGAAAATATGAGTCTCGGGAAAGGTAAATTGAGGTAGAAATGATTGCCATATGCTTAAAACATCACTATTATCTAAATAATTCTATTTGGCCCAATTATGAAGCTCATACAAATAAAATTCACATTGAGTTTATTCTATCTTATATTGTGTGTTAACTAAATGAATCTCATTAAAATAGGGAATAGAGGGTAAGATTGGACTCTTGACCATCATTTTCATGTTTCCCTTATGTGATGACATTTTAAGATTATAGAGAGGCCCAAAGGAAATTACCCAATTTGTACTAGATTGTTAATGAAAGAAGATGGTGATTGCAGAGGGAATTGGTGCACTAAACGATCTCTAAGCATGAACCTACATTGATACAATGAAATGGAAAAGGGATAAATGTTGGGCAATACGATATTTTTAAAGTGGAAAGGGAAAGAAGATCAATGGTAAAACTACTATTTTTGGAGCGTCACAATTAATAGTTTTAAATGTTGACGGGAGTTAATGACGAACATCTACATGATTGTTGGCGTGAGATTGGCCAACGATCATGTGACATAAGGGAGGGAGGTGACATGGAACATGGGGTGACGTGTAAAAATTTAGTGGGGTGGTGGATGTGTTGGTGTGTTATGAGTAGAGCGATAGCCAATAGGAGCAAGGGAAAATAGAAACAAGAAATGCTTTTCGAGGCAGGGTCGGATGGTAAGCGGTTAGGGAGGAGAGGCCCCCAAAACATTTGTGGAGTTTCCACGTGGTCAAAGTTAGTTTCCAACAAACCATTTTCTGGACCTACCCAACCCCCCCACCCCCCCTCCATATTAACCTCCGGGAGGTCGAGGGGGCCAGAAGATCATTCCCTTCCGTTGATTTTTGATGGGGACGATCTCATTCATCCAAAAGCTCCATAATCTTATTGCTAAATGAAAAAAAATCTCGTCAGTGTTTATTCAACACTCAAAAAGATATTTTTACTAATTTAATCAAGATTTAAGGATAAATAAAAAAACTTAGGTGGAATTTTGTCTTGCACCCCCTTTGGCGATTTATTTTTTATCTATCTATTTTTATTTTCCCCTTTATTTCTATTTCTTTTTCTTTCTATTTTTCCATTTTTTCTAGTTTTTTTCTTTTCTATTTTTTCTTTTATTTTTTATTTTTCTTTTATTTTTCTTCGCAAAGACTAGACAATTCAAAATGAAAAATAATTTACAACATCCCACTAGGATAAATGGATAAATAATCATACCTTGATCTCTATATTTATAGGACCCTAAAAGAGATGAAACACCTTTAAATCCTGGAGGGAAAAGTGTTGGATGGCAATATATACTGTTAAAGATGGAAATTTTCTAGGAAGGGGTTGAAGTAACGGAAATTCTACCTTCTTATAATTAATAACTTTGTGCATCAACTTTGTTTAAATTTTGGCTATATTACGAACCCAAGTAATTTAAATATTTTAAGATTTTATTAAGGTCTATGGTATGAGGGATGGTATTTAAAATGTTCATAGTTATAGTTGTATTATTTTCCATTCAAGAGGGGTTGGGGAGCCCTGTGGAAATGACATCCTTTGTACCTAATCTTTGAGTGTCGCTTGTAGTGTTGTAGAACATTCTGGATAGAATAGGAAAATCTCTAGACTGGAAATTTGAGGGATTGGTCCAATTTCCAAGTGTTGGGGGTGTGTTGAAGCCCCAAAAATCGGGTCTACAACAAGGGGGATACCCACCCGGTCCAGACCTTGGTTAGCAGCTCCTTTTCTGTTTGGTGTAGTGGGTTCCATTGGGGATATGGGACCAGTTTCCCAGTTTACATGTGTGTGTGTGAAGAATTGATATTTCCCTTCTAAAAGTTCCTATGTGAGATGCTCTAATTCTAACTCTAATCTAATAACATGCAATTTTATTCTGATAAATAGAAACATCTAATTCTACACTAACCCGGGGTGTAATCCTTCTGTTATGCGATCTAAAATGATTTCAAATAACAATTGGTAATAAAGATCATTCAACTGCTATGAGAAAAGAGTTCAATAAAGATGAGCCACTTCGTATAAAAAGTTAGACGAAACAGTTGTGAAAAACATATCGCATAATAAGCTATTCATACATTAAGCATAAATAAATAGCTATCACCGTACAAAATTGCCAAATGATAACTCAAGCATTCACACATTAATATATAAACAACTGAACTTGAATACCACTTTTGACACAAAGGCAGAAATAGTTAAGAGATAGAAGTACCATTTATAACTAGTCCTACTCATGAGCTTCAAGTGATAATGATTTATCTCTTCATAATCCAACATCCACTAAGAGTACATAAGTGCAACATTAGTAGAAGATATCAAATACAGATATCAATAAATCCTGTTCCATTCATTCATCAAAACCTCCTCAGAGGGTACAGAAGTGCATGTTCTGGGGATAAGTTTTTGACAAATTTCAGGACCCTTCTCTAAATGCATGAGAAGGGTTTAAATACTACTTAACTAAACCTAAAAATAACTTATTACAAAAATGTAGGATGCGGTTTAAATGACCGTCCTCACTTTGGGCAAAAATAAAACTAAATTAAAACTAAAAAATTAAAATTACTAACTAACTGTGTATCTGATCCTTGAAATCGCACGCGTTCAACATTTGTTTGAGAAGAGTCGGCTGACCGACTTCCGATTTCAGCTGTGCTAATAAAACATAATCGGTGAGAGTTGGCACCATCTTCTCGGCAGAATTGATGATACACTTGAGAGTCATCCACTGGCTGTGTGGTTTTTCCAAGTACATCCAAGTAAGAATCCCAATTCAACTTGGTTAGCCTTTGGATTGATTCTGCCTTTTGTTGAGCCTTCTGTCTCCAGTCTGTTTGTAGTTGTTGTGCCTATGTTTATACCATTTTGAAGATATTTCTAACAAATACCAGTGGTCTAGGATTCACGTTTTACTTTTTACCTCTATCGTTGCTTTCTTGCAAATTCTTGGGCTTGCAGGTGACTGAGCAATTAGAAGCTTTCCTTTTCAAGAAGTTTTGCTCAGCGATCGCGCATCGGAAACTGCCTTCGTTTCTTGATCCAGGCTTCCTTGGTGCATTTTTTGCCTTTTGCGCTTTTTCTTTCAGCGGATATAAAGCTCAAAATTTGTAAAAATAATGATTCCGTAAGCTCTTGACCCTGAGTCTCAAACTGTTTGCTTCTGATATCCATGCTATCTAATATCCATTTAACCATGTCTGTGTATGGAAGAATTTTGGGCTTCGCCGCTATTTGGTGTAAGAACGAACAAGCTAGCTCTGTACGAGATGCTTCATAGGAACTATGTGAGCCTGCAGTAGCCTTGACCTCCATTACTCTGGGATTCTCTTCCTCAAGTAGATTGTACATGCCTTCCCAGGTAGCAATACCAGCATCTTAGTTGCAGGTGGTGTCTGCATACAAGGGCACCATTTCCTTCTCTTCAGAGCTCGGGGCTTTGCCTTTCTTTCCCATAGTATCCTGCGTACTGCTTTGTATCGTTCTCTATTCTTCGTTCCTGTAATTTACAAGTGAAGTGAGAATAATGATAAGGAAAGGTGACGAGAAAATTTTAAATGCCGAAGACATTTAAAATACACCACCTTACGTGAAATGATTTTTTTATAAGCACGAAACTCTATTCCATTAATTACTGGCAACTAACTCATTAATTGGCATTAAAGCGCATAACCAGGTCTCGGTTTATGGAAACTAATTTTTTGAACAACAAGCCCACAAGATCTGCGATGAAGTGATTTTGCGATTTGCTTCGCAATATCACAGATTGCAACATCGCAGAATCACAACATTGCAGAATCTCGACATCGCTTGCTTGCTATATCGCAAACTTACAATATCACATTATCGCATAGTCGTGTTATCGCATTTCTGCTTTTATCGCAATATCGCAATATCGCGATATCGTGGGAGCGTGGCATATGACAATTTTCGTTAATCTGTTTCCTGCGATTTGCGATATGCGCTGTCACATATCAGCAATTCAAAGTTTTTCAATGTAAGCAGTGTTTGACGCATGCGATGCGATATATGTCCATAGTCCCATATCGCAATTTCGCATTTTTAGAATTCGGCTTGCAAGGGGGTATTCATGATCCTTTTGCGATGCGATATTTCCCAAGGAATAATGCTACTTTATCATAAAACTTAGGCTTTTTTTGTTTTTTAAGGGTTTTCTCCTAAGTTTAAGATGGTAAGTTTTATTGAAAAAGGAAATATAAGCACTAGTTGATACTTTAAATTTTTTACTAAGGTCCCCACTTATTTAGTATTAGTAATAACACCAAATAAGAAGGGGGGTTGTTGCTGGCCACAACAATTGGCGATTCACTTGGAAGAACCAGTTATCTCTATTTTTCTTTTGAATTTTCTAAACTTCCAAAACAGAAAATTTTCCAGGAAATTAAACTTTATTATAGAAAGACAAAGTGCATTATGCTTTTACCTATCAATGATATTTTGTTTCTTCTATTTTCAACTTTGATTATTTACTCCCTCAAGCTAGTCCTTGTATTTACATCAATTATTACTTAGTTTACAAAGATAAAAACAAAGCTTTCTTTGTAAATCAGTTTTGAATATGCTCATTTGTCGTAGGTAGAGCCTCTGCTGCCAGCAGGCGTTTATAGCCTCGATAGGGTTACCTATTACCCAGGAATGATCATGTATCCTACTTAGAGAAATTTACAATTTTCAAAGAGAAGTCCATATCCACACTTATTGCTTTCATTTTCTTTTTTATCCTTAAAAAATAATGTCTTGGTTTGGTAGCCAATTTATGACACAGTCATTCAATGATTTATAACTTTGCTGAACAAGCTGGCTCGTGATGAGACCCCTTGTCTTTTGATTGCAACAATCTTGAGTCATTGCCCTATTGTGGTATGCAGTATTGGCAAAGTCAGCAAGCTATAATATCTATGATCATGATAAGTCGGCTCGTGATGAGACCTCTTATTCTTTAAGTTAAAGTGTATCATTGGATCATTCCCTGAACGTTGTAGCTTCCTAGGTGGGGAGGAAGTCATTGTTTCCTTAAGATGGCTCTGGACGACAATAATAGAGTTTTTTGGAAAGAGATTTTCTACAGAGAATCTTCGTTTTATTATTGATACCTTTCATTGGACTGATGCAAAACAATTTCTTTACTAAAAGTCGTTTTTTATCAAAATTTATACAGTTGAAACTAGTATCATTTCTAGGCCTAGAACTTTTAACTGTATCTTTCAATAATAATGATCAATTTTCTAAAAAGAATTCTATTTATACAAGTGAAAAACAAAATCTAAAAGAGAATTTATGTCTTTTTCATGAATCCCGAATGTAACCATTTACAACCAGTTTTATTATGAAACTAAAACAACTATTCTACAAAATAGAAGAATGATCTCCTATGGAAAATATTTTTTGAGAATCTGACCGTTAACAGGTAAAGAATCTCTTTTTCCTGTTAAATCCTATAACATAAATGTAGACGGACCTATGACTTCTATGATTTGGAAAGGGCCAAGCCACATTCGTTGAAATTTTGTATGTTTCCCTTTTTCCTCATGAGCCTTGTCCCATTTTAAAACTAGATCTCCCATCTAAAAATCCTTTCCGGATATCATATTGGAATCAAAAGAGGCTTTTACTAAGGCTTCATGATGAGCGTGAGTTATCTTGGCCTGTTCTCGTTGTTCTTCTAACTTGATTATTTCCTGTTGCCTTAGTTGTAAGGAAGAAGTTGGTGCTTCATCAATATATTGAACCAAGGCTAAAGAGGGAATTTCCAAATGAGTTGGAAGAACCACTTCTTTCCCATAAACTAAATTAAAGGGAGAAGTGCCGATTGAGGCTTTTTGCGTTATTCTATCTGCCCATAAAGCGTATATCAAAGACTTATGCCAATTTTTATGATTTTGGTAAATGGTTCGCTTAATGATTCTGATTAAATTATTATTTGTAGATTCAACTAACCCATTCCCTTGTGGGTAATAATTGGCAGAGTATTTGAGTTTGAAACCTCTTTTGAGTGAAAATTTGGTCATTGCATTACCAAAAAAATATGATGCATTATCAAACATTAAAGCAGAAGGTAACCCAAACCTGGTGATTATGAACTGATCTATGAACTCGATGATATTTTCAGCATTATTCATCTTGAGTGGAACTACTTCTACCCATTTAGTAAATTAATCTGTTGTTGTAAGGATATATCTATGCTACTTATAAGAGTGAGGAACGATCTCACTTATTATGTCCTATCCCCACTGATCGAAAGGCTGCTCAATGTTAACTGGTTGCAGTGGCAAGGATGGTTTCTTTTGTCTCCCAGTCGCGGTTTGATAGACTTGACATTTCCTCACGTAGTTATGTGAGTCTTTGAACAATGTGGGCTAGTAATAGCCTGCGCATAAGATTTTATGAGAAGTTGCATCTCCAGCGTAGTGTCCACCCGCTGGCCCTTCGTGGAGTTATTGCAAGACTTTTTCAGCTTCAGATTTCTCAAGACATCTAAGGAGAACAGAATCATAATTTATTCTAAAAAGAACATCATTCACGAGCTAATATTGTTTGGCTTTCAACCTTACAGCTCTTTTCTTGGTATGATCGAGGTTTGAAGGAGCATATCAATTCTTTAGATAATAAATGATATCAGAGTATAATGACTCAACATCGTTTAGGCTTACCTCACACATTTGTATCTCTGCAGATGGAATTTTAGACATCAGCGATGCTCCTGCCAGCAGTTTGCAAAAGCCTTGACCTTTTACAATATTTGCTGGTTTGATTACTACGTCATATTCCTGTAAGGTAGTAACCCAATTGGCTCTTTTCTCACCCACATCTTTCTGTACTAGAAGATTTCTTACCGCTGGAAACAGTACTATGATTTTTGTATGTTTTTTGAGTAGAAAAGGTCTGAAATATTTAATTGCTTTGAAAACAACATAAGCTTGTTTCTCCATATCTGAATAATTCAACTCAGCCCCTTGTAAATTGGAACTGAAAAAAGCAATTGGGGCTTCTGCCTTTTCTTGATTTACTTGAGTGAGTATCGCAACATATGATCTATCAGAGGCAAATGTATATAAAACAAAAGGATTAGAAAAATTTTGAGTTGCTAAAGATGGAGCATTAATGATTGCTTGTTTGATCAGATTGAATGCCTCATGTTCATCTTGGCCCCATTTAAAGTTTGAGTTCTTTTTAATCATTGCTTGTAAAGGAGACACAATTCTTGAAAAATCTGGAACAAATCTCTTTACAAAATTTATCTGGCCAAGAAAAGATTGCATGGCTTTCTTGTTGTGAGGTAGGGGTACTACGGAAATCTCATTGATTCTATCAGGATCAATGTGAATTTAAGATTTTGACACTATGAATCCAAGAAGTTTTCCTTCACTTAATGCAAAAAAGGATTTTTTCGAGTTAAGTGAAATCCCATACTTTTGACAATGTTGGAATATTTGTTTTAAATCTCTAAGATGATTGTTTCATTTCTTGGAATATACAGTTATATCATCCAAATAGACTACCATTGATTTATTAACTAACCCTTTGAATGCGATGTCCATAGCTCTCTGAAATGTGGCACCAGCATTAATCAGACCAAATGGCATCTTTTGATATGCGTATGTGCCCCATTTAGTTCTGAATGTGGTTTTTAATTGATCATCAGGATGTACCAACACTTGATTGTATCCTGAGAATCCATCCAAGAAGGACATCAATTCTGAGCCCACAACCACCTGCAGTATTTGTTCCATGGGAGGTAAAGGAAAATTGTCCTTTTGGCAGGCTTTGTTAAGATTTCGAAAGTCAATACAGATTCTAATGTCTCCATTTTTCTTTCTAACAGGGACCATATTGGAAACCCATTTGGAATGTCGAACGGGAAAAATTATTTTGGCTTTCAATAACTTATTGAGTTCAGATTTGATCTGGTTTTCTAAATTGGGATGGATCTTTGTCAACTTTTGTTGGACAAGTTTTTCATTGTCTATCATTGGAATAATATGTTGGATGATGGATGTGTCGTACGTTTTGAGTTCATCGTAATTCGAAGCAAAGACACTTTTGTATTGTCTCAAGAGACGAATATACGCTAATTTTTCTTCAGGAGCTATACCAAGCCCTAGATTGATATTCTGTGGTTTGGTATCAGTTCCTAGATTTACTAATTCATAATTCAAAGTTGAGCTTTGGAGTTTTGAATTGGTAGATCTTTTAAACTGATCTTTCAAATCATAAAGATCTTCTAACTTGACTACTGACTTTGGTATAGCATTGTTAGTGCTATCTTGTTGCAATTGTCAATCATGTTGGTCTTTCTCAATTATTTGATTGGTGTAGGATCCTTCAGATGTGAGGAAACTCACAATATCAGGATCGTCGTTGAAAATCCTCCAATTGGTAATGTTATCAGGAATAGATGGTCTAAAAGTTAATTCAATTAAAAATCGATCAGGGCTAAAATCTTCTGAAGGAATGAGCTTGGAAGCTATGTTGGCTAAGAGATCTGCACTAGCATTCTGGAGTCTAGGTATTGATGAAATATTAAATGCTATAAAGTGTTCAGTCCAATCTTGGACTAAAGATTGGTAATGTTTTAAATGACCTGATAAACAATGTATAGTATTACATACCTATCTAATTACAATTTCAGAATCTCTGAAAACTTGAAGATATTTGATGTCTAATCCGATTGCTTTGTACAACCCTTGGACTAAAGCCTCGTATTCTTCTGTGTTGTTCGTGCTGTTAAACTCACATGGACAGCACAAAGAATAGGAAAGATAAATCAGTGAGTGTATTTTTATTAACAATAGATATACATTTATAGTACACATATGTGACTCTTGGGATTCAGATCCCAAGGTCTCTTGGACTGCTTTGTCCATTCAACTTCCACGCTAACCCTTTAGGATTAGGTGTCCAACATTCCCCCCCTTAATCCGAAGGGTTATGTATGAGTCCAAGAAGAGAGATGTAATACAAAATGTGCAAAAAATGCATGGCAGCACTAGGCTGAATGTGCTCTATGAAATGTTGGTATAAAAAGGGCGGTGGTTTAAGGATGACCACCAACACTGGAACGCTTAGTGCAGTTCCCGGAACTCTTCCAAAACTGGCAAGAAACTGAAGTTTTCTGCTAGAGGAAGTGTTCTCAATCTGTGATGGTTTAAGGATGACCAACAACTCTGGAATGCTTAATGCAATTCCTGGAACTCTTCCAAAGCTGGCTAGAAGCTGGTGTCTTCTGCTAGAGGAAGTGTTCTCAATTTTGTTCCTGGAATTCTTCCAAAGCTGGCAAGAAGTTGAAGTCTTTTGCTAGAGGAAGTGTCCCAGATTTCCAACTGAAGGCATGTTCAGGCATCTTATCTCTGGCTACAACTCTGAAACTGGTGTGGCAGGTTGTGGCTCAGGCTCGCTTGATGTGGCTTTGAAGCTTGTAGATGACCATCATTTCCCCCCCTGTCAGATACAAGGTGAGAAGATGGAGAAAACTCAACTGCAAGACTGTTTAATAATCTGGAACAAGTTCTAACATGCGTTTGGAATATCTTCTTGGCTGTTGATGCCCATTTCCAAGAAGCGATCCATCCAAGATGAATCTTTGTTCTTGCAGGACGTTTGTTTCTGAAGCATCTGTGTGAAGAATGGCTGGTTTTATGACAGTGCTTACATGGATGAAGATCAAAACAGTGATCTTTCAAATGGCCAACTCGGTCACAGTGTTGGCATTTCACGATCTGTTGTTGTTGCTGTTGTTGTGGAAGAGGGGCAGATTCTGGAACAGCTGAAGCTGAACTGTCATGAGAAGCAGGTGAACTGTCATCAATGAATCCAGCACTCTGAAACTGAATGGGCTTTGAGTAGTCTAGAATATGAAAGGACAAGTCCTTGTCATATCCAAGACCAGTTCTGTGCTTGTTTTGGACAAGCTGTTCCCAAGGTCTGATGATGGGCTTGGGAAGTGCAGACTGAGTTTCTGCATCTGCATGTACAATTGCTGCTTTATTGGGTACTGGATCTGAATGAACTTGAACAATATTGACTTGCTGTTTATGGGAGTCTGCTTCATTTTTCTGAACAGAAACAGGTTCAGAATGATGACTCCACTGCTGTAATTCTTCCTGCTGTAGCTGTGATTCAAGCTGCAAAAACTCCATCTTTTCTTGTGCATATTGCAGATAGGTTTTGATATCACAGAGAGTGTTCTTGCTGATTTTCACTGTGTCATGATCAGTAGAATGCATCAAAGTTTTCAAGAATTCTAATACTTCAGTAATTTTAGCCATTTTTCTCAATAGAAATGCACCACTAGAAACTTGTTTTGGAGTGAAAATGTACCCTAAATAATCACACTGCTTGCAACAAATAGCAGACAATCACCCCAACAATTAAAGCAATCTTCTCATTAGAATCTGTTGAGAAAAACAAATTTGTTTGTTGCACATAAATTTATGCCCAAACTGCAGAATAGGAACAAGTAAATTGAACAAGCAACAACTTTAAATTGAATTGGATTTTTTTTTTCAAATACTCCTTCACTTTCTCGGCCAGTGGAAAAGAATAGTCAACTTCAATAGCGAATGCTAATACATTCTTGTAACTATTGATGATAGCATGTGGAGCAGCTGCAATTGTGGGAGTTGTACATAATCTCATAAACTACAAATGGCTTGTTGTGGTGTGAAAATGATGATCTTCGAGAACAGAAAACAAATTCGTCCTGTGGCAAGGCTCTCGGTCGCTTTGTCTTCAATATAATATGATAAATGCCACCAAAAATCTTTAAAAAGACTTTGATATCCAATGCCCCACATTCAAACTTTATTGTTTAATATAGATGGACTCTGCAAGTTGTTACTTCTGTTGCCGTATAAATAACTGTCATGTTCAATGCTCCTCAAACAAATAATAGCTTGCAGCAACAAAATACAAAAAAGAAGCTCTAATTTTGTATTTTCAGGGATTATATAATCTTTGCTATGAGCAACAAGCCTTCAAGAATAGTTTTCCCTTCTCTGATGCTAGCTCCTGCAGCCTCCTCTGAGGTAAGGGCCTTCTTGCTGATTATCCTGGTTCTGCTGCCGTTTTACACAATGGGAATATCACGATTCACAATGGAGCAATCGCGCAATAGCCTGATAACTCGCTAACCATTGCTGCTGAACAGAGTCAATTTAAGATCTTGTACTATTACCAAATTGGTTTGTGCAAATACGAGGCACAAGCAACCAAGTTATCTCAACGTTAGATAGCAACATTCACCGTGGCAGGGGTTTTGACTTCTAGAAGATTCAACGCAGTATTCAATCCTGAAACGACCCTTTTTTTATTTTATTTTTTGATACAGACTTTACAGTTGAGTAAACAACGTGTCAAAACCACTGGCAACTCTCTGAAAATATCGCACAACAGGCCTGAATCTTACGCTAGAACACACTCAAACAACTTGCAAAGTGCTCACGGGTTCCTCTTAGGCAAACTCGGGATCTTCACTATGTATGAAGAGAATAAGCGAGTATTTGAATGTAGAGAGTGTGTATTCAAGTAGGGAGTCAACACTATGTAGCATACCAGAGGGAAACATCAAGCGTGCTAGAGAGAAACACCAAGAGGCAGAAAATTCAACAGACCAAAACGACCACCAATGCGTATGCCATAGTCAATAAACAAGACTAACTCAACAAGATAGAAATTAACACCCAACTCAAATGCACAGGGGTCACTGGTCTAGCACGAGCAAGGTCCACGTGGATTTCATATACGATGTCAGTTGAATTCAAATGATCACGAGAAGCAAATATCAAATAAGGTAGAGAACACTAATGCTTTTGGAGAACAACAGACCAGTATGAAGAAAAGGAAATCACCACCAGATCCAAAACAAATGCCAACTAATGGCAAACATCATCCTGCTAAGAAGGCGGCTATATCTGAAGCTGCATGGCTAAGACGGCCTTCACATCGTTTTCATGAATCTGAAGTAGAATGCCTGATTGCTGCTGTTGAAGAATTTGGAACCGGAAGGTGGAAGGATGTCAATATATACTTTTCATTTTTCCGTCATTTCGTCTGAGGGTTTGTAGCGATGCGTGTAGAGGAACTCGGAGGAATTCTGAAACCTGCCTCAGACTTGGAGGCCGCTTCAACATATTCACGATCTCCAGCTCCAGGTCCGTCAGAAGACGCACAATCTTAACCGTCTTGAAGCCCAGCGAAACGATCTTAATTCCAAAGTGAGAGCGCTGAGGGAGGACTCTGTTGATTGATTTTCGGCCAAGAGAATGGGTTTATCTAGACACACCATATTTATCATAATTCCTCATCATGCAGTCAATGAAATGGATGAAATAATTTAATTGCCGTCGGTTAGCGCAGAAAGTGTTGAAGACCCATTTCTAATTCCACGGCATTCAGCAAAACTTCGTTGCGGGTTGTTCCAGAGTGGAGAAGCGAAGGGATTATCGGACTGAGGATTGCTGTAATTGATATTTGCATAATCAAACTTACCGGCTTCTAATTGTATATATCCCACATTGATGGGTTGATTCCAAACAAAGTGTAAATGGCTGATGCGTTCCAGGCTCTCATCTCCACCCTTGCTGTAGCACCTTATCCGGATTTGGCAATTCTCTTCTTCACCATTCTGAATTACAGTTTCTCCAGGAACCGGGATCGTATGTTGATTCTCACGCAACTGGAAACGCAAATTTCAAACGCACCAGGATATTAAAACGATTTTCAGCGGCATAAGTCCAGTGCAAGAGATGAAAGGGCGACAGAATGAGGCATGGGTATTCATGTGCGTTTCTCACCCCTTAAGAAAATTGGCAATGTATGAGGCTCCTATTAGGCGTTATGGCAGAGTAGCGCTCTGGACGGAGGCGTTAATCTAGCAGAAAATCATGTCACATAGAACGTTAGAGCACAGAGAGCGTTTAACATAGCAGAGAACTTTGGGACTGCAAAAACGTTTGAGCCAGAACAAGAAATCCGACAAGCTGAGCGGATGGCAGATGCGTTATGAATATGGAGCAGCGAATCGACAGAGTATATGGGCAGAGCGCAGACAATCGATGCGTAGAGACTAACGTTTCAGGCAGACAATGGCGCAGACGATGGCAGATAACACTTCAATGTTTAAATCAAAGGACCAGCGTTACAAATTCAGGAATGCGCAGAGGCCATGGTCAGGAAATAATGGTAAATCCCAGGTGGTGCAGCGCTTTTAAATGGAGCGTATATGGACAGAAAACGCAGGTCTCATAACGGTTTGGACAGATGCGTTATATGGCAGAGGCAGAGGCAGCATGTCAGGAGTGCTACAAAAGAATATGGCAGAGGGCCAGCACTGACATGCACATAACAGGCCACAGAAAAACAAGTGGCTCTGATACCATGTTAAACTCACATGGACAGCACAAAGAATAGGAAAGATAAATCAGTGAGTGTATTTTTATTAACAATAGATATACATTTATAGTACACATATGTGACTCTTGGGATTCAGATCCCAAGGTCTCTTGGACTGCTTTGTCCATTCAACTTCCACGCTAACCCTTTAGGATTAGGTGTCCAACATGTGCAATCAAATTCGAGTCTGCAAGTTAGCATAGCCTTATCTCGCTCTGGACTTATTAACACGCATCCTGCTCCTGCTCCTTCGTTAGACTTAGAACCATCAAAAAATAATTTCCAAAATAAAGATTTATTTACAGGACTATCTATAAAATTGATACATCTAGAACTATCTGTTTGAGAGAAATTTTCTACTTGAGATAAAACAGAATGTTCTAAGTAAGGTGAAGTATGAGCATTAAAATTTCCTAGGAAAGAATCTACTGAGTAGTTGCCAATGATGTTAGAATTATATGCTACTGGTTCATTTTCTCCCTCGAGTTCTGTTACTATGTATTTCTGATGTCTTTCCCGCTCAACTTTTATCTGATTTGGTTTACCATTGTAAGGGAGCCACATGTGCGACCAGTTAGTTGCAAAGTATCCATGAAGTTTTTCTGACCAATCTCTGCTAAGAATTAAGCCATAAAATTCCGAAATATCAGCAACTAAAATATTGATTACTTGACATACCTTTGGGTTGGATGATAGCCTTATGGTGACCTAATTTAATTCGCCAATCACTTCGACTTGCGATTGATCTAATTGAACTATGCGTACAGCTGATTTCTGTGGTTGAACGTTCAATTTTTGCATATATTGATCTTGGTAAAATATTCAATGAAGCTCCAGAATCCACTAAGCAATTATGCACATTTTTATTGAAAATTTCATAAGTAAGAAGAAATGGGGGAGTATGAGATCTCGATCTTCCTCCAATTAAGGCGATATCATTTGGATCAACTTTATTCATCGTATTAGTTGGAGGTCTTCCCATGTCATGGGAAGCTTGAGAGATTACAGTGGCTGGTAAAGGTGCAACTGGTACAGCATGCAATTCTTTCAAAAGTACCTTTTGCTGGTGTTTTAACTTGCTCAATTCGAAAAAAGTAATATTGGCCCTAGTCTTTTTCATGTCTTCTATGATATTATACTCCATTTCATTCGAAATGATCAACGTTTTAGATGGAGTTGATGGGTCTGTTTGGACTGGGCCGGTTTGAGTCGCTTTAGGTGACATTTTCTTAGCAGCGATTTTATCCTTAGTCATTGAGCTTGCGCTCTTTGGCTTAGGTGTAGGTTGAGGAGGATCAAGTTGATTTCTGCTGCGAGTACTAACCAGGGATGCCTCTTGATCCTCTTCATCTGGGAGGATGAAATCCCACATACCTTGTAATTCTACAACTTCTTCTTCATCGGTATGTTCTTCAGTAGCGATTTCCTCTTCTTCTTCTTTGGATTCAGCACTTGTAATAGCATTAGGGGGTTTGGAATCGATCGTAGGGTTTCTTTTAAAAGGTCTGTATGGCTTTTTAGAAGAAGTTTCTACCACTTGTTTCTTAATGTCGACCATCTCATTAGACATGGTCTTCAAAACTTTTTGCAATCCTTCTAAATCGAATGGATCTTTCAATTGTTTTTTCTTGGGGTCTTCCTTGAAAGTAACCTTCTTGGATTTTCGTTCTTCTATAGCGTTTTTCTTTTCTAGGGCTATAATACGTTTCTCTACTACTATTGCTTCTTTCATATTTTCAACTAAAGTTGTTTTGTTAGCCCTATCAACAAAGATTGCTATGTTTGATGGTAAAGCAGTAATGTACCATTCACTTCGCACTTCTTTGCTAGGCTGGGAAGTAGCAGGGATTTTATTTAAGATTTTATTGAAACGTAAATTGAAATCTTTGATAGGTTCTTTTGACTCGGCCCTAAGGTTAGACAGGTCATTGATCAGTGTCGCCGTAGACCTATCATCACCAAATTTAATCAAGAATTGTTCTTGGAAAATCTCCCAACTAGTAATAGATCCAGATGGTAATGAGAAATACCATGATCCGGCTGTTCCTTGCAGAGTATAAGGAAAAAGTCGAACAACAACGTCTTCATTGGTAACTCCATTAAGATTTATGGATAGCATAAAGTTATTTATATGTTCTTCTGCTAGCATGCCTGCCTCAGGGTTAAACTTAGGCAGCCATTTTTCAGGATGGGCTGGTAGCTGACTCAAGGGTGCAGGCATTAAGACTACCCCTGGGTTATTCCATGGAGATTGAGCCATTGCTGAACTGCTAACAGAGGAAATTGCAGAAGATGATCCCTGCGGTTGAGAAGATGAGGATATTATGACTCCAGATGATTGAGAAGAAGATGTGGTAGTGCCGATGGACTGATGGACAATGATCTGAAGTGGAGGGGTGGATGGTTGACTTCGTGGTGAAGAGGTTGAGATGGATGATGATGATGAAAGAGTCTTGCTATCGAACCCTTTAGGATATTTCCTTGCTCTCTTCCTTGTAGGTAGAGGTAACTCGATTGGCTGAACACCAAACTTTTCACTTTTTAATCTGGTAAGAGGATGAGTAGGGTTATATTGCAAAGTCACGCTTCCTTGAGATTTATTAGATTTCTGAGGAGATATTGAACATCATTAAAGTTTGTGAATCAAAGATTCAACTTTAGGAGGTTCAATAGTAGATTGTTCTGAAATGTCAGGGTTTGTAGCAGTAGCTGTTGCCCCAACGACTTCTGGCTCTGGATTTACAGATTCTAAATGCAATGGAGAAGTCGGGGGAGACAGTGAGGGAGATTTACTCTTAGAATGGTATTTAGATTTGGATTTACTTGCCATTCACAGTTCGAGGCCCTCCTTCTAATGCCAAATATGTTGAAGCCCTGAAAATCGGGTCTACAACAAGGGGGATACCCACCCGGTCAGGACCTTGGTTAGCAGCTCCTTTTCCGTTTGGTGTAGTGGGTCCGACTGGGGATATCGGACCAGTTTCCAAATTTATGTGTGTATGTGTGAAGAATTGATATTTCCCTTCTCAAAGTTCCTAAGTGAGATGATCTAATTCTAACTATAATCTAATAACATGAAAATTTTATTCTAATAAACAGAAACATCTAATTCTACACTAACCCAGGGTGTAATCCTTCTGTTATGCGATCTAAAATGATTTCAAATACAATTGGTAATAAAGATCATTCAATTACTATGAGAAAAGAGTTCAATAAAGATGAACCACTTCATATAAAAAGTTAGACGAAACAGTTGTGAAAAACATATCGCATAATAAGCTATTCATACATTAAGCATAAATAAATAGCTATCACTGTACAAAAGTGCCAAATGATAACTCAAGCATTCACACATTACTATATAAACGACTGAACTTGAATACCACTTTTGACACAAAGGCAGAAATAGTTAAGAGATAGAAGTACCATTTATAACTAGTCCTACTCATGAGCTTCAAGTGATAATGATTTATCTCTTCTTAATCCAACATCCACTAAGAGTGCAGAAGTGCAACATCAGTAGCAGATATCAAATACAGATATCAATAAATCCTATTCCATTCATTCATCAAAACCTCCTCAGAGGGTACATAAGTGCATGTTCTAGGGATCAGTTTTTGACAAATTCCAGGACCCTTATCTAAATGCATGAGAAGGGTTTAAATACTACTTAACTAAACCTAAAAATAACTTATTACAAAAATGTAGGATGCGGTTTAAATAACCGTCCTCACTTTGGGAAAAAATAAAACTAAATTAAAACTAAAAAATTAAAATTACTAACTAATTGTGTATCTGATCCTTGAAATCACACGCGTTCAACATCTGTTTGAGAAGAGTTGGCTGGCCGACTTCCGATTTCATTTGTGCTGAGTAAATAGAATCAGTGAGAGCTGGCACCATCTTCTCGGCAAAATTGACGATACACTTGAGAGTCATCCACTGGTAGTGTGGTTTTGCCAAGTACATCCAAGTAAGAATCCCAATTCAACTTGGTTAACCTTTGGATTGATTCTGCCTTTTCTTGAGCCTTCTGTCTCCAGTCTATCTGTAGTTGTTGTGCCTATGTTTATACCATTTTGAAGATATTTCTAACAAATACCAGTGGTCTAGGATTCAAGTTTTACTTTTTACCTCTATCGTTGCTTTCTTGCAAATTCTTGGGCTTGCAGGTGACTGAGCAATTAGAAGCTTTCCTTTTCAAGAAGTTTTGCTTAGTGATGCGCGATTCGGAAACTGCCTCTGTTTCTTGATCCAGGCTTCTTTGGTGCGTTTTTCGCCTTTTGCGCCTTTCCTTTAATGGATATAAAGCTCAAAATTTGTAAAAATAATGATTTCGTAAGCTCTTGACCCTGAGTCTTAAACTGTCTGTTTCTGATATCCACGCTGTCCAGTATCCATTTAACCATGTCTGTGTATGGAAGAATTTTTGGCCTCGCCGCTATTTGGTGTAAGAACGAACAAGCTAGCTCTGTAAGGGATGCTTCGGAGGAACTATGTGAGCCTGCAGTAGCCTTGACCTCCATTACTCTGGGATTCTCTTCCTCAAGTAGATTGTACATGCCTTCCTAGGTAGCAATACCAGCATCTCGGTTGCAGGCGGTGTCTGTATACAAGGGCGCCATTTCCTTCTCTTCAGAGCTCAGGGCTTTTCCTTTCTTTCCCATAGTATCCTGCGTACTGCTTTGTATCGTTCTCTGTTCTTCGTTCCTGTAATTTACAAGTGAAGTGAGAATAATGATAAGGAAAGGTGACGGGAAAGCTTTAAATGCCGAAGACATATAAAATACACCACCTTACGTGAAATGATTTTTTGATAAGCACGAAACCCTATTCCATTAATTACTGGCAACTAACTCATTAATTGGCATTAAAGCGCATAACCAGGTCTCGGTTTATGGAAACTACTTTTTTGAACAACGAGCCCGCAAGATCTGTGATGAAGCGATTTTGCGATTTGCTTCGCAATATCGCAGATCACAACATCGCAGAATCACGACATCGCAGAATCACGACATCGCTTGCTTGCTATATCGCAAACTTACAATATCGCATTATCGCATAATCGTGCTATCGCATTGCCGCTTTTATCGCAATATCACAGAATTGCTCTATCGCAATATCGCAATATCGCGATATCGCGGGAGCGTGGCATATGACAATTTTCGTTAATTTGTTTCCTGCGATTTGCGATATGCGTCGTCACATATCGGCAGTTTAAATTTTTTCAATGTAAGCAGTGTTTGACGCATGCGATGCGATATATGTCCGTAGTCCCGTATCGTGATTTCTCATTTTTAGAATTCGGCTTGCAAGGGGGTATTCATGATCCTTTTGCAATGCAATATTTCCCAAGGAATAATGCTACTTTATCATAAAAATTAGGATTTTTTGATTTTTTAAGGGTTTTCTCCTAAGTTTAAGATGGTAAGTTTTATTGAAAAAGGAAATATAAGCACTATTTGATTTTTTAAATTTTTGACTAAGGGTCCCCACTTATTTAGTATTAGTAATAACACCAAATAAGAAGGGGGGTTGTTGTTGGCCACAATAGGGTGGTAGTGAACTAGATAAAGAGCATAATTATGCTCCAAGGGGACTTCAAGTTGTCCTAATGTTCCCATTATTCTAAATCTCAGAAGGTGAATCCATGGCATTCTTCTGCTACAATGAGTATCTCTCTATTCTTGTGAATTCTCTTGTATTCCCTTGTGGCATACAATGTAATGCAATTTGTATTTAGTTTAAAATTTTGATTATTTGGCTTACTAAAATAGAGATATTGGGATGGTAATAAAGATACTTAATCTTAGGGGATAGAACACTAATTTTGGGGTGAATAAGAATTTGGAATATCTCTTTGCTAAGGATCAACTCTCCTCCTCTAGTTTGAATTGAGATTGAGAGAGATTTAGAGTAGTAATATTGGCCCCTCTTTTATGGCCCCTTTGGTTGAAACACACACAGAAGATACACCATATCACAATTATTTCAATAAAGGAAAAGGTAATGTGCATGGAAAGTTTATGATTTTTAGAGTATTTGGTTTTCGTATTTATTGTTTCTATGCTACCTGTAGTCTTAGACAATACCCCGATGGAGTAACTTCAGGGGCACAAACATTTCTTTGTTTCCAGTCAGCCTGGATAGTACCCTAGCGAAGTCGCTTGCTTCACCTTCCTATGCAGGAATCCTTTCTCTTCTTTCACCCTTTATTTATCTATTTTAATAGAACTATTCATTGGCACAAATTATTTTCAATGGGAAGAAGAGGGATCCCGACTTATTGAGAGCAGAGGAGGTTTCCCCTTCAAAGAATTATTTTAAGACCTCTGATACTGGTTTACTTGCTTCAGATTTTCCCCTTATCAATTCTCTACTCTATTGGACAATCGTTAACACATGAGTATACTTACACCAAGTTGACAAGTTCATATACTAGCATAGGTACGGATCTTATAGGTTCCCTCAAGGTTCTCCTATTAGATTAATCATATTTTCCATTTGGCCTTAGCTCAACCTATGGAATTTCCCAAATGAAGAAGGAGAACAACAAAAATCTAAGTGTTGTGGTTGTCACAATTCTCTTTTATTACACTACAAAGCCTCTTTATCCATGCATTTTACACAAGGGTATTATTAATGTACACTTACCAAATAATAAGATGCAATAGGACATGACTACACAACAAATAAATGAAAATCGAAATAAAAGGAAGAAAAGCAACTGTATAGGGAGCATAGCTTGTAACTGCTATTGGAAATAATGTTTTAGATCTTCACCAATTTCAGAATGGGGTCTATCCTCCAATCTAATGATTTTAACTTAAAGGAATTATGGCTGATATTTTCATCAATGACAGATGGTCCAATCCACAGAGGCTAAAACTTTTTGTTTTTACCTTTGTCTTTATGGGCTTTATCTCATTTCAAAACTAGGTCACCCACATCAAAGCTCTTTGCCACTGGATATTTTCTATGAAACTGACACTTTACATAGTTTTGATGTACGAAAAATTGTTCTTTAGCCTTGTGCCTTTCTTCCTTAAGTTTAACTGGCTTATCCATTCTACTTTGAACCAGGAGGCAAAGTTTACCTTGTGACTCTTGGGAGAGTTTCAAGGTTGAATAACATAGGTTCGGATGAAAGATAACTTATTTACCTTAAACCAGGAAGGAGGGAAATGTTTTCAGGAAGGTTTTGGGGTAACACAGTCAGCCCAAAGATCATTCGTCAAATTCTTATGCCAATTCGTTTGTTTGGGTAAAATGATCTTCTTGATTATATAGACAAGATTCTTATTTGTTGATTCAGCCAGACCATTTCCCTGGTGATAATAATTATATGTATGATTTAAAAAAGTCCCATTCTCTAATGAAATTCATAAAGTTTTAAGGATGAAAAATATGTATCATTATCAAAGTCAAGAAATGTAGGAATTCTAAACCTAATAATGATGTTCTGTTGTAAAATGTGGATGACTTCCATGTCATATAATTTTCTAAGAGGAATTTATTTTGACCACTGGGTGAAGTAATATTTTGTTGTTACGATATATCGGTGCTTCTTCGATGAATGAGGAAATTTTTTTCTGATCACATCAAGGCCCCACTATTGGAATGGTTCTTCAACTGCTACTAGTAACAATGGGGTGGTTGACCTCTGATCGTGGTCGATGCATCTCTTACATGCTTTTGGACATAATTATGAACATATTTAAATAAAGTGCTCCAATAATAACCATCCCCCATAACCTTATGAATTGTACTATCATTCACATAATGACCACCTGTCGGTTCATCATGTAAATCTGTTAATACTTTCTCTATATCCTGTGGCTTGAAGCATCTCAACAGGACACCATTGTAGTGCTTGTGAAAAAGTACTACATGCACCAATTGGTAATATAATTCTTTTAAACATATTTCCCTTTTTTGTTTATTCGATAAGTGCGAGGGAAAGGTGCCATGCTCCAAAAATTTTCATTGATCAGCATACCAAAGTGTTGTAGATTTGGACTGAGGAACATATTCAATATTATACATTTTGATCTCCTGCTCCCATCTTAAAATATCTTTTTCGAGAGCATCTCTTGCTTCGGTGGCTAACTTACAAATGTCATGACCCTTTATGGTATGCACAGGTTTAAATTTAGGTCATATCCTTAAAGATAGGTCATCTGGTTAGCCCTCTTCTCACCCAGCTCTTGTTGCACGAACAATGTTCTTACTACTGGATGAGGTAAAATATGATTGTGTGAGCTTTCAATATGTAGGGTTTGAAATACCTAACTTCATTCTATACTGCATATGCCTGTTTATTGAGAAGGGTAATTTAATTCGAGACCTTGTAGGCTAGCACTCATAAAAGGGATAGGTGTCTCATTACCTTCATTACCTTTCTGAGTAAACACAACCATAATTGACAAATTTGAAGTAATGTAGAGAGCAGGAAATCCTTGTCATAACCTGGACTGAAAATCGTGGGTGCATTGGCAATAACCTACTTGATCTTCACGAAATAAACTTTCTCCTGTTTGTTGCATTTTTATATTGTGTCTTTCTTAATCATATATTGTATATGCTTAACTATCTAAGCATAATCAGAGATGAAATTTCTTAGGAAATTGATTTTCCCTAAGAAATACTGCATGGATTTATTATTCATAGGAAATTGGATCTGTGTGATAGCCTTGACCCTCTTGGGATAAATTTTAATTCCACTCTTCGTTATGATGTGCCCTAGTAAAATCCTTTCATACATAACAAAGACACTATTCTTGGGATTAAGAAAAATCCCATACTTTCAGCACCATTTGAATATATGCTTAAGATGGCGTATGTGATTTGATCATTTCTTGGAAAACATGGTAACATCATCTAAATAAACAACATCAATTTTACCTATAAGGCCACAAAAGGAAATGTCCATCGCTCTTTGGAAATTTTCATGACATTTATGAGTCCAAATGCATCTTCCTAAAAGAGAATGTTCCCCGTTTAGTCCAAAAGGTAGCCATTAATCTTTAAGGTTTTGCTACTATCACTTGATTATAACTTAAAGATCCATCTAGTAGTGAAAACATTTCAAACCCAGATACTATCTAGAGTATCCACTCCATGGATGGCATTGGATAGTTATCTTTATCATAATCCCAGTTGAGATTCTGAAAATCAACACATAGATGTATTTAACCATACTTCTTTCTAACTGGGACCAAGTTGGAAACCCATGTGGAGTGTCTAACTTTCAAGATGATTTGAGCATCCAACAACTTTCTCAATTCCTTTTGAATAAGGGGTTCTAGTGTTTTATGAAATTTTCGTAGGTTATGCTCGAAAGGATTTACCCCTTATTTTATGGGAATGAGGTGTTGGATAACACGAGTATCATATGTCTTTAAATAATCGTATGTCCATGAAAATACATCATGGTATTGTTTGAATAAGTGGGTAAATTCTCGTCATTCCTGTGGAGAACAACATGTACCGAGGTTCAGATATTTTGGATTTTGTGGGGTTCCTAGGTTGACTTTTTCAGATGTTAACTTTGAACTCTTAGTCTTTTTATTGGTTGCTCCTCTAAAGTGGTTCTCTAGATCATATAATTTCTCCAGGAACACCATACCTTTTTTCATAGTATTTCCTTTTGTTTCATTGGATACTTCTTACAAAACCCGATCATGGTCATCCTCCTCTATGGTGGTGTCTTTGAATATATTAATATTAGCCATAAAATATAGTATCCATTGGTCATCATTTAAAGCATGTAAATTGGTAATGTTGTCTAGTACAGATGGTTTATATAAAATTTCAATTGAAAAAACATTTTTCAATGGCATCATCCTAGCGGTCGCATTTTCTAATGCATTTTCTACCACATTTCTAACTCTAAGAAAATAGTTGATATTGAAAGCTTTAAAATGATTTATCAAACACCATACCTCCTGTTGGTCGATTTTGAGATGTGGTGAAACACAATGTATAGTATCTCATACATGACGAGTGACCACCTCTCAGTCACATATTACCCTACCTTTAGGTCAATAGTTTTCTTCTATAAAAATAAAAGTGCTTCATATTCTTAAGTGTTATTGGTTCACTTGAACTCCAGATGACATGCAAGGATATGATTCTAATTGCTTGGGTCTGCAAGAACACAACCTACTCCGTAACCATCCTGTTTCTTTGAACCATCCAAATATAAAGACCAAATATTATGAGCTACCAAGATACTTCCTATACAGCTATTATTACTATTACTAATAATATGTACATCTATATTACAAGTTTTATTTGCACCATCTAGAGAATAAGGAAGGATTTCCAGTTGTGTATCTGGTGGAATGAGTGAAGGCTGCACTTGATAACACCCAAGGTCAGTTTTGAGAAAGAAATTCCCAAAATTCGAATGAGCAAAAGCGAAAGCCTTGTTGTGGCCCTTGAGTGGTATCACGGTGTGTTTCATGTACAACTTGATGTTCATTTGAATCTGATTATTCCATCCCTTATATGGAAGCCACAAATGTGACCAGTCTGTTGCAAAATATTCCATTAGTTTGTTAGATCGGTCTCTTCTAAGTAATACACCACAGGAATTTGGTATGTACAAAAATACAATATTTATACATTAGTGAAGTTGAGCATCTTTCAATAATCTGATAAGCACATTCTCGAGCTCACCAATAGCTTGGACAAGAGACCTTTCCAGTTGGACAATTTGTGCATAGGTTTTCTCCCATTTTACATTTATTTTCATCGTTACTGATAAAGTCATTACATTTAAGGATGCCCCATAGTCTACTAAATAGTTATGGACATTATAATTAAAAATTTAAAACATTAACAAAAATGGTGGGTAGAGAGTGTTAGCTTCTAGTGTTAAAACATTTACTATAGATGCAAGAGGACCAGAAGAGTTATGTAGCACCCTTTGAGGGGAGGAAGCTTTACCACTTGTTGAAGGTTGTGAAAAGGTCTAGAAAATTATTCCAGGCTGGCCTGCAATCTTTGCGAGCTCATAGATAGATATGTTGGCTCATGTTTTCTTCATATATTCCAAAATATTATAACCAATTGTTTCACCAATAACATGAAATGTTGAAGTGTATGGCGGAGTGGCTTTGTTTGACACTTCTAGAATACTAGACTTACCTTTGTTACTAAAGGAAGTGTTCCTAGACTTGGCTAAGTCTCCAAATTTACTCTGTGTATTCTGAGCAGGATTGAAAGGTGGAGAAATTATTTTTAGAAACTACTCTTTTAACTTCTGCCTTGTCGATTCCCATTTAGAGACTGACCCTTTACTCCTTAGGCTATATCGACCATTTTTCTTCTGAGGAGGGGGGTCATTCTGTTGTGGTTCTTTAGCATCCTTCTTATCAATGTTGTAAATACGATGAGACACATTAACTACATGTCCAACACATTTTCCTCCTTCGCCACTGTGAGTTCTTCTAATTATTCTTCTTGTTTTGTCCCCTCATCTACTTATGGGGTATCTACAATGTGTGCAACTAGAGTAGTCAAGTTATGATTCCACAGAGGGAATGTTTTTTCTAAATGATATTCTTGATGGAAAGAAAAATAATTATCCATGCCAATTCTTTCTATTTTCATCACACCATTCAAACTTTATACAAACTTGGCAGGTTGATTGTTGTTATTATTACTATTCCTTTGAAAAGGGAAGGACTTGGGAGTCTTGCTATAGATATAAGTCTCACTTGACCTTTTCTTCAGTTCTAAAATTTCATTGGTGAGATTCTTCACCATCCTATTCAATCTCTCGATATCATATGATTCATTCTCTTTAGCCTTACTAGAAGGTGGTTGTGACTTCCTACTAGTCTCTTTGGAGTATTTTGATCCTTCATCATTCGTAATGACCCCAATTGTGAAAAAGTCCTTCTCAGTGGAAACTATGTCTGAAACGTTTAGTGCCAACATTTCCTTTGTAACCCTCTTTATGAACTAGGAAATGTTGGTGGGAAAGGAAGTTGTGTAGTAATCAATAGTAATTTAATAGTGTAGTTTCATGTCTCGGGGAATTTATTCAATATACGAATGAATTTTTTATTAAAATATTTCACTTTCTCATTTTCCCCCATTTTCATGCTTTTGAGTTCTTTGAGTAGCATCGCGAGAGTTTTGTCATTAGAAAGTATCTCAAGAAATATATTTTTTAACTCCCATGATGTGTAAATTGAATTAACGGGTAGACTATGGTACCATGATGTTGCTCTGCCTTCTAATGTATAAGGGAAAATATTGCAGGAAACATCATCATGCTTGACCTCCATCATTCATAAAGGCGAGTAAAATTCATCGAGATGGTCTTTGGCCTTCATGCCTTTATCCATATCATACTTTGAGAGCATCTTTTATGGATGTCTCGGTATCCTATGCAAGTTATCTAGAAGAGAAAGAGGCCCTTCGGCCATCCAATCCAAATCGTACTCTGCCATGTTCTTGTCTCTACATTCTTCCTCCTTATCAGAATTGCAGTAATATTCACTGTCTAATCCATCGAAAAGCTCACCAAAAAGAAAAATTGTATCATCTTTGTATCCTTTGTTAGGAGGTGGAAGTTGTTCTTGATTTTCAATATCATCTACGGCTTCTTCAAACTACTCAAGAGTGGAAAAGAACCAAATATTCCACTGTGGAAGCCAAGATCCAATACCGGTTGTATCTTTCTTCTTCAGAAAATGTGGGAAATTTTGTGCTCTAGGAACTAATTTGATAGCCTTCATGAACCAATCGGTTATAGATAGAATTGTCCATATCTCCTCATAAATAACTTCACAAGTTGATTCTTGGCCAGACTGAGAAGATCCTCCTGCTTCAGGAATCGTAGTAGTGATCAGAATTTTTCTACATTGAACAAAAGGATAATGATGAGGGTGTGTGGAGTGATCAGCCATAAAAAAATGGTGGTCATCCTTCTAGCACTAGAAGTATGACGATGTTGGATACCACCAACCTACAGGGTATCTCCCCAATATAAGGGCCCAACTAGACCTCACACAATTTTGTGTAGGAGTCCCATCCGGAATACGGCCCAACCATCATTTACTTACATATATTCCTTGGCTTTAGCTGTCAACCTGAGAGAGAAACACAATTTTCCTTTCGAATGAGCAAGCTAGTATGCCTTGTGAATGTTCAATTGTAGATGTATCAAGGTTTTTACTGTGGAGGGAAAAATAAAGTGAACCTCTAAGAGAGAAGTAATAGTACTATGCTAATGGAGACACACATGAAAGAGAAAGGCTCATATAACATCAAGAGAAATAGTTCACAATGATGTGATGATCATTATAAACATAACAACACATTTCCAATAAGGAGCACTAAAGTCACCAAAATAGTTCAATTACTCCAGTACTGATGAAAGAAAACCTAAACCATAAAAATTCAAAGAATAGTCTTAGAAACATTCACAATCCATGTGTGAAAATGTGTTGGCATGAAAGGCTTCAATATTAATCGAAGGTCCCAAGATACATAAATTCAATGAACACCACTAGCTCCAATAGTGGAGCATTAGAGCCACTAGTTTCTACCCAAAAGTACTAACTTTGTCTCTCTAATGCCTTGTGGGAGAAGCCAAGGTTAGAAGTCCTTTAAATGAAAAATGAGGATCTATATATATATATATATATATATATATATATATATATATATATATATATATATATATATATATATATATCTTGAGGAATGACATTTCATATACTCATGACTCTTGACTTTATAACTTCTTGTGACCTTTGGACTTATACAACCTTTGGGATTCCAAATGAATTTTGGAATTACATATAACTTTTGATATTACATGTCTTTTGGAATTCCATGACTCTTTAGTTCATACATGACTCTTGGAGTTCCAATTAGTTTTCATTTACAGTTATTACAATAATATATCATGACTTCCACATCATTATGTAATGAGACTTGACATGTCACTATTTTGATGACCAGGACTAATAGTGACTGATTACATGGAATTGCTTTAGTGGTGACATGGTTGTTATATGTGTCTTCATTCTTTATTGTTATTTCGAACATGGCAATTTCACCCTCCAAAGGGTCTTCAGTCATGAAGTCTTTAGATTGCTTCGATCATCAAAATTTAAGTGTGTTCTTTATTCTTTTTGTGCTTCCTTTTCTTGTTCTCCTTTCCCAATATTCCTCGTGTTTTCTAGTTGTGGTGTTTTTGGAATACCTGTATCTGCAACCACTCATGATGAGGAATTATCATCCTAAAAATCTCTTGTTCTATAATGATCCATGCATATTGTATGTTCAGTTCTTTTAGGTGCACTCAAATAGGGTCAAAGGGGCTATGGGGTGCAAGGGAACACTTTGAAAGGCTAAAGGGTTGAAGAGGAGAGACTTTGGGGCTTCTACATGTGCTCATGCTCCCAAAAGTAAAAGTCAGTCAAGGCAGGGTGCAAGGTGCAAGTCTGAAGGATGAAGGGAAGGATTTGGGCTTCCTAAGTGTGTTGTGTGCTCAAGGGAGAGAGGGATGGTGTAGGGCACACTCCTGAAGGTTGAAGGTTGAGGCTTCATGCCTTTTGGGTGTGCTCATGTGCTCAAGAGGCCTCAGGAAGGGCATAGGGTGCACCCTTGAATGTTGGAGGTTGTGGCTTCATGCCTTTAGAGTGTTCCAGTGTGCTAAAGAAGTTCAGGAGGGTGCATGGCACATTGGGGAAGGTTGATGGATTGAGCTTCGGGTCTTCAGGGTGTGCCAATGTGCTCAAGGAGGGAACACTTCTTTGAGTTGAAGGAGTGCGCTCTAGGAAGACTTAGTCATTTTTAGAGGGTGCAGTTTGGAACAAGTAAGGGGAATTAGGCTTGAGGAGTGAGCTCAAGACTCTTGGAGGGCACATGGTGCACCCTTGAAAAATGAAAGGTTTCCCATCAAGGCTTTAAATTGAGCTTTTGTGCTCTTGTTGGGCAGCAGGTCCCCCGTGTAAGGGTTTTGGGGCTTAAAGCCGACAATTTTGGGTTTTGATGCTGTAAAAGTTCCACGAAGTGCGCGAATTGTAATGGGTCAAGTCAAAAGGTTGTCCACTTGAAAATAATGTAAGATAATAGAGAGCAAGTCAGCCTGCCCATGGTCCGTGGACCATGGGAATGTATAAATAGAGCAAGGCTCTAAGGGTAGAAGGTACTTTTTGGTTAAGATCTAAAGTGTATGGGTTTGTAAAAGCAAGATTTCTCCGTGTCTGTAATTCTGAATCGTGGTTGGTAGTAGTTAGAGTGGGCTCTGCAGCTATGTGCACAGAGGCCTAGTAGATTCTGCAGTTGTGTGCGTGGACCCCTGCAGCTGGGTGCACAGGGTGGAATTGGATTGTACTAAAGAGAGGATTAAGAAAGATAAGTGTTTTTGAATTATTGTGCATCTGATCGTAGATCTATATGTCTATGATTATGTTATGGTTTTATGCATATCTTTAAGATTTATGGTTACGCGTGCTAGTTGTAACTGTTGACTGCTTGATTAAAGACCTTAAGAATTAGATCAGATCTATAATAAACGTAATAATAATAAGGAAACTAAGAGTGCCTTGCCGTTGAGCTACGTGATGTCCAGACAGTGGTGCAGAGTAGCACGAGCACGTAGATTGGTTCGTGAACCCTCCAGACCTCATTAAGACATCCCTAGGGTGCGGAAACCTGGTTCCAACACCCACCCATACTACCTCAGGTGAGACTTCAGTCCACACTCGATGAATTGTTGCTGAAAGGGTCAGTAGTGTGGGATTTGCTTGGCTAAAACACTTCCGAACCTGGGTCAGGCCCCAATAAGCGAACAGATGGTTCCATTGCCGGGACCGGGATCTGCCTAAGGGAAGTCTGATGTCGGAATGCTGGAACCCTGCGAAGAAGGAGACTGAAGATTGGTTGGATCAAAAGATGCACGAGTTCGTGGTACAGGAAAACAAAACCTCACAAATATCTGAGAAGAGGTGGCTGGATCGCTACATATATACGAAGATCCATGAGATCTTCTTCGCGGCCTTCTCGTTAGAACTGTATGGTTGGATCGCAAGGCTAGCTGGCAATCAGGCAAGGTGCAAACTTGATCAACCGATAGTGTGGACTCCAGAGTTGGTGTGCATGCTAGAGGCATCTGAAGATAAGATCGCGAGGGTCGTAGATCATTGGCTGGATCAGCATGGCGAGTGTGATCAAGTTGCTTGTATTCAGAGGAGTAGGAAGCAAAGATCCAGATCAGTTTGGTTTTGTAGTAAGAGCAGTGTGGGAAGCACACAGAGTTACGGATGATGACATTAAGAATACCACCTTGGTAAGTGCGCTACAGGATCACGCGCTAACTTGGTATATCAAGCACTCGAATGATCATCCGAATGCTGGGATAGCGGAAATCCAGATTGCATTAAATAGATAATTTAGCTGGCCGAAATCGGAAACATAGTCGATCATCAGATTCAAGGAGATCATGATGCTTCTAGGCGAAACCCCTTGGGATCTGGATTAGAGACTGAAGAGCATAATCCACGAGGCCAACATGACGCTGATAGATGCACAACACCGTGCATGGTTTGTGTCATCTTTGACACCACATCTGAGGACGACGCTATCACATCAGAAGATTTCAACCCAGGCAGAAGCATTGCAAATTGCAATGAGGTTGCACGAAACTCCAATATAGGATCTTGGATTGGGAGTACAACAAATCCATGCACAACTACAAAACCTATGCTTAGAGATGCAAATTTTGAAGTAGGAAAAGGTGCCCCAACCAGAGGCATGCGAAGAAGTGTGGTGTATCACATGCAAGGGCTAAGGTCACGATAAGGATCACTGCCCTGTATTCGCGAACTATTTGGCGGGGGGGGGATGCCATTAAGACTAGAAGTATAAGCAGGGCCAAGTGTGGCACCCGCACTCTGGTGTGCAATTTTTCAAGTAGGAGGAAAGCATGTGACGGACAACTGTCACCTATTGCAGAAGTATACCTAGACGCTATAGCAACTGTACTGTAACTTTTGTGGATCAGTGGGTCATGACGAGCGAACGTGTCAGAGCTATGAGCTAATGATGGATAGGATCCCAGCCTATCAAATGTAGACTGAAATGTGAGGTTTTGATCTAGTTGCAGTGATGGCATGCAGTGGATTCTAAGGATGTAGACGAGGGCGAGGAGGAATGGGACCTAGCCGAGGGCAAGGATAGTTGATCTATTATAATTGCGGAGGGCTGGGGCATTACACTCACAATTGTACCAACCCAACGAGAATATCATTTCTGTAATATGAGCAATTTGATCATGAAATGGTAGATTGTCTGATGCTGATCGTACAAATGCACGAAAAAGGGGTACTACAACATACTCTCACTCAAAATATCCAAATGATGAGTTCTGAGCCACGTGAAGAAGACCCCAACATAAACATGGTACTCAGAAGCAGCTTGACCACAGGGGAACATAAGAGGAAACAACCTGGAGAAGATTCTTGGGATCGTGAGGCTCCTACAAAGGAACCTGAGTCTAAGTTGGAATGCAGGAAGGAAATGTTTAAGGAAGCTAAGAAGAGCTTCACGGAGGCCTCTACTTCAGGTAGTAAGGATCGAACTGAGCCGGGAATGGATTCTTCTATGCTTACTACCTTTTTAGAGACATGTATGAAACTGCTACGTGACAATAAGGTAGTTAAGGGATTACAAGAGCTGATCACTAGGTGCGGAGGGTCAGGTGAACCACGCGTGGTCTGGAAACTAGGAAAACATGATTTTTACACTGGGCAGGAAATGCGATTGACAATGCAAATTGGCGAGTATGAGATGGATCAAGTCATCTTGGACTTAGGTTCAGATGCAAATGTGCTACCAAAACAGAAGTGGGAATGCATGGGTAGGCCCGCGCTGTAGTGGTCTCCTATTCAATTACGGATGGCAAACCAACAAAAGATCTTACCCATGGGAAGGTTGCAAGGGGTGACAGTGGACATTGAAGGCGTAAGTATGCAGACAGACTTTGAGGTAATAGAAATTGTTGATGACAATAATCCGTACCCCGCATTGCTAGGAATAGACTAGGCCACGGAAATGAATGGGGTCATCAACTTAAAAAGATGGAAGATGATATTAGAGATAAAGGCACTCTTTGTAATAGTTCCGTTGGACCCAGCCAAAGGGGTGCACTACACTAAACCTATGCGCGATGAGGACAATGATGATGAACTAGGCTGCATCTACCAGATAACGGCTCAAGACTAGGATTGGGTGAATTTGATAGTGGATGGGAGAATCTCATGGGAGTACGATAGTTCTTGCACGTCAGATTCAGAAGTAGAAATAAAGTGATGGTAGAACCAATTGCATGAATTAAAAATGCTCAATTGTAATATGATGATTAAATCACTGCGACGCGTGACAACTGAAGCAAGGAAACTGCCAGCAAATGATGGCGCAACAAATGGGGAGGAATTTATAGACCACTGTGGAACTACAATCACGAAGCAGAAGCGGCACGATGCTTAGAAAGGGGCGCCACGCGCGACAACTGCATAAAGGTGGAGTACACCTCGGAAGATTAGGTGGAACTGGTGCGAATGTAGAAGGCAGCTTCGTGTACGGGTTTGAGGTCCCCAATGTCGAATGCGATCTTGGTAGCAAGGATGATGTGGTTTGAGCACCCACCTACGACAAGGGATGCAGCTGTATGATGTGCAACCACCATCCCAACTAAGAATCAACAATAAGAACCCAACACAGTAGCAGGAATGGCAGTGCCTTCCGCCAAGTGTTCATAATGAATCCTGTGGAAAAACAGGTGGGATTATGAACAGAGTTTGTCAAGTAAAACAAACCAATTGGAATCTGTGCGTACCAAAGGTCTGATGGGCCTATAGGATCATAAACAAAACAGGGTGTGTGAAGATGACCCTATCAATGATTAGACATGAAGAAACCAGGAAGAGGAGGAGAATTTCCTAGACCACCGCCCCAACAATTCGGATTGGATGCGAGAACCTCGGTAAAGGAATTTAGTGGTTACAGGAATCCATTCGGCACGAGAGCTTGAAACCTTGTGAACTCGATGAAGAATGGGCATGGCTAAGGAGGAAAAGCATGATGTTAGATGAAGAAATCAGCGAACTGAAAGACGAAGTCGCATAGGTGGGCCACGCGAATCTAAGGATAAGGGGACCAGACCTGGCCGACCCTACTACTGTACTAGAACAATTTACGACCTTGCTATCATGGCTGCGACTGCACCAACGGGGGAGTGTACCATATACAGTAGAGTGTGGTGGACTACAGAATACAAAGGTACTCAAAAGGTGCCCGCAGCCCAGGCTAGCAGAAAGATTGAAATCTCGCACCAAGAGTGCGACCACCTACCTATCCATAGGAGGCCCAGTCTCAGCGCTCCAAGTGGTTGGAAGAGGGCGCGGGACTATAAAAGTGTCTGTAGGGGAGTTGCAGGGCTCGGACATGGCGCGAAAAATCAGTGTGAACCCCAAAACACATCCATGTACAAGGGACTGCGCTACCGCATGGGGAGGATGGAAGGTGACCGTTGCAGATACTGTTCATGACAAGATGTCCCATTTAAGACACCGAGGAGCAGACAATGGGCAATTAAGACACATGGTCGGAACTAGGGTTGAACGGATCTACCACCAAAATTGCATTAATGAGCCATGAAAATGGGGAACGGTCGAATTTGAATTCAAAGAGGCCCATAAAGCACATGTGGCCCATCACCAAAAAACCCTTGTCTTGTTTAAATTGTGGCATTATCAAACAAGTGGGAACCTTATGAACTTGGAGACCATAAAAGCAAGTCCGTGGTTTGGAGCATTGCCAAAGGATACACAGGAGTCCTTGATCAGAATTATGACAACAACTAGGGGAGCTGCCTAGAGTGCTACACCACCGATAGGAGATACAACAAAAATCCCTAAATCACCCTAGACACTGAGGCCCAAAAAGGACCCACAGATAGCATAAATTTTGGTTTGCGTAGTCCCCACTTCCATCGGTCCCCAGTCACGATATTTGTTATCAGACTGTCTGTGTGGTCCCCCGAACATTATCATAGGCCTGCTGCAACTCCTGTGCTTTGGTCTCTAACCATTGTAATGTTGGGTCTTCCTGTAGTGAAGTGACCGTGATAAGGGACTAATCTAACAAGCCGGTGCACTCCTGTATGGCATGTGCTATTGCTTCTTGTCTAGATTGGATGGCGCATTTCCACTGCTCTCTAACCTCTGGTGGTGTAGAGGGTCGCGCCTTGAGTCTCAGCTCTACAATCTGCAAGTTGAGGTCCAACTAGATCCTCGTTGCTTCTTCCTTTGCTTTGCGGAACCCACTGGCCAAATTGTGGATCCGTATGCCTACAGGTAAATCTGCTACAATCTCTAGCTCAGGGACATGACAACATGCTTCCTCAACAATTTGTTCCAACTGTCGATTCTGTGCTACTACTTCATCACATTGGAGGCTCAACTGTTCGATGTTAATTCATTTCTCACTGAGCATCTGTACCGCACGTCCTTCCATAGCACAGAGCTCTGTCGGTGCACCATCCTGTAGCTAGTATAAGATTTCTTATGGGAGGGTAGCCAAGTTTAATCCAAGTCTCATGAGCTGGCCTACCATGGCTCTGTCCTCCATGTTGTCTACTGTCAATGCTCCTACCGGGAGTGCGATAGTATTAGCCATTTTAGCCCGCAGCAGCTGCTCAGTTGCTGACGTACCCATAGCTCCATGGGTAGCTACCACTCCCGGCTATGGGGGCCATGCTTGAAGTTCTTGTAGTTGGGTCCTAAGTGCCCCCAACACAGTCTGTTACTCTGTCATTGCCTCATCGAGTGCCTCCTTGGTGACTTCACGAACTGTATCCCCGATGTCACATAGGTCACCCTTGGTTAGTGTAATAGGATACTCTTGCAATTTGGAAGCCTTCATCTTCTTTCGTCGCTCCGTGCATTTTGGGACGCACGGTTGTTTTAATTGTGTCGAGGTGGCTCTTGATTCCATGCCTTCTGTTGTCACATCTGTCCCCTACTCTGTTGTTATGTCCAGGTGACTTTCCTCCTGCATTGTAATGGCCCCTCCTACTATAGTCTTTTCTATGGCGGCCTTCACTATTTCCCAGGATGCCCGTACTTCCGCAGCTAGTTGTTCATTCCACTTCTGTTGGGCTAGCCGCTTGGCAGCAACCTTTTGTTTCTAAATCTCTACTTCATCATGCACTACCACATATGGAGTGTGCCATTCTGGTGGCCATGTATCGACCACCGTGAAGACTACGTCATCTATGGAAATGAAGGGGACTGTGGTCCATTTCTTCTTTGGATCCCTCCATGCCCTAATATATACATTTTGCATATCTGCTTTAAAGTCTGAATTTTTTTTGAGACTATCGTATACTTCAACAGATAGGGGTGGCTATTTGTTGATCCATAGTCGTATTCTTGCCTCCATTAGCACCCAGAATATCTTGGTTTCTTTGATTCACGTGGCATCCTTCATTTCCCATAGTGACGTGTATTTTGCTACCTCTGGCTAGTCTTGCTCAAGGGAAGGAAATTGACTATCCTCAGGTAATTCACCAATAAACAACAGGATGGATAAGAGCAACCATGTGCAGTGGAATATCTTACCCTATTCTTGGGCCTCCCTACCATTTATCAGAAACTCGTCGCAGAGGAACTACACCCAGTTGAACCGTACCCCTTATGTGCATTGCTCGGTCAACGAGATGAATGTGGCTGGTACCTCATTGCTTCTACATTTTCTCATCACCTTTAATGCCAATAATTGGGTAGCTACGCGGACCTCTTTTACCTGAATACTAGTAATAACATACCCCCTTTTTTTCTTTTCCAGCTTATATTTCTTTTTCATAGCCTCCACTATCATCAAGTCCCCACCGGTGCTGGCAATTTCCGTGGGGTCCCTTGCGAAACAGGGAAGTCGAAAAATCCTATGAATGAGCTCCACCATGATGGGAATGGGCTCCTCTAGCCACAAGTACCCATAATGCACCAGGAAACGCAATTGTCAGATAACAAATATCGTGATTGGGGGCCGATGGAAGTGGGGACTGCACAAATCAAAGTTTATGGGTTCACTTTGAAATCAAAATTTGTGTAAGTTTCGATGATAGGGCAAGAGGTGAGCAAGATGAGTTCTAGTCATAAAATCATGTGCGACACATACCAAATCATTGATAAAACTTAGACAACCTTGATGAATAATGAATATACATAAAAATGCCAATTTATACACATTCCCCAAGTATTACGAGTTAAGTGTGTGCGACTGCGACCTAAAAGTGTCTTTTTACCATAAGGATGTTATGCCCATAAAATGCATCTATATATTTTATAATCAATGTGATGAAACTTGAGAACATTCAGGAAAGATTAAACATATAGAGCAACATGAAACGACACTTGACGACTTAGGAGACATTTGATACGATAATGAAGTAGGCTCCAAAATTTGAATGTAGTAAAATTTTGGATGTGTTCAAATATAGCACAATAGTAATAACAATAATCACCTTATATCACCCATGGAGAAAGGGCCCCACCAACTTTTTAAGTTTTATTTTTATATTAAGAATTTTTTCTTCTAGTATAGAGTCAATTGGGCACACCATGGTTTGTTTTTTGTGTAGGTAGTTGTGTAAATAAATAACATGTTTGAGGTAGTCCTTGTTGATTCTATAAGGGTAGAGTTAGATGGGACCAACTAAATTCCACATAAGTTAGTCAATTTGACTATGAGCTTCCAAATGAGTGATGGAGGAGGTAGTAATTTCCAATGGCAATATGAAAAACCTTCAACTAGATGCAAATAGTATTCACATAGTTATCCAAAAAGTATCTTTTACATATCATTACCCTAAATATTAATTATATGTGTGGATTAATTTTGCATAGCAATTGTGATCTCTCTAAATGTCTTTGAATGAACCGTGTTTAGGTTAATATGTAGTTAAAATTAGTTTATAATATTTAAAGATAAACTAATAACACATAACATTTGGGGCATTGAGGCATTATTAAAGTGGTTTTATTTATCATTTTTTTTAATTTTTAGATATGATTATATATATTCTCCTTTTTATGATAAGTTACTAAATGAAAAAGACAAGACAATGGAATTAATCTTATTTCTTTTAAAATAAAGTGAAGATGACTCTAGTTCTTTAAAATAATGTACAACCTTTTAAGGTGATTTCAAATATTTTTGAAGTGATGATGAAATGTTTATGAAAAAAAGGTGATGGAATCTATATTAACATATACCTATTTTAGTGATAATGGAATATGCATATTGTTTTCACAAATTTTGTAAAGTTTCTGAAAGTAATTGTAAAGAAATTATAAGTTATGATGAAATTTTCAAAGACTATCAAATTCATGATGAAATGTATATGAAAAATACATGACAATGACATCTTTATGAAGGTATACATACCTTGCTTTATTGGTAATGACATTGACACAATGCTTTCAATGTTTTTGTATAATTACACAAAGTGATTCCAAAGACTTTCTAAGTCAATTAAAATTCTCAAAGTCATTGAAAAGAATATCTAAGTAATGATGAGATTTTAATTTAAAATGAAATACAATTGGATCCATATGAACATATACCAACTTTGTTAATAAGGGCATTGACACATTGTTAAAAATTTTGCACAATTCCTGAACGTGATTACGAAGATGTTCTCAGTCATGATGAAATTTTTAAGGTGATTGCAAACATTATTTAATTAATGATGAACGTTAATTAAAAATAAAATAAAATATCATGCACATGACAATATACCTACTTTATTTTATTTATATTTCGACTGCCACATTATTTTCAATTTTTTTGGATAATTCCTCAAAGTGATCACAAAGACTTTCATGGTCATGATGAAAATTCCAAAGTAACTGCAAAGATTACCTAAACCATTATAAAATAAAAATGTAAAATACAAGACAATGGAATTAATATTAACATATACGTACTTTATTGATAATGATATTGACACATTATTTTCAAAACTTATATACAATTCCTAAAAGTGATTGTAAAAACTTTCCAAGACATGATGAAATTTTCAAGGTAATTGTAAATAATCGCCAATTCATGATGAAATTGTTATGAAAAAGAGAAGACAATTACATCCACATGAAAATATACATATTTTATTGATAATGGTATTGACACATTGTTTTCAAAAAGTTGTACAATTCCTCATAGTGATTGCAATGACTTTCTAAGTCATGATGAAAGTTTCAAAGTCTTTGCAAAGACTATCTAAGTCATGATGATATTTTCAAAGTTATTGCAAAGACTCTCTAATTCATGACGAAATAGTTATGGAAAAAACAAGACAACAACATCCATATGAAAACATACCTATTTTATTGATAATGGAATTAATACATTGTTTTCAAAAGTTTTGTATATTTCCTCATAGTGATTGCAATGACTTTCTAAGTCATGATGAAATTTTCAAAGTCTTTGCAAATACTATCTAATTCATGATGATATTTTCAAATTTATTACAAAGACTCTAATTCATGATGAAATGGTTATGGGAAAAACAAGACAACAACATCCATATGAAAACACACCTATTTTATTGATAACAAAATTAACACAGTGTTTTCAAAAAATTGTATATTTCTTCAAAGTGGTTGCAAGGAATTCCTAAGTCATGATAAAATGTTTATGAAATATACAAGACAGGGGCATCCATATGAACATATACCTATTTATTGACAATGGCATTGATGTCATTGTTTTCAAAAGTTTTATATAGTTCCTCAAAATTATTACGAAGACTCTGTATGTCAAGATTTAAGTTTTAAGAAAATCACAATATAATGGCATCCATATGAGAATATAGCTTTTTATTGATAACGGAATTGACACATTGTTTTAAAAAAGTTTACATATTTCTTCAAAGAAATTGCAAATAATTCCTAGGTCATGATGAAATGTTTATTAAAAAGGAAGGACATTGGCATCCATATTAACATATAATTCCTTTTTTTACAATGGTATGGATGCCAAAGTTTAAAAAAAAAATCTTCCTAAAAGTAATTGCAACTCTAAGTCACGATGAAATGTCTATGACAAAGAGAAGAAAATGGGATCCATATGAACATATATAAACTTGTTGACAGTGTTTGACCCGCCAACATCCCAAGGGATCTCTGCAGTAAAAAGTCCCAATTAGACCTCAGACCATTTGGTGTAGAAGTCCCAGCAGTGGATCATACTGTAATGCCTTGACCGCGATTTCGCACAAAGGCAAGTAAGATAACTCTGTTGGTAGCAAGGGTGTGACAGCCGTAGTAAAACGAGGAAGGTGCATGAGAGGTTCTAACACACTGAGGGTGAGGTGAGTGCACCCCTTGGAAACCTGTAATAGTACGCGGCTTGGAAGGGAACACACGAGCGAAGATGCATCACAAGATGGAAGGAAAGTTAGTGAGCAATCCAAAGTGATGGTTAAATAAAAAAACACATTTCAGAAAGATTCATACATACTTATACAGAATAGTCCATACATGCATGCATAAGCAAACAAATACATATATCATTTACAACAAACAAGACAACATAGAATACAACACAAAATATGCATGAAACGTGCTGGTTCTATTATATTAAGAAGTGTAAGTTCCAGTCATACAATACATCCATGTCCAACCACTAGTTCCAATAGCAGAACGTTATAGCCACAATAACCTACTGCTCCAAAGAGATGTACTAGCTCTACGTAGTGGAGAAGGAAAGGCTTGTTACAATATTGTCCAAGCTCTCTTTAAGATAGTCTTATCAGAAGTTTAGCTAACCAAAAGCCTTTACAATGAGTTATGAGGTTCTATTTATAGCAAAGGGTGGGGTCCCCTTCACATTCCCCTTTGTGATAGTTCATCTACCCTCATGCCTCTTCATCTACTTTATGACTGTTACATACAACTATCAACACTTGAACTTCCACTTGACAAGACATTACATTACAATGCACATGTGCTCATGTGAGAGAAAATGGCTTGAGAAAGCCATGCAAGACATCACTAACACTCAGTTCATTGTGGTGAGACCAACTATTTGACATGCTTGTGATGGTGACGCTGGTGAGCTGATGCCAAGATTGGTCAGTTGTGATTGTGTACATGCGCATCATGGTGACATATTGATGAAGTCAACTCTTGTCTATGTTGCATCCAGGTGCATTGGTATGGCTCCTCCATCCAACTTGTCTGCTAACATGCACATGGTCTTCCTGGTGCGATCGAATCGGCCACACACTGATGCATAGTGTCCATGTTGATCTGTTGGTGTGTGCTGGTGGTCATGCACATCAACTGTCAACTACATGTTCAACTCCAGTTGGACTTGCTTCGCATCTTTGCCTCGGTGAGTGTGCTAAATGAGTATTATGGCATGTGTGCGCACAATGACATGAATGCTGCTGAATTCCCTTGCATGTGATCAACAACACTGCTCACCATGTCTGCTCCATGCCAGCTGTTGTAATGGATCTTTAACTTTTACGGGTGCAGTTTCATTTGTGAGTGCATTTTTCACTCCCTGTTGTTCCCGTTCCTGTTGCAACTCATTCACCTATCTATGTAGCTCACGTTCTTCCTTGAGTTGTTGCTTTAGCACATGCAACTCCTTCTTTGTTCCATTCTTTGTCTTCATGTGATCTTGATGTCGTGCTGTCACCTCATAGCTCGAGTCTCCAAAGTTTCTTTTATTAATAGTGGATTTTCTTGAGCTTGCAACTTTGTTCTGCCTTTGTGTTGTCAACAGCCTTCCTTTTGCATTCGTTGCATCCGGTATGCTACCTTCAGATGTTGTTCATGGTGCTACTCATTGTGATGCTGCTAAAGTCATATCTTGATGTCCTTGTCTATGAACAACTTGGTGTCTTCGTGGGTAGGCAAGTCCATAGACACATGATCGATTGCATCCCCAAGTGTGCTTTGAACGGTGTCTTCGACTCTTCTCTCTTGGAAACCATTGTACCTGTACTGCTGAGAGGCAGATGAACACCTACAATACCTGGATACATGGAAACACTCATGGCAAGCAATCTATCAATCGAAAACCAAAATGAAATTGAGAACTGACTTGCAACATACCTGTGTGACTGATCATGAAGGTTGCACAATTTCTGCCGGGAGGTTGGGACACTGACTACCAAGACTGTGCAAGGCATAGTCTAGGATACTAAGAGGCTAAATGATTGTTGGAACTGCGCAATGCACAGTCCAGTCTGGCTATTGATTGCTGGTATTGAGCAATGCACAATCTCAGCTGGCAATGGTTGTAGGCTCAGTGACTGCATTGCGCAATTTTCTGGGCCACCAGTCACTGTCCCTAAGAATTGCACAATGCAAGGCTAGAGAATACTCAGTGGGCAGAAATGCACATTTCCTAAGAGGAAGACAGAGCCTTCCCTCTCAGGAATGTGCAATGTTGTCTTAGTGAGATAGAGTCCGGGCTAAGGCTGCCCAAATCCGCCAATGGGCGAATGAAAGCGAATGTGAATGTGAATGCATGGTGATATTGAGTCTAAACACAAGGGAATGATTGTGCATACAAACAGTGGATGATAGATTCAGAAAATGGAACAACATGCATGTGGGTGAGGCAATTTGTCGAATCGAAGATTGTTCATGAAAAACAGTTTCATGCATGTGACAGTAGTGAGGGCTTAATGAAAACTGAAATGGTGCTAGTACAAGCTAGTATGTATCAAAATGAGAAAAAGCACTCACTGAAATCAAGCATACAACATTCATGCAAAGCAAAACACAAAAAGCACTAGAAATGCAACACAAGATATGGAAGGTGGGCTTACCCCAAAACAACTTAGCTGAATGTGCCGACGTCTCCTAGATGCGATTTGGGATGTCATAGCTGCAAGTTTGATGTGAGGAATGAACTCTGCAGTGTCTGATTCATGAGTTTTGATCAAATCGAAGATGTGGCGCGCATGCCACAAATCTTGGAAGAGAGACACTTGGTGGGAGGTTTCCGCAATGATCCTTGCATGCAACCTACAGATACTAAAAGTAGATCCCTGAATCAAAGGATGCCTTTGCATGCTTCCATGGGAGAAGTAGACCATGCATGAAAATTAGTTTTGCTCAGTCTCAGAGGGAACTGATCAACTCAACTACATATGCAAGAGGCTGCTCAACTACTGGGAAATAATGCACATTTCTGGAAGGGTGTTGGGTTGGCCACCCAGGATATTTGCACAATTTCTGGGTAGAGAAACTAATTGTTTCCTAGGACAATGAAATTCCTGGGCTAAGCAACCCTACTGAGAGGAATTACGTAATTTTCTAGATGAAGCCTGATCAGAATAATTGCACAATTCTGGAGCCCAGCAGGCTGCCACACTAAATTGTGCAATTTTTGGAGGGAAGGTTGGTTGCCCTCTAGAATTGTGAAATTTCTTTAGGGCGCTACTCAGCCTACACCTAGACTAAGTCCAGACAACCAGCCTATGAATGGGATGCATCAAGCTCTAATAGACAGGCTACCTTTCTGCAAGAAAAACACTAAAGCTTGTGTACTTGACGAAGCATGACATGCTGTTGTGAAAATTTGGTAGGGAGGATCCAAAACGAAGTTAAGGTAAAATTGTGGAGGGTCGTTCTAGCTGCTACAACACTTGGCGAGACATTGGTAGAACTACAACTCTTTGAATGGACCTTGTTCGTGAAAAATAAGTCTAACACCTCCAGAAGTATTGTCCAGTTCTTAGTTCATCTTCGTTTCACACTAGCTTGATTGTAAGATGTAGTATCTGCCAAACTCTTTGTCGATTGACACACATTCCAAGCCAAGGCAATACAATTGTTTTGATTAGGGTTGAGGGGTATATTGGTGTACAAGGAGTATAGTCATCAGAGTCTTAGTTTCATCTCTAGTGTTTCCCCACTACCAGCAGGCCTAGACAGTACCTTGACGAAGTCACATAGGAACACAAGCATGGCTTCGCTACCAACGAGCCTAGTCAGTACCCTGGCAGAGTTACTTGCATCACCTCTCTGCATAGGAATTATTTCTCTTCTTTCGCCTTATTCATTTTTCATTTTTTGAAATTTTCACTTTTCACTTTTTCTCATTTTTTTCATTTCACAACTATGCATAACACTTATTCATTTGAGAGGCAGAAGAGGGATCCCGACTTATTGAGAGAAGAAGAGGTTGTTCCTGTAGAGAAGTAGTTTATTGTACCTCTGACGTTCCTGTTAAGGTTTTCCCCCTCACCTTACTCTACTTGACTGATCTGACAAGGGTTAACCCAAAAACAACTGACTAGAGTAGGTGACACTACTTTGTGCGCAAGCATTGTGTTTTCATCAAGGTTCACCTCAAGCAATACGTATTTTCCTTCAACATATCATGGACTAAAAGTAACAAGTTCTTCATGCAGAGGCAGGATGACAGATAACCAAGTAGTGATAGTTGCATAAGGCCTCTTGTACTTTACCCAGCTTGTTTCAAGAGTCGGACATGGTTTCATGCGAAACTAACCTACGAAGAAAAAAGGAAAACAAATGAACAACAAAGCAAAGCAGAAGTAGAAGCAAAAGCGAAATAAAAGCAAACAAGAAGGCAAGCAAACAAGAATGCAAGCAAACTAACTGAAAGAAAACACTACTCCTAGTCCTAAACTAATGGTGCATGGGCTTGATCATGTGAAGTGATATTTCCAATGCAGACACTAGCGCGTTGGTTGACCCATGTTGGTGAAGGCTTGGTCTGCAAGCAACCTAGTTGTACGAACCAACAAGCGAGAAAGATATAACAATGAAGACAACCACACTTCGTGTTTCAAGGTGCGTACGGGACATAAGTGAGTGCAAGTGCATGTAGAGAAATCCGTGGATTTACCATGGTGTTGTGCGACACTGCATGCAACTTTGAAGCATAAACACATTCTTCACTCTGGCATGCAAGCAAACAAAAGAAACAAAGACAACTTGTGTCGTGCACGTGTTCTTGCAATGTAAGATTCCCCCAATGTATGAGCGATAGGATCGTGTAGTTTGAGTGGAAGAAGTATGATCTGTGTGTAAGATTGATCTTCAATGAATACAGATGAGTGATGAGGAGCCTTGGGTGATGGAAAAATTTCTTGAATAGAAGTGAGACTAACCCCAAGAGAGTGAGGTCCTGACATAACCATCAGCTTGGGCTGAAGTGCCTCAACAGTCTTAGGTGTTTCAACTTCATCGTCAGATAGATCATCATAGACCGGTCGCTTCGAAAAATCAACTGCGATATGATCATGATCGTGATCGAATATAGGAGTAAATGGATCATGACAGCCACAATAAAAAAAATCAATGATTTCATTGGCATCCTCATGATCTGATGAATCAAATAGAGGGGTAGATGAAAAGCGGATAGATTCATCCTCTGTGTTTCCGAAAAAGGAAAATGAAATAACAAGTAGATTTTCAATGAATAACTCATCCTATCCATTGTCGGATGATGGACTGACATCCGGTGTGTCGGCGAGTGATCAACAATGGGTGCATCTGTGGATGAAGATACACATGTGAAATCTTGGATGGCAGGTTCACCAAAGAAGTCAAGAAAGAACAGAGGAGACTTGGAGGGAAGGGAGTCATCCTTCACCGAGTGTTGATTCTCAATCTCCCACTCATATTCTTCATGAATGACAACACATGTTGGTTGTGAAAGACCAACTCCGTTAGTGGCTTGTTCCTCGTTCACAAAAAGTGTAGAGTCCGGAATGGAAGAACACAAGACAGTATCATCCAGAGGAACAACTGAGTGCAAGGATGGAGTTTGTGTAACAAAATGCATATGACAACTCGATGGACTCACAACCAAATCTGCGCGAAAATTAAGTGAAGTGATGTTGGGAGGATGTGATAGCTAAACAGGTGTGTGAGCATGATCTTCAACATCACTCTGAGGTGGTGGAGTTGTTTGATGAGGGGATGGCAGACAATCACTTGTGACTGTAACTGCCTCTATCTGTGATTGTGCAACTTCATCATTGAAGAATGTTGAGTGAGGCCTGATTTAAAACTTCTTCTTGGGACGAGCATATTTCTTAACACAGTACTCGAATCAGTCCCAAAGATAGAAAATTTTCATCTGGCTCTTCGGATCTTGAAACTGCAAGGCACGGAAGCACTGCCAAAAATCCATAGTCGATTCATGTGGAGCCTTCTGTTGTTGTAACAGTTTTTTATCAAGATGGTCTAGATCAAAATGATAGAGAGTGTCTTCAATGAGATCACAGCAGTACTCAAGTGAGTGCACACTGTTAGCCGGTACGCTGCACAGCCATCGAAGGGGAGATTCGTGAAGTGTGTATGCAAGCAACAAGATGTCCTATTCGTCAGAACATCCATCTTCCTTATGAATAATGGAAATAAAGTCATGTAAGAACTCAGGCCAAGCCACTTCGCCTTCACCATCATACATGTAAGTGGACAAGTGATCGAAAAACTCCCTCCTGATGGTGACATATTCATGATTAAAAAAAACAACATGGAGAGAGAAGAGTACAAGAATCCATGATAGATATGAAAAGGTTCAAAACAGGATGAGAGGACACACCTTGTCATCTGCCCCTCCCTCTAGTGCCAGAAATGTTGATGGTGCTGGACCCGCCAACATGTCAAGGGCTCCCCCTGGTAAGAAGTCCCAATTTTACCTCAGACCATTGGGTGTAGGATTCCCAACAATGGGTTGTACGGTAATGCATAGACTGTGATTTTGCATAGAGGCAAGTAAGATAACTCTATTGGTAGAAAGGGTGTTACAACTACAGTAAGACAAGGAAGGTGCATGAGAGGTTCTAACACACTAAGGGTGAGGTGAGTGCACCCCTTGGAAACAGGTAATAGTACGTGGCTTAGAAGGGAACATACGAGCGAAGATGCATCACAAGCTGGAAAGCAAGTTAGCAAGCAATCCAACGTGATGGTTAAACCATTAGCACATTTCAAAAATATTCATACATACTTGTACAGAATAGTCCATACATGCATGTGCAAGAAAACAAATACACATATCATTTAGAGTAAACCAGATAGCATAGAATACAATACAAGATATGCATGAAACATGATGGCTCTATTATATTAATAAGTGTAAGTTCAAATCATACAATACATCCATGTCCAACCATTAGTTCCAATAGTGGAACATTACAACCATAACCACGTGCTCCTCCAAAGAGATGTACTGGCTCTGCGCAGTGAAGATGCCAAGGCTCATTACAATACTATCCAATATCTCTTTAAGATAGTCTTATTGGAAGCTTGGCTGACCAAGAGCCTTTATAATGAGTTATGAGGTTCTATTTATAGCAAAGGGTGGGGTGACCCTTGACATTCCCCTTTGTGACAGTTCATTTACCCTCATGACTCTTCATCTACTCTATGACTATTACATCCAACTATCGACCCTTGAACTTCCATTCGAAAAAATGTTACATTACAATGCACGTGTTCTCATGTGAGACAAAATGGCTTGAGCAAGCCATGCAAGACATCACTGACACTCATTCCATTGTGGTGAGACCAACTCTTTGACATGCTTGTGATCGTGAAGCTGGTGAGCTGATGCCAAGCTTGGTTGTCCATGATGGTGTGCATGCACATCATGGTGGCATCTTGTTGAAGCGAACTCTTACCTCCATTGCATCTGGGTGCATTGGTATGTCTCCTCCATCCAACTCGTCTGCTAACATGCACATGGTCTTCTTGGTGCAGCTGAACTAGCAACACACTAATGCATAGTGTTCATTTTGATCTACCAGTGTGTGCTAGTGGTCATGCGGATCAACTGTCAACTACATGTTTAGCTCCAGTTGGACTTGCTTCTTGTCTTTTCCTCGGTGAGTGTGCTGAATGGGTTGGATTGCATGCGTGCACACAATGACATGCATGTTGCTGAGTTCCCTTGCATGCAATCAAAAACACTTCTCACCATGTCTACTCCGTGCTAGCTGCTGGGATGGATCTTTAACTTGTACGGGCATAGTTTCATCTGTGAGTGCATGTTGCACCCCCTGTTGTTTATGTTCCTACTGCAACTCATTCGCTTGTCTGTGTAGCTCACGTTCTTCCTTGAGTTGCTACTTCAGCACATGCAACTCCTTCTTTGTTCCATTCTCTATCTTCACGGGATCATGATGTCGTGTCGTCACCTTATAGCCTAAGCCTCCCAAGTTTCTTTCATCCACAGTGGATCTGCTTGAGCTTGCAACTTTGTTCTGCCTCTATGTTGTCAACAACCTTCATCTTACATTTGTTGCACCTGGTATGCTTCCTTTAGCTAATGTTCATGATGCTGCTACCATCATATCTTGATGTCCTTATCTACAACCAACTTGGTGTCTTCGTGGGTAGGCAAGTCCATAGACACTTGATCGACGGCATCCCCAAGTGTGATCTGAACGGTGTCTTCGACTCTTCTCTCTTGGAAACCATTGTACCCATAATACTGAGAGGCAGATGAACACCTGTGATAGATGGAGACATGGAAACACTCATGGAAAGTAATATGTCAGTAGAAAACCATAATGAACTTGAGAACTAACTTTCAACATACCTGTGTGACCGATCACGAAGGTTGCACAATTTCCGTTGGGAGGTCAGGAGACTGACTTCCAAGACTACGCAAGGCATAGTCTAGGTTGTTGGGAGGCTAACTGACTGCTGGAACTGGGCAGTGCATAGTCTAGTCTAGCTGCTGATGGATGGAATTGCGTAATGCACAATCTCAGCTGGCATTGGTGGCGGGCTGAGTGATTGCATTGGGCAATTTTCTGGGCCAACAGTCACTGTCCCTCGGAATTGCGCAATTCAAGACTGGAGGATAGTCACTAGGAACAAATGCACATTTCCCGAGAGGAAGACAGAGCCTTCCCTCTCAGGATTGCGTAATGCTATCTTGGTGAGGTAGAGTCCGGGCCAAGGCTTCCTAGACCCGCCGACAGGTGACTGAAAACAAATGTGAATGTGAATGCATGGTGATATTGAGTGTAAACATAAGTGAATGATCATGCATGCAAATAGTGGATGACAGATTCAGAAAATGGAACAACATGCATGTGGGTGAGGCGAGTCGTTGAATCCATGACAGTTCGTGAAAAACAATTCCATGCATGCGACAACAGTGAGATGTTAACGAAAACTAAAATGGTGCTAATACAAGCTAGTATGTATCAAAATCATAGTAAGCGCTCACTGAAATCAACCAGACAACATTCATGTGAAGCGAAACACAAAAAGTGCTAGAGATGAAACACAAGACATGGAAGGCAGGCTTACCCCAAAACAGCTGAGTTGAATATGTCAAAGACTCCTAGATGTGATGTGGGATGTCAAAGGTGCAAGGTTGATGTGAGGAATGAGCTCTGCAACATCTGGTTCATGATTTTTGATAAAATCAAAGATGTGACGTGCATGCCACAAATCTAGGAAGAGCGACACTTGGTGGGAGGTTTTTGAAAATGATCCTTGCATGCAACCTCCATTTGCTAAAAGTAGATCCTTGAATCAAGGGATGCCATTGTATGCTTCCTTGGGAGAAGTAGCCCATGCATGCAAATCAATTTTGCTCCATCCTGGAGGGAACTGGTCAACTCAACTGCACATGCAAGAGGCTTCTCAATTGCTGGGAGAAAATGTGCATTTCTGGAAGGGAGCTGGGCTGGTTACCTAGGAGATTTGTGCAATTTTTGGGTAGAGCAACTGACTACTCCCCAGGACTGTGCAATTTCTAGGCTAACCAACCCTACTGGGAGGAATTGCACAATTTTCTAGATCAAGCCTGACTGACAAAATTGCGCAGTTCTGGAGCCCAACAGGCTGCCACACTGAATTGTGCAAATTCTGGAGGGAAGGCTGGCTTCCCTTCAGAATTGCACAATTTCTTGAGGGAGCTGCCCAGCCTACAGCTGGACCAAGTCCAGACAAACAACTTGTGAGGGGGATGCATCAAACTCTGATAAACAGGCTTCCTTTCTGCAAGAAAAACACTGAAGCTTGTGTACTTGATGAAGAAAGGCATGCTGCTGTGAAAGGTTGGTAGGAAGGCTCCAAAATGAAGCTAAGGAAAAATTTTGGAGGGTAGTTGTAGCTTCTACAATACAACTTTATTGGCAATGACATTGGCATCACTATCTTATAAGGAAAAAGAAAAGAATCTCTTATCTTTCTAAGAATTTTTCCAAATTTCTCAAACATTATTGCAAATACTTTATAAATCATGACAAAATGACTCAATAATGAAAAAAAAGAAAGATTGGTAATATGAGTATACTATTTATGATTATGGTAGAAAAAATTCACTTTTACATTAAAGATCTCAACTATCATTTAATTTTAGTTTGTTAGTGTTATGTTATACATTTCATCCATATTTTGTTGTAAATTTTATATCTTCTCTTAGTAACATAGTGTAAATCCATCTTAGCCCCATATCTATCAAGCATGGGAGGAGATAAACAATAAAAAGAGGCAAAATATGGATCTATGCTAATTCAGTTTATTATTATTATTATTGTGGTGGCGATTTTTTATATTAATTTTTTTATTGAGATCAGGGAGGAGATAATGTAGGGGATTCATAATATAACTCAATGTAACATGAAAACAACATTGAAAAAAAATTGAGATTAATATAATTAAAATTATGTGTGTGAGAGAGAGAACCAACACAAACATATATTCACCTTAATCTATGAAGTGTTGATAGTTTTGTTATATTTTGGGCACCAAACTCAGTGTCCACACACACACACAAACGTACACATGCACACACACATGCATGCAAGTACACACACACAATATTTGGTAACAACTTCATATTAACTTTACACATCAAATGAACTAAAACACACTAATATGTCTAAGCAAAAATAAATTTGGTATAGAGGTGTTGTCTTGGTATGGACTGACCCAAGTTCAATTTATACTGCACATCAACAAAATGCTTAATCACTAGCCCTTTCAGCAACGACCTGCAAGCAGATTGCAACTTCACCCGAAGTGACTACGAGAGGAAGCAAAACCAGGTTTTTGCAGCCTTGAGGGATTGGGAGATGTGGTATTATTATGTTATCTTATTCTTATTACTTATAAATCACTTCGCCGTGTTAGATTAATCACTTACACATGCCATATAAACCATCACTATGCTAAAGTAAAATGCAACTGTAATAACTGCTACTCTACAACAAATAATAAGAAAATATACACATAAAAACACCAATTTATCATGGTTCACCCCAGTTTAGGGCTATGTCCACAAGAACTGTTGCTTAATATAATAAATCTTTGAACAACAGACATTTCTTGGCCTGTGCACTAAGCTGCAGGCTGTCTACGTAGTCAGTTTTAGACTCAGGATTCTATGCACTCAGCTGTAGAGCCTTGCCTTCTCTACCAAATTATAGATCACAATAATTTCCACATAACACTGATCTAGATCAATTCGATGATTGTCTTCTTGTTATTTTACCCTATATATACTATTACATTGTAAGGTTACATCATCAAAATACCATGCTCCAAACACCATGGACTCCCTAAAACAAGCAACTATGGTCCCAACACCCTTGATCCCTTAGAAAATCATGTGCTTTTAAAAAAATAAGGGCTTTGACCCACCCCGAAGCCCTTACGACACCACACGGTATATTTAATTACTCAAAATGCACTCCACTACGCACTCTATTGCTTGCTCCACCCCATAAAATGTGGAGTCTTTGCCAAAATCTAGGCCAAGTTCGGTTGTGCCCAAAAGGCCCCCAAGACTCACATGTGACTCGTCCCAAGTCATTCAGCCGATTTTCCTCTGAAGTAAAATGCAACTGTAATAATTGTTACTCTACAACAAATAATAAGAAAATATACACATCAAAACACCAATTTACCATGGCTCACCCCAGTGTAATGATACGTCCACAAGAACCATTTCTTAATATAATAAATCTTTGAACAACAGATAGTTCTTGACCTGCATACTAAGTTGCAGGTTGTCTACAAACTCAGTTGCAGATTCTGTCCTTTACACACTTAGCTGCAGAGCCTCGCCTTTTCTACCAAATTACAGATCACAATAATTTTCCCATAACATTGATCTAGATCAATTCAATGATTCTCTTCTTGTTATTTTACCCTATATATACTATTACATTGTAGGGTTACATCATCAGAATACCATTATCCAAATACCATCGACTCCCTAAAGCAACCAACTATGGTCTCAAAACCATTGATCCCTTACAAAATCGTGTGCTTTTACAAAAAGGAGGGGCTTCAACCTAACCCAAAGACCTTACGACACTGCGTGTTATACTTAATTCCTAAAAATGTGCTCTTCTTCTCCACTGCATGCTCTGCCCCACAAAATGCGAAGTCTTTGCTAAAATCTAGGTCAAGTTAGGTTGCGCCCAATAAGAGGAACTTATAAAACCAATAATTAGATCATGCATAATAAGCACAAAATTTAAGCCCAAATCACAATTCTTATTAGTCCTTCAACAAGAATCAAGGGCTCTTATACAAGGGAGAATGTCCCTCGAGGAAATTACATATACAACAATTCCCTTGGATCTGATCCAGTAGATCAAGCCCTAGATCTATCCTTGATTTTGATCTCCTTTGCTTCTTTGTTCTCTTTCTTTGGACATGGTATAAATAAGTATCTCACTCATAGAAATCTTGTACTATTTCTCATGCAAATAGCTTTCTTACTTGAGAGAAAATATCTCTCAATGTCTCGTGCCACAACATGTCTCAATTCTCTTGCCCATGCCATCTTGGACCTCCATAGGCCTTCTTACCCCTCTCATCATACAAAATACCTCTCATCCCCCTCAACCTTTCACATGCCCTCTCAAGACTTTACAAGCCCTCTCTTCCTTCTCGCCCCTCTGTAGGTTCTTGTTGATCCTTTTTTCTGGTTAAGAAAGAAGTCAACCTCATAGGGATAAGAAATAAGCTCCTCTTCAATTTTTGAGAGCTAGTCATCATCTTTTCATCCCACTCAAATTTCTAATATATGTATAAATAAAGAAATAATATACATTCAAATCATATTCATGTGAGTGGACGAGGAATTGTAACCAAAACATATAGCAAAAGTATAAATATAAAGAAAATATAACCAATCATGTTTATTCCATTCAACATTTGTGAGCTAAGCATTATTGAAGCAAGATAATAGAAAAAGACAAAATAATAATGGTCCAGACATTCAGAGAGCTATAGAATAACTTGATTCATGGAAATAATAAAAGGCATAGGAAAGCATTAAAAAGATTTATATTGCTTTAAATAAGTCTTAGAATCACAAATGAATAGATTTCTTGAAAGGGATCTCTTTGCAAGAATAAAAAAAATTATAATTTTAAAGTCTTAGAAATTTTAGGCACCTAAAGCACTCTTCAAAATCTTGACACCTAATGTTGTAAAAGTAATTGCATTCACCCATAAGGGGACTAGTATTGGGCTCCAATGGACCAATAAATATTTAAGATTCCTAAAGAAAAAGAAATATCTACAGTTCGGGATAAGCTTAAATGATGTGAAGAAAGAATAAAGAAATTTGGATGAAAAAATAATGGGAAGAAAGAGGGGAAATGCTTCAAAGGATTTTTCTACTCACAAAAATGATGTCAAGGTAATTTATTTTGTGTTGAAGAAGATGCTCCATTATATGGCTTGAGAGATGTTGTTAATCTAACTATTTGAATTTTTTTGCAAACTAACTATATCTTTCAGTTATTTCTTTGGCCATTCTTAAATATATTCTATCATTTGTGGAACCGTTATGTCTTGCTTGACATGTAAGTCAAATATCTCCTCGTCAATACTCCAGATATATTCTTGCAACTATGCTATTATAGCTAACTAATTTTCATTATAATTTACAAATGTAACTAACCATTGTTTAATGCATCTTCTGATAAATTGGTCAGATTGTCTAATTTCTAACTCAATGAAGTTTTTATAATCTATATCTCTTCATGTAAAATATATTTAGAGATAAGCATAAAGTTTATAATCAAGTGAGGGCCATTAACGTCATCAACAACTTGAATGGCTTTGAAAAATCCATTGCTTCGTTTACTATCAACATTTGTGCAATCAACAATAGCCTCCTCTAACATATTAAATATAGGAGACCAACTAACTTTGATATGATTTAGTCTTTTATGCTCTAGGAGGCTATGTTGTGTCCTTTGGAACTCACTAAGTAAGATAATATTGTTCACAAAGGTTGGAAACTCATTATCAATGAAGTTTCAATCATTTTCTATATCCTTCTTAATATAATAAAAAAATGAACAAATTGTTTTCCCTAGATTCCTAAAATGGAGATCAATTTCCCATAGTTCTTTAATGATTTCCATTCTATATTTAATTTTAATTGCAATGTAGAACTTGATTCCTAGGATAGTAAATCTAAAGGTGCATCTTAATTGGGTATAAGGATGGCTTAAAAGGTTATAAGCTTTGGAATGCAGAAACAAGGAAGGTTGTGTACAGTCGAGACGTGGTATTTAAAGAGGTGAAAGATGTTATTAAATGTGAATTCCTACCAAAGGAACTTGAGAAGATAGAGTTTGAACTAAAGGAGGAAGAATCAGACTCCACATTAGAACAGGGATCAGAGGATGAGGAGCCAAAAACTCCAGCAATGAGAATATCATTTAGAGAAAGAAGGCAGTGAGAAACGTATAGTTCATTTTCTTTCTATTCAAATTTTGTTTTATCTATTGCTGATGATGATCCCAGAACTGTCAGGGAGGTAGTAGATTCAGAGGATGGAAAAATCTAGAAAGAGGCCATGGTTGATGAAATGGGATCTTTGGACAAAAATGAGGCTTGGGATTTGGTGGAATTGCTAACTGGAAGGAAACCCATTGGAAGAAAATGGGTATTTAAGAAGAAGAAGAATGCAAGAGGCAAGGTGGAGAAATACAAAGCTCAGTTGGTAGAAAAAGGTTATTCCTAGGTGCCAGGAATTGATTTTGGTGATATTTTTTCTCCTATTGCCAAGGTAGATTCTATTAGATTACTTTTATAAGTTGTTGTTGCTTTTGATTTTGAGGTAGAATAGTGGATTTTAAGACAACATTTCTTCATGGGGATTTGGAAGAACAGATTTACATGAAGCAACCTGAAGGCTTTGCAGTGAAGGGTAAGAAAGAACTGGTATGGGTTAAAATAGTCACCAAGGATGTGCTATGAGAAATTTGATACATATATTCATGGACTTGGCTTCACAAAAAGCAAAGTAGATCACTGTGTGTATTTTAAATTAATTGGTGTGAGTGTTATTTATTTGGTCTTGTATGTGGATGATATGTTGTTGATTGGAAACAAAAAATAAATTATCCAAGATTTGAAGACCCAATTGTCCTCCAAATTCGATATAAAGGATCTTGGCATTGTAAACTCTATTTTGGGAATGGAAATTAATTGAGATCAGGGAAAAAGGAAGCTCTGGTTAAAATAAAGGAAGTATGTCGAGCCAATATTACAGAGGTTTAATATGCAAGATAGTAAAATGATGAAGGTTCCTACTCCTGTAGGTGTAAATTTATCTACTAAACAATGTCCCCAGACACAAAAAGAGGAAGAGGACATGTCTCATGTTCCATATGAAAGTGCAGTTGGTAGCCTGATGTATGCAATGGTTTGTACTAGACCAGGCATTGCACATGGACTGGGAGTATTGAGCAGGTTTATGTCAAAACTAGGGAAGGAGCATTGGACAACAGTGAAGCGGGTTTTCAAGTATTTTTGTGGGACTAGTGATTATGGTCAGTGCTACCAAGGAAGACTAGGATTGGACAGAGTTTTGTACATCCATAGATTTGTTGTTGCAGACTAGGCTAGAGATCTGGATTAGAGAAGATCTATAAGTGGGTATGTGTTTAACCAAGCAAGGAGGCAATTTGGCTGCAAAGATTGTGTTCAAGTATGGGGTTAGTACAACGAGTGAGGATAGACTGTAACAGGAAAAGTGCAATTTTCGTGGCAAAGAACCCTTGTTATCATTCAAAGACAAAGCATATTGATGTTCAGTATCACTTTGTGATGGATATGGTTGAGGACAAAAAGGTGTTGTTGGTAAAGTTGGACACTTTGAATAATGTTGCAGATGCATTGACAAAGTCTGTGAGCACTGAGAAGTTTTGTTTGTGTAGAGAAACAATGGGTGTTATAGAGCTGGACCAATGACTAATCTCTCATGTGACCCCCTATGTGGAAATGAAAACAACAAGTGGGAGAATATTGGGTGTCTGTTATATTCTTTCCATGACTAGTCGCACACACGGGGGGGGGAGGTTTCATGGGAGCAGAAGCCCCCTGTACGAGGTCTGGGGTAGCGCCTCAAGAAATTTTATTTGGACCTTATATTAGTTGGGCGAATCTACCTAGGGTTTTGTGCATGGGATTTGCACACATTTTTTGGCATGATGGTTTTCTACCCATGGTATTTGGTATATCTGGTCAAGGGAACTATGGTTATGTTATAATCCAGGGTTAATGGATTGGAGTTTATGAATGCTTCAGCATGTATATATAAGTATTGTAACATTGAAAGGACCATAATGAAAAAACAATTTGGTAGTCTCGGTTTTGGGATCCAGGGGAAAGTCTCTGTGTATATATATTTTATGTTTCATGTTCACGTCATTGTTTATTTTATGTTTTTCAGAATTATTATGCAGGTAATTTTTACACAGGGTTAAAACCTAAATTTACATGAAAATACTGACGTATAAGTAATGTGGACGAGACCAGGTCCATATGAACAAAGAACAAAGACAATACTCTTCATGAAAATAATAAATTAAAATCATTGTTCAACAACCTTGATAATACTTATTGTGGAACATTTAATTCTCCGAAATATGAGAGTGTATAAAGATTTAAGTGTATGACTTACTATTATCAAATATATGCAAACATAAATTGAAACCATACCTACATAAATCTTAATTAAACTAATTTTGTACTGCAAATTTTCATATAAAATATGGACAACAACATATTATTAAATAAGCTCACAATAGATGTAGTGAGATAACCTAAATAAACACATCAGCGGACATAAACTTCTACCACAACTTCTATTCATTTTTCATGATGATGTTTTCTTAAAATTAACACAAGTGCATGCATGAAAATATGTGTAGGCCAACAATATATCACAAAAATAAGCATGACACCAAACCGAGGGTGGTTGTGTGCAAATGATTGAAATGAAAAAAAATTCTACTTGGTTTTAGCCGCTACAACATTGGTGACACACTGGTAGAACTCCAACTCTTTGTATGGACCTTGTCTCGTGTAAAGCGAGTCTAGCTCTTCTTGAAGTATTGATCGATTCTTCGATGTATCCCCTACTATTCTCTTTATCGGCAGCACACATACCAAGCCAAGTCAACTGAGTTGTTTCTCTTGGGTATGAGGGGTATATTCATGCACAAGTAATATAGACTATCTGTTAAAATTGGAAACTAGCGCCAAACTCCATGTGGGTCATCTTATTTATGGAATCTGATATTTTTCTTGGGTTCCTCTCTCCTAGAGGTGTAGGATTGATTTAAATATCATCCAATTCCGACATGTATTTATAGAGATATGAATTTATTTGTGTTATTTGACAATTTGTCAAGGCTGACCAGCAAGAAAATAACCACAACTAAACCTCAATGTTTCATTATAAGTAGAGGTGTCCTCTAGTCATTTGTGACACACATCTCTTGTGATCTCTCTCCACTCATTTAGGTTTGGTGGAAAGAGAGGTATAGAGGGAGAGCCCTAGCCGCAGTCCTAAAGGAAGGATACCTAGTCGCAGGTGAAGAGGAGACTAAGGGAGAAGCCCTAGCCACATTCCTAAAGGAAGGAGACCTAGTCGCCGGTGAAGAAGAGACTAAGGGAGAAGCCCTAGCCATCATCCTAAAGGAAGAAGATCTAACCATGCCCTAGCTGTAGTCATAAAGAAGCCATAGCGACAGTCTTGAAGGTTCCTTAGTGCCCTAGACGTGGGCCTAATCTACAACAAAAGGAGGCCTAATCATTAGTGAATAACAAGCCCTAATATGTTGTTCAAGAAGGCTCCTATATGTAGCTAGTTGCAGTCAAAGGGAGGCTTCTATGCGCACTCAAAGGAGGCTCTAATCCACTGTCAAGTAGAAGGCCCCCACTCACTGTCAAGAGGAGAACTAACCCACAGTCAAGGAAATTCTATGCCACAGTTAAGGAAGGCCTAAAGACATAGATAGAACGGCCCTAGCCGTAGTCAAAGGGAGACCCTAGCTGCTACAATAAGGATCCACATGACAGCAAGAGAGAAGCCTTAAAAGAAATTTCTTTTTCTATAGGTACAACGTGTGAAAGAGAGGTTTTTTTGAGTGTTATTCTTAGAGGGAGAAAATCCAAAATTTGAATCATAGAGTCACAGTAAGAAGAGTTGTGTAGCATGGGTGAAATGGGGTTTTTATAAAGCTATTCTAGGAAGACTGATATGTTGAAAGAAGGTTGTGTATATTTTTAGAAGTCAGAGGATAGAGGGAGTTGTTTAAAGGCTCATAGAGGATGGAACTGTTAGCCTTGTTGGCAAATGGCCCAAAAATGGATCCAAATATGCCCCAAAGTCTCCAAGTTTGCTTAAAAGCATGCCAATGGATCCATATATTCTCTTAAAGTCTTCAAAAGCCTCTTAAGGACCATTCGAAGTCAAAACCATCGCATGCCAAGAGCCCTTGGAAGGGCAAAAATACACTATCGGGAGGTGAAAACACTCCAAAACCATGAAAAACCATGAAAAATAGTCCAAATCACAACAGCTGTTAGATCTGGCCAATCAACGGCCCAGATATAAGCGGAAAATCGCAATTGGCACAGGAAGGTAATGGCAATAGGTGCAAGACATAGTTGATCAATGATCACCGATGATCGGGTTGGTACATCGCATCGACGGAAACCAAGGGGAGAGGGCAACAGTGATCGACGATTAAACGAGGACCAGCGATCGCGCGATCAGATCGACGACCCACATCGCATCGGCGGATTGCAGTCAGGGAGGCGAGTCAGAGGTTATCGACGCAGACAGTATGCAATGAGTGATCGCGATCGACGATTCAATGTGGACCATCGATTGCACATGCAGATCGATGGCCCACATCGCATCGGTGGATCGCAATTGGGAAAACCAAGGGGCACAACCTTTACATGTATATGTGTGCGATGCGATAAGACCTGAACCCTGATGGGTTTCAGAAGCAAAATGTATAATCCTGCACGTCTGCCAAAGCCCATTTTCAATGTATTTCGTTATATAATGAAATACAAAGGGGAACTCGGTAGCACCGATAGCGACGAAGCCCAGACCTGAAAGGGCTCGAGAATGAAATCTATAATATTTGAAGTCTGGAGGGAGGCCTTTTTCATGTATTTCCCGTGTTTTTTCAAGTATTTCAAGGAACAAAGGGAACAAAGGGACCATGCCATCTGCAATAGGCGACAGCGACCCAAAGGGCGGACCCGATAGATATATATGCCATGTTTAAGGACTTTGAAGTCTGAAACGTTGAAGGTTTGGCAGGATTTCTCACAGTTGCATCATTTCTCCGTTATAACAAAAAGCAGTCCCCATTTGCATTTAGAAGATAACAGAGGCCCGAAGACCCATTCTATCACATAAACTTAGGCCGAGAAATAAATTCCGAGAGATAGAGGTTGAGAAGCAATCATGGGCATTGACAACACAGCTCAGCAAACAAACAAAATGATTTTGGGGCATCTCTGGCATAGTAGAGCTCCCAGACAGCGTAGAAACTACCCAAAATATCTGAATGTGGTTATTCCTTTGTCAGAAGAGGAAAACCATCGTGCCATGCCTGCCTATTGAGGGAATCAATTAGTTAAACAAGACAGAGGGATAGATTAAGACACCTGAAGCCTCAAAAGGCTTAGGACCATTGTAAACAAGCTATAAATAGCTGAAAACAACATGTAACACAGGTTCAACTTTTGGAGACTATTGAGACTTTGCTACTCAATCTTCTCTTCTTCATTCTAGCAATATAAGCTTCTTTTACTATTATATGTTAAATTTCCATTTTCTCTTCTATTCCAAGCTTGCACTTGAACAGGTTGTTCATGTTTCTTCTGTGTCTAATGCCAGATAACTGTCATCTTATCTCTACATTGATAAATTAGATTTTCAAGCTTCTTTTACTTCTTGTAGTTGGCCATTCATATGTGTTTATATATGCGTCTGCTGGTATAGTAGGTATTCTCCATCCATTCATTAAATCTACATACTATTGAGCATTAGTGGTCTAAAGCCTTGTAAAGCTGAGGGTGTTCATGCATGTCTCAAGTAAAAACAAAGTTGAAATGGTTAATCTGGCTTGATCCAAACCATCTTTCATTCCAATAGTTCAGAGAACAATATTGAAGATTATATGTTACCAGGCATCTCCGAGCTACAACCATAGGAGAGTTTCCTGGAGTGCTAACATTAATTGGCGTCGTTGCCGGGGAGAGGAAACTGAAGCTCAGCTTCCCTGGGAAATGACACAGACCTAGCTTTGATGATAGACAAATTCTAGGCACATTTTTGGTTGTAATCATCTATCTGGCGATTCTACTGGAGGCCGAACCTCTTGGCAACTCCACTTCATAATTCTGACTCAGTTTGTGAGGCATACTCGAAGAAATCCTCAGAAATAACAAGCTGACCTAGTACTGACCCAGAAAAGACCATCAAGGAGAAGAAAGTATTGTAGAAAGGAGCATCGGTTTCAGGTAAACCTAAAAAATATTCTATATCTCTTCAAGAAGATCCCGCAATAGAACAAATACATGTTGAGAGTACAGATTCTAATACTAGCAGTGAAGAAAAGATCTCAGAAATTCATAAAGCTCCTTATTCTTTAGTTTCTCCTTTTATTGTTAGCCCAAAGGGAACCTCACCTCCTATTCACCATACTCCTTTGGTCTCGTCAATCACTCCTCCGCCTTCTGTCGTTTAGACTTCTAGTACTCTTTTAGTCACCACAGTTATGGCAGGTCCGCAAGCACCCACCAAAATGGAAAGAATCATAGCATCTAGGTATGGACCTCTAATACTGCCCACTCCTTTGAATGCTATGTCCGCTGGAGAGTATCAGAAGTATATGCCTAAGTTCACTGGGACTGAAGGTGTCACTACTGAAGAACACCTTGAGTCATTTTATAGCTATGCTGATAATCTAGATATTGGTGAAGGTGATGTGTGGATGAGAGTCTTTGTCCAAAGCCTGGATGGGGAGGCTAGAAAATGGTTCAGAGAACAAGCCCCAAGATCTATAGTGGATATCGAAGCTTTAGATGATACATTCATAAAACATTGGGGGGATAAGAAGGATCTCCTCTATTACCACACTGAGTTTGGGAACTTAAAGAGAGAAAATGGTGAACTGCTATCCGATTTTAATAAGAGATTTAATTGCATGTACAACAAGATACCAGCTGAAGTGAAGCTCACTACTACCTCTGCTAAACTCACCTATGCTAATGCTTTTGATTCTGACTTCTTCCTATTGTTGAGAGAGAGGCGGTGTGCTACTTTGGCTGACATGCAGGATGTAGCCTTGGAAGTAGAATCAAACATCATGGCTACTGAGAAGCTCAAGGGAAATGCTAATAGAAGGAGACAAAGAGGTGAGTCTTCATCATCCTCCAATCCCAAGATAGATAAAATGACCAAGATGATAGAATCATTAGCCTCTGAGATCTCCAAATTAAAGGTCGAGCAACACTTTGGGAAAGGAAGAGTTCCTAACACCTTTTCTCCTCCAAATCCAAATCCATATAGAAGAGCAAATGACCAGTTGCAGATTTTGCAAAGAAACAAAGATGCCAACGAAGATCAAAGAGTGGAGACCCCTCTTCAAAATGTAGTCATGAAAGAAGAGCAGTTTGAAGAAGAGGATGAGATCCATTGTATGGAAGACAAAGGCAGTGCCCCTTTTTTGACCTTAGCTGCCTATGAAAGGTCATTATTCAATGCCCAGATCAGCCAAGAGTGGGACAGTGAAGCTGTTCTACAAAATGAAGATCAGCAAAGATATAATCTGAGGTCAAAGATGAATAATGTCAAGGAAACTCCTATTCATAAAGCTGTTGTCCTTACAAAACAACAAGCTAATAAGCAGAAGCAACCAGCAGATGATCCTATCATCCTCAAAGCTCCAGCCATAGAGGTAAGAGTCCTTGACAAGTCCCCTTCTTCTTTCAGTTTTCAATTAGAAATTTAGAAGCTAAGAATACCTATGCCTCTGATTAAACTAGTGAAGAATGAGTCCTTCAAGAAATCTATCCTTGAGGCACTTGAGCCTAAAGCCATCCAAGCCTCCACTGACTATGTAAATCTGCAAGATGATCGACCAACTGTTATTCTCAGCCCAATGATTGAACATTGTGAAGATAGCTCCCCATAATTCTATGTTTCTCTATCTATTCATGATAAAATCCTTCACAATTGCCTTCTGGACACTGGAGCCAGCCATAATCTAATGCCCAAGGCTGTCATGGATAAATTGGGTCTTAACATTACCAAGCCTTACCATGACCTGTTTTCTTTTGACTCTAGAAAAGTGGAATGCTTGGGACTAATCAAGGATCTAGCCTTCACTTTGTCTCAACTACCCATGAAGAGCATGATGATGGATATTGTGGTAGCAGATGTCCCCCCCCAAGTTTGGCATGTTACTTTCCAGAGGCTGGATCAAGAGATTAGGTGGAACACTGCAAAATGATCTATCATATGCTATTGTCCTAGTTTTTAGAGGTGATAGCAGGAGGTTATACAAAGAAGCTCAGTTGGCTTATATAATCAGTGATGATAGGAATCCCACTAATCATCCAATTTATGCTGTTGACACTAATTTTGGAGCTTGTTTTCTTCAGATTGAAGAATCTCAGTTGGCCTCTACGTACCTTAAAAAACCAGTTTGCCAGATTATAGAGGAAGAAGGCCCACAGATTTGGGACATGTTCTTTGAAGGAGCTTTCTCTAAAGAAGCTGCAAGGGCAGGTGTAGTCCTTGTGTCTCCCACACAGAGTTCACTGATTCACCTTTTAAATTAACTTTTTGGGTCACAAATGACACAAAAAAGTACAAAACAGACCTTATTATTCAGTATGCATACAAAATCTTCCAAGCGAAACATCCAAGGCTGAGAGCATACAGAGATAAGGTGAAATATAGACCATCTCTGCTTGATAATGTCAAATGCTCCAAACTTTTTGAAGTAGGTGATCAAATTAATAGGCTTTTGCAAGTCTTTGATGAATTGGCGGGTATACATATTGACCAAGAGAAAGAAACCTTTCATAGAAAGGTAAAAAGGGTCAATTTTCAGTTTGGTGACTATTTTTCTCAAAAGGAATGCATCAAAGGAAGGAGGAAATGTTTTTGATGGCCCATTCAATGGTCCGTTTGTCAAACTTTATTTCAGTTAAGGCTTTCAAGCCTCAGTATTGTACATATGTTTTTCTTTCAGTTTTTATGTTATGCTAAAAGGACTCCATGCCCAATGGAACACTAGGGGAAGAATTTAATTTTGTTTTACAAGAAAGGCATTGCTCTACAGTTATTGAAACCTCACAGGGAGGCTTTCATCCCTAGAAGGAGCCAGTGTTAGCCTTGTTGGAAAGTGGCCCAAAAAATGGATCCAAATATGCCCCAAAGTCTCCAAATTTGCTTAAAAGCATGCCAATGGATCCATATATGCTCTTAAAGTCTTAAAAATCCTCTTAAGGACCATTCAAAGTCAAAACCATTGCATGCCAAGAGCCCTTGGAAGGGCGGAAATACACTATTGAGAGGAAAAAAACACTCCAAAACCATGAAAAATAGTCCAAATAACAGTAGCCGTTAGATCTGGCCGATCAACGACCCAGATCTAAGCGGAAAATCGCAATCGGCATAGGCAGGTAGTGGCAATAGGTGCAAGACATCACCGATCAGCAATCGTCGATGATTGGGTCGGCACATCGCATCAGCGGAAACCAAGGGGCGAGGGCAACAGTGATCGGTGATTCAACGAGGACCGTTGATCACGCAATCAGATCGACGACCCACATCACATCGACGGATATCACATCGGCGGATCACAGTCAGGGAGGTGAGTCAGAGGTTATCGGCGTAGACAGTATGGAACGAGCGATCGCGATTGGCGATTCAACATGGACCATCGATTGCGCACGTAGATCGACGACCCACATTGCATTAGCGTATCGCAATCAGGAAAACCAAGGGGCACAACCTTTACATGTATATGTGTGCGATGTGATAAGACTCGGACCCGATGGGTTTCAGAAGCAAAAATGTATAATCTTTCACGTCCGCCAAAGTCCATTTTCAATTCACTTTCAATGTATTTCGTTATACAATTAAATACAAAGGGGAACTCGGTATGAAATCTATAATATTTGAAGTCCGGAGGGAGGCATTTTTCATGTATTTCCCATGTGTTTTCAAGTATTTCAAGGAACAAAAGGAACAAAGGGACCATGCCATCTGCGATAGGCGACAGCGACCCAAAGGGCTAACCCGATAGATATATATGCCATGTTTAAGGACTTTGAAGTCTGAAACGTCGAAGGTTTGGCAGGATTTCTCACAGTTGCATCATTTCTCCGTTATAATAGAAAGCAGTCCCCATTTGCACTTAGAAGATAATAGAGGCTCGAAGACCATTCTATCGCATAAACAAAGGCTGGGAAATAAATTCCAGGAGACAGAGGCCGAGAAGCAATCATGGGCATCGACAGCATAGCTCAGCCAACAAACAAAATGATTGTGGGGCATCTCTGGCATGGTAGAGCTCCCAGACAGCGTAGCAACTATCCAAAATATATGAATGCGGTTATTCCTTTGTCAGAAGAGGAAAACCGTCGAGCCATGCCTGCCTATTGAGGGAATCAATTAGTTAAACAAGACAGAGGGATAGATTAAGACACCTGAAGCCTCAAAAGGCTCAGGACCATTGTAAACAAGCTATAAATAGCTGAAAACAATATGTAACATAGGTTCAACTTCTGGAGACTATTGAGACTTTGCTGCTCAAGCTTCTCATCTTCATTCTAGCAATATAAGCTTCTTTTACTGTTATATGTTCAATTTCCATTTTCTCTTCTGTTCCAAGCTTGCACTTGAATAGGTTGTTCATGTTTCTTCTGTGTCTAATTCCAGATAACTGTCATCCTATCTTTGCATTCATAAATTAGATTTGCAAGCTTCTTTTACCTCCTGTAGTTGGCCATTCATATGTGTTTGTATATGTGTCTGCTAGTATAGTAGGTATTCTCCATCCATTCATTAAATATACAAACTATTGAGCGTTATTGGTCTAAAGCCTTGTAAAGTTGAGGGTGTTCATGCATGTCTTGAGTAAAAAAAGAGTTGAAATGGTTAATTTGGCTTGATCCAAACCATATTTCATTCCAATAGTTCAGAGAACAATATTGAAGATTATATGTTACCAGGCATCTCCGAGCTACAACCATAGGAGAGTTTCTTGGAGTGCTAACAGGAAAAATCCTCCAGAAAGGTTGCCTTAGGCCTATTTTAAGGGTTGTATGATGCCATTGTAATGAGAGGTGGGCAGAGCCATTATTAAGGGCTAGAAGTAATGCATTGAGGATCATTCAGCTAGCAAGGAGAAGCGTGGTGGTGTAATCACCTTGGAGAACCATAGCTCTAGAAATAAGTTAAAGAATCAGGATTGATAAGTATGCCCTCACCAGTATTCAGAATTGTGGTCCTTGGTGCCAGAATTGCAACTTCATTGTGACACTTTCATAGTGAATATTTTTGATGTCATATCTCCTATTTTGACAAGTCAAGTATTGACTTCAAATCATTGTACTCTATCTCTTTGTCTCTATTGAACTATTGAAGACTAAAGAAGATTTGATCAAGGTTTCCCCACATTGGGGTTTGTCCCTGGCTGGTGCCACATCTTGTGTCCTCTTGTCTTGGCTTGTATTCTACTATTTATGTTTATGTTCTATCTTCATTTTACTATCATGCTAATGTTATTGCTAATCTGGATATTGATATTGGGCAAATAAGAAAAATTGAAGTAAATTGCTCTTAAGAATAGAACATACCAAAAATTAACATGGTATCAGAGCTAAGGTGAAGACAAAGCCTAAGCAAGAGTGAAAGAAGAACCATTGAAGATAGTTGGAAAGGACAAAAGGCTCAATGGGTTCCTCATCCCACTTCCCGGATGAATACAAGCTCCATGAATAGTATGATTATCACGGATGGAAGATGTCTCTTGATTTGACATTGGAAGAAAAAGAAGTGTTGGATTATCTGAAGGGTAAAATCCCTAAGCCTCCATCAAATGCACCAGTTGCTACAAACAAAAAGTACACCAAGGTAGAAGTCAAGGCGAAGAAGATTATCAGAGATTCCATTAACAAGCATCTGGTGGCCTACATCTCCGATCTAAACACCTCCAAGGAGATCTATGATAGATTGGTAAGCATGTTCAAGGTTGATGATGCAAATAAAATTTTGTTCCTCAAAAATAAGTTGAAGGATATTAAGAAGGGCAAGGATGAGGATACTCAATGCTACTTCTTAAGGATCATCGAGATCAAGAATGATCTTCTATCGATTGGAGAAATCATATCTGATAGAGAAATTACTATCACTACCCTTGGAGGAAACCCTCCCGAGTGGTATATATTTAGAACCACTATTCTCAATAATGACCAAATTCTGAGATTTGAAGAATTGATGTCAATATGCATTCAATAAGAAACAAGAATGGTGGAACAAGAAATTCTTTCTAATAAAGGCAACCCCACTTCTTTCTCCGCTCATGCCAAAAGGAGAAATAATGTAGGGTCTAAAGGTCATTTCAATGGAAAGCCTGGAACTAAGGGAGGAAGGAAAGGTAGATGATTTTCTTGCAATAAGTTTGGCCACTATGCAAGGGAGTGTCCAAATAGAAGGGACACATCACATGATTATGATAACAATCATTCTAGGGGCTACTTCAACAACAATGATCGAAGGAATGACAGGTACAATGGCAAAGGAAAATGGAATGCAAGACATCAAGGAAATGGTCGACCCTCCAAGAAAGCAAGAAACTCCATATATGAAGAATCAAATGTTTTTTTTGATAAGAAAAATGAGTGTTATCTTATATCGTCCCTCTCCACTACCTCTCCTCCAGACACTTTGGTAAATTTGCTTCTTGATAGTTGTGCTTCAAGGCACTTCAACGGATACAAGGAATCTCTCTCTAATCTGATAGAGAAGGAAACAAACTTGGAGATTATTCTTCGAGATGATGTCACCTATCTCGTAAAGGGTATAGTGAATGTTACTCTTCAATTGAATTAGGGTAACACTATTCATTTACAAGCAGTTATATATGTATATGATCTCAAAAAGAACCTGGTGTCCATTTTGGCAATGGAAGATAAAGGTTACAAGGTGGCATTCATCAACGTAAAGGTACATGTTTGGAAAAGGAATTTTAAAGATGATTTTACTCTTAAGTTCAAGATTGGCACTTTGTATCAAGTTGCAGGAAGCCCATTGGGGATCATGTCTTGTGATACATCTCCTCAATCTGAACTAAGGCACCAGAGGTTTTCCCATCTTCATGTGAGATATATGGTGACAGGGATGCCCGAGTTCAAAGAAGAGCGTGAAGGTATATGTCTGAGATGTACCGAGGGAAATATTACAAGTAATAGCAAGACGATAGATGTGGAAAAACTTGAGGGGATTGAGGTTCATGATCAAGAATCTCATATAATCAGGATGAAGAAATCTCTCTATAGTTTGAAGCAAACACCTCGGACTTGGTATGAGAGGATCAATAGTGATCTGATGAAGTTGGGATTCACTAGGAGTGAAGCCGATCTAAACCTCTACTTTAAGGTTGAAGATGATAGATCTGTCATACTGGTGCTTTATATGGATGACCTCTTTCTGACAGGTGCTGTTATGAAACCATCTCACAGAAAGATAGAAAATATAGATCAATGCCTTAGAAATGAGCCTCTTTGAGGGGGAAACCTCCTTTACATTACACAAATGAATAATTCTTGGATGATACAATTGAAAAGACCTCCTTTCTACATATAGGAGTCTAAGGGGTCATAATATAATTAGAGAAGACATAACAATAATAATGTAAGGGCACAATAATAACAATAGTGGTCTTCTATGGGGCACAATAATAATAATATGGGGAGTACATGGGCACAAAAATATAATAAGGGGGGTGTACTAATAACAATAAGGGGTTACACTAGTAGTATAGGGACCTAACATGCCCCTCTCCTTCAAAAAGTGGTGTCCTCAACGCCGTAGTAGTTCCTGATGCTTCTGTATAAATTCTTGTCCTCCCATGTGGAATCTTCAGCGGGTAAGTTCTTCCACTTGATGAGATACTCTGAAATTGATCTATTTCGTAGTTTTCAATTTCTCGGTTCTGTGACTGCTTCAGGTTCCAATATGATTTTTCCTTCCTTGTCAAGTTCTCACAATACTGTTTGAACTGGGATCTTCTGCAACTTTTGAATGAGTTCCCACTCCTTTGGGCATATGGATATATGTAAGGCTTGATGTTTGGAGGAACACTTCATGGAATCAAATGAATAGCATGATCATGATCACGAATAGGTGGGAGGCCTTTGGGAGTCTCAAATACCTTGGAATGATTGTCCAAAACGTTTTGGAGATCTGGAGAAATACATGATTTCGATGTGGGATCCTCTAATGAACATAATTGTGCAATTACACCCCGTTGTTCTTTATTTAGAAGCTTTGTCATGCTATTAGAGTTGATTATCTTTCTAGGTTTTCCTTCAATACCCCTCAATTCAACTTCCTTTCCTTCCCAAAAAAATTTCAAGAAAAGTTCTTGAAAATTAAAAGCCATCGTACCCAAATATTGTAGCCATTGGAATCCTAGTAAAACATCAACACCACCCATTGGAATGGAAAGCATTGGGCTATTCAATACATATTCTCCCATGGATAGCTTGATATTATGGCACTTTATAGAGCAATTTATGGTTCCTCCACTTGCAACCATCACTTGACACTCCAGTGCTGGATATAGGAAGCAATTCAATTCCTTGGCTATCTTACAATCAATAAAATTACGGGTACTACCCGAATCAATCAACACTCTTACCTTTTTCTTCTTTATATGTCCTTCTATCTTGATAGTTTGAGGAGTGGTAATTTCTTCCAATGCATTAAAAGATATGGTCGTATTGATTTCTTGAGACTCAATGTGATCTTTCAATTCTTGAACATTTTTCTTCTTGATATGTCCTTCTATATTGATAGTTTGAGGAGTGGTAATTCCGTCTAGTGCATTACAAGATATGGTCGGATTCATTTCTTCTTTCTCAATGTGATCTTTCACTTCTTGAACCTTTTTCCTCTTGATATGTCCTTCTATATTGAGAGTTTTAGGAGTTGTAATTCTTTCCAATGCTTTACAATATATGGTCGGATTCATTTCTTCTTTCTCTGGGGTTGGTTCCTGGTGCATATACTCTTCTTTTGACGTTTCTTGATCCTTTTCTTCCTCCTCTCCACAATCAATGTAAAATAATTTCTTCTCAGCACACTTATGACCTTTAATGTATTTGTTATCACAATTGTAACAAAGCCCTTTTTCTCTTTTTTCTTCCAATTGTTGTGGTGTTGCTCTAAAGAAGGTGTTGCTCTTTGTATCCACATAATGTGTTATCATTTCCTTCGTGAAAATTGACCATGTAACAAGTTGTTTACGGGAACAAAGCCCTTTATACCATAAAAATTGATCGGGTTCTAAATATGAAGATGCAATACATACCTTTTGTAACAGTAGTACACCATGTAGATCAAAATATTGCTCCATATATAGTATCCAATTTACTGGATCCTTTCCATCAAACTTCCTCATATCACCTTTTCTTGATTTTAGGAGATCGATCTTGAAATGATTGTAAATCTGTACTTTCAGATCTCCAAGTTCTGAAATTGTCTCCTGTAGTAGTCCTCTGAGTCCTCTTTCTAACTCCGCAAGTCTTATCAGAATATGATTCTCAAAGAAAGTGTTATGCCCAATATCCTAAGAAGACCCGATGATATAATGTTTCAGTAGAGTGAACTTGTATGAAGTGCCACGTGTCCCTGTTTTTACCTTTAGATCTGAAAAATATATACAAGAAACTACAGTCCGTCCTATTTCTATAACTTGTTACAAAATTTCAATCTGATTCTCAGAGAGACCGTTATGATGATTTTCCCACAGTGACCTATTTGGAATGTAATTCGGGGGTCTGCAAAAACCCTAACTTCCCCAGACTATATCTTCGAACATATAGTAATACAGGATCTGAAATTCAGAGCCGAGGTTCAAACCGACTTCTTATCAAATGGGTTTTTGTTGTAGATTTTGAAACTTTGTAACGTAAGAGTTATATCAAAAATCCCACGATGACCTGTTTTAGCTTAAATTCTGGAGCTTGCAAAAACCCTAACTTCCTCAGATCATATCTCTGAAAATATAGTACGAAAAGGTTTGGAATTCAGATCCGAGGTTCAACATGATTTCGTCTCAAATGGGTTTTTGTTTTCACTTCTGAAATGTCGCAGAAAAAAGTTATAGTGAAAATTTCACGATGAGCTGTTTGGAGCAACGAAACCCTAGAATCCAAAGCTCTAATACCAAATGTTATGAAACTAGCTCACAAAAAGATAGAAAATCTAGATCAACACCTTAGAAATAAGCCTCTTCCTGGGTCAACCTCCTTTACATTACACAAATAAATAATTCTTGGATGATACAAATGACAAGACCTCCTTTCTATATATAGGAGTCTAAGGGGTCATAATATAATCAGAGCTAACATAACAATAATAATGTAAGGGCACAATAATAACAGTAGTGGTCTTTTATGGGGCACAATAATAACAATATGGGTACCACATGGGCACAAAAATATAATAAGGGGGTTGTACCAATAACAATAAGGGGTTACACTAGTAGTATAGGGACCTATCAGGTGTACACCTGCTCATTCACAAACGTAAGAGGGAGTTGGATTCCGAATTTGGAATGGTGGAAAAAAAACGTGTGACTACCTCGATGGAGCTTAAATTTAAGAGGTTATGCAGTAGTGCTGCCAGACCTCAATTGGGAAATGCCTCTGATTTTTGTCAACTCATAGTAGCATTGATGTTCTTCATGTTCGGATATATGTTTTTCAGTGATCATATTGAGCCAATATATGGTTAAGCCTCATCATATTCATTGGATTGGTGCCAAGAATCTTCTGAGATATCTTCAGGACACAATCACCCATGGACTGAGATACACTACCAGAAATGTGAGGCCACATGGTTATTCTGATGCTGATTGGACAGGCAATGTGGTGGATCACAAGAGAACTTATGAGTGTTATTTCTCTTTGGGTTATACTTCGATATCCTAGATGAGAAGGAAGAAGAAGTCGGTTGATTTGAGCACTGCTGAGGCCGAATAAATAGTTGCAAGTATGGCCTCCTATGAAGCTATTTGGTGGAGGAAACTCTTTAGCGAGTTGTTTGGACACATGTTGGAAACCATCGTGACCCTCTGTGACAACTCGAGTGGGATTCGATTCTCGGAGAATATTGTGTTTCATGATCTCCCGAAGCTCATAGATATTAGGTACCACTTTATCCGGGATATGGTACAATGAGGAGAAATAAGGCTCCTTCACATTGGGTTTGATGAGTAGGTCATTGATATTCTGATGAAGCCCCTAGGTAAGGTCAAATTCTTGACTTTCTAAGAACTACTAGGAGTCATAGAGAGACCCTCTCCTAAGGGTCCTATATGATATGGATGTTGAGCTCTAGGAGCTCTAGGGGGACATTGGGTACTTATTGGAGCGATGAGAAACCATAGGGTGGCTGGTTCAACCTTCCCCTAGTGGTATGCTATGTAAGAAGGAAGAGTGGTTCATCCTTCTCCTGTTGAGACACAATCATTGGGTGAGTGCTTCAGCCTTCCCCTAGTGATTTGTTGTGTACAGGGTGAGTGGTTCAGCCTTCCCCTGGGATACCCCTGGCGACATGTAGGTAGGATGAGTGGTTCATCCTTCTCCTGCTGAGACATCCTATGCATGCAATCTGGGACTCATGTGAAGTACCTCTCATCTAGACAATGGGTAGGGAAATGAGGATAGGTACCATAGTACTACCGATGGACACATCGTGTACTACCGTACTTCCTATGCTAGGATGATATTGATCTGGGATCAATTGGAACTGACTTCGGGTCAGTAAGAGTGGTACGAGACACTCTCTTTATTTGGAACTGATTTTGGATTAGTAAGAGTGGTATGAGATACTCTCTTTATTTGGAACTGATTTCGGATTAGTAAGAGTGGTATGAGACACTCTCTTTTATCTAGGACTGACTTTGGGTCAGTAGAGAATGGTATGATACATTCTTGATCAATTCTTCTTCTTCATAGTTCAACATAGCAAAGCAAAGCAGTGCAGGCCACTACATTGATGGCAGAGATATTACGGACTGGCAGATGGATTAGAAGATGGAGTTCTCCCTAGTTGAGAGGGATTGTTAAAATTGGAAACTAGGGCCACACTCCATGTGGGTCATCTTATTTATGGTAGGTGATATTTTTCTTGGGTTCCTCTCTCCGAGAGGTGTAGGATTGATCTAAAGATCATTTGATTCCGACATGTATTTATGGAGATATGAATTTATTTGTGTTATTTGACAATTCGTCAAGGTCGACCAACAAGAAAATAACCCTAGCTGAACCTCAATGTTGCATTATAAATAGAGCTTTCCTTTAGTCATTTGTGACACACATCTCTTGTGATCTCTCTCCACTCATTTGCATTTGGTGGAAATAGAGGTCTAGAGGGAGAGTCGTAGCCGTAGACCTAAAGGAAGGAGGCCTAGCCACAAGTGAAGAGGAGATTAAGGGAGAAGCCCTAGTTGTAGTCCTAAAGGAAGGAGACCTAGCTATAGGTGAAGAGGAGACTAAGGGAGAAGATCTAGCCACAGTTCTAAAGGAAGGAGATCTAGGCATGCCCTAGCTGCAGTCATAAAGAAGCCACAACTACAGTCTTGAATGTGCCCTATTTCCCTAGCGGCATGCCTAATCCATAGCAAAAGGAGGCATAAACAACAATGAAGAATAATCCATAATACATTTTTCAAAGAGGCTCCTCTCTACATCTATCATAGTCAAAGGGAGGCTTCTATGCACAGTCAAAGGAGGCTCCAATCCACTGTCAAGAAGAAGGCTCCCACTCGTTGTTAAGAGGACCATTAACCCGCAATCAAGGAAATCCCAAGCCGCATTCAAGGAAGGCCTAAAGATGCAGACAGAAAGGCCCTAGGTGCAATCAATGGAAGACCCTATCCACTACAAGAAGGAGCCACAAGATAGCAAGAGAGAATCCCTAGAAGCAACATGTTTTGTTGTAGTACAACGTGTGAAAAAGAGACTGTCTTGAGTGATGTTCGTAGAGGGAGAAAAACCAACATTTGAAGCCTAGGGTCATAGTAAGAGGAGTTGTGTAGCGTGGGTGAAAGGGGGTTGTTATAAAGCTATTCTAGGAAGACTGAAGGTCTGAGAGAATGTTGTGTATCTTGATAGAAGGAAGTGGATAGAGGGAGTTGTTTAAGGGCTCATAGAGGATGGAACAATCCTCCATAAAAGCTACCTCAGGCTGGTTCTAAGGGTTGTATGATGCCCCTATAATGAGAAGTGGGAGAGCCATTATTAAGGGCTAGATGTACTGTGTTGAGGATTAGTCAACTAGCAAGGAGTAGCATGGTGGTGTAATTACCTTGGATAACCATAGCTCTAGAAATCAGTTAAATAATGAGGACTGATAAGTATGTCCTCACTAGTATTAAGAATTGTAGTCCTTGGTACCATAATTGCAACTTCATTGTGACACTTTCATGGTGAAGATTTTTTATGTCAGATCTCCTATTTTGACAAGTCAAGTATTGAATTCAAATCAATGTACTCTATCTTTTTCTCTCTGATAAACTATTGAAGACTAAATAATATTTGATCAAGGGTTTCCCCACATAGGGGTTTGTCCCTAGCTGGTGCCACATCTTGTGTCCTCTTGTCTTGGCTTGTCTTCTACTATTTATGTTTATGTTCTATCTACATTTTACTATCATGCTGATGTGATTTCTAATCTGGATATTGATATTGGGCTAATAAGAAAAATTGAAGTAAATTGCTCTTAAGCATAGAACATACCAAAAATTAGCACTATGAGAGTTTTAGTTTCATATCTCATGTTGCTCCGTTGCTAGCAGGCTAGGATAGTACCCCGACGAAGTCACTTCAAGAACACAAGCATTTCTCCGCTACCAGCAAGCCTCGACAATTCCCCAATGGAGTTACTTGCTTCGCCTCTCTGTGTAGGAAGCCTTTCTCTTCTTTTTCCTTTATTTTATTTTTTCCATTTCATTTTTCATTCTTCAAAGAACTATGCATAGGCACTTATTTATTTCATGAGGTGGAAGAGGGATCCTGACTTATAGAGAGTAGAAGAGGTTGTCCCTTGAGAGAAGGATGTTTACATATGCCTTTGACATACTTCTTAATGTTTTCCCCTCTCACCTTACTCTACTTGACTGAGTTGACAAGGGTTAACCGAATATAGAAAACCAATTAGAATAGGCGATGCTAGTTAAAAATGCAAGCGTTGTGATTTCACCAAGAATTACTCTGAAAGGAACATATTTCCATCAGGGTATCATTAAATAGAAGAAATTCAAGATATTAATAGAGAGAGGGACTAGATAGATAACTAAGTGTTGATAGTTGTACAAGTCCTCTTGTATTTCACCCTGCTTATCTCAAGAATCCAAGCACGGTTTCATGTGGAAAATAATCCTACATGTAAATAAGCAAACAAAAAAAGGATTGAAGTCAGTAAAAAACAAAACAAAGTAAGAAAAAACAAATAGGAAAGAAAATACTACTCCTACTCCTAAGCTAATTAGAGCATGGGCCAACTCATGTGAAGTGATATTTCCAATGCAGCCATCGACACATTAGTTAACCCATATAGGTGATGGCATGACTAACAAGAAAGATATTGAAGCATACCAACAAACAATAAATATATAGTAATTAAAACTAAAATGTTCAAAGTTTGAATGCGTCCATAGAAAAGAAAAGATTGAAAGCACTTGAAAGGCACTCTGCAGACGTATCATGGTGTTGTGTCACATTGTGTGTGGATGAAAAGCATGTACACTCCTTCGAACTTGGCAGACGAGCAAACATGAAGAAAGAAGAAAATTTTCATTCTCAACAGTGCTTGTGACATGTGAGTCCTCCAATGCATGAGCGATAGGGTCGTGTGATTCTGGTGGAGGATACAAAAAATGTAAACTAGATTGATTTTCAATATGAATAGGAGAGTGATGAGGAGCTTGGGGAGGCTCAATAAATCTTTTATTGGAAGTGGAACTGACCTCAAGGCTACGATAAATTGACATAACCATTATCTCGAGTTGAAGTGCCTCAACATCTTGAGGAGTTTCCACTTCATTAGAAGATAGATCATCAAAGGCCAATAGCCTAGAAATATCGATAGTAGGTGAATCAAAATCATGCTCAAGTGAATGAGTGAAAATATCACAACAGCCCCGATCAGAAAATTCAATATGGACATTGACATCCTCATGATTTGACGAATCATAGAGAGGGGTTGATGAAAAAAAAATACCCTCTGTGTTTCAAGAGATGAAAGATGAGAGGTCGAGTGGATTCGAGAAGGAAGATTTTCCCTCTCCACAATCAAATGACAAACTAACACCTTATGCATTTTGTGAATGATCAGAAGTAGAAATATTTGAAGATGGAATTTCATAATATGAACAAGAAATGGAAGAATCACGAAAGATGCCAGGATAAAGCAAGCAAGGTGCAGAAAGAAGGAGGTCTTCCTTCACTGCAACTTCTTGTTGAGATTCCCACACATACTCATCAAAAATGATAGTGCACACCAACTCAGTCCATAACTTGATCCTCGTGAACATCATATGTGGAATTCAGAATGGATGAAAACAACACACCAAAATCTAGATGAACAAAGGAACCAGTGGATGGAGACTAAGCAGTTGAGACCACGTGACAAACATCAGGCTTGCAATCCAAATCTGCACAGAAATCCAGAGTAGGTGGGGTGGGAGGAGAAGGTGATAGTTCAATAGGTAAGTTCACAACTTCTCCCACCTCATCCTACAGAGCTAGAGTTGTTTGATGAGAAGGGAACGTAGGGTCACTTGGGAAAGTAACCTTATCCATCTTAGATTTAGAAGCTCTAACACAGAGATATGTTGGGAGGGGTTTGAAAGATTCTAACTCATGTGTATTTTCTGAGGTGTGAACAAGATACTGAAATATTTTAGTTAGAAATTTCCAGTCAACTTCATCTTCTGGAAATTCAAAACAGTAATCACGGAAACGATCATAAAAGTGCACAATAGATTTGTCATGTGCTTTTCATAATTTTAAAATTTTTCCATTAAGTGATTTACGATCATAAAAGAAGAAATCACGGCCTAACTCTCTGAACATGTGGTTGAAAGACTGTATAGAGGCTATGAACAATGTGTGACACCATTTCTTGATGCACCCTTCAAATGTGTAAGTGAACAACCCATAGGCAATGTTGCCCGAGGGGACTTCATTCATGTCATAGAAACCCAAAAAGGAAAATTCGTGAATTAATAGGGATGTTTCGCTTTCACCATCATATTTAAGTTGTGACAAGTAATCTATAACATCCACTAATCCATCAAAATCAATAGCATGAGAAAAACATGTCAGGGTTGAGATTGTGATAAAATTCATGAATGATGTGCAGAAATTCCAAATAGAATTCAAGGGCTTAGGTTCTCATTTGGCTCTCCTTCTAGCTCCAAAAATGTTGACTGTACTGGACCCGCCAACATTTAAGGGGATCTCCCCAGTAATAAGTCCCAAATAGACCTCAGACCATTTGGAGTAGGAGTCCTAGTAGTGGGTGGTAATGTAGTGCCTTGACCGTGATAGCACATAGAGATAAGTATGATCACTTTGGTTAGAAGAAAGTGTGCAACCTTGCAACAAGTCAAGTGAGATGCATGGTGGTTCTAACATGTGGAGGGGGAAAGGAAGTGTTCCCCTTAGAAGCCTGTAATAGTACGCAACTTGAAAGGAATACATGAGCAAAATGACATCACAAGATGGACAACAGGATAGTCCATAAACCAAAAGTGACGGGTTAATCTAACGAAACACATTCAATAAGATTCATACACTTTCATACAAAGTAGTTCATAAGAAAATGCATAAGTTAAACAACATACATTTCTAAAGCAGCCAAAATAGTCCAACTACAATAACAACATATGTATGAAACCGTGTTGGCTCTGTTATTATTATTATAAGTGAAAGTTCCATCCCTACATACACCATTGACAACCACTAGCCCCAAGAGTGGAACATTAGAGTCAAGAACACCTGCTCCTCTAAATAAGTATATTAGCTCTACGCCTTGGAGAATCCAAGGTTCGCCACAATACTCCCAAGCCTTCTCTAAGCCTAAGCCTATCCAAAAGCGTGGCTCCAAAAATCTTGTTCTATGATTTATGAGGTTTTATTTATAAAAAAAGGGATAATGACTATTTACATTCCACTAGTGACACTTGGAATTTCACTTACAACATATTTACAAATAATAGACATTTTCCACATGTACCCATGTGACAGCCTAGCAAGACAAAACACTATGACTCAGAAGTTTGGGGAATGTCCAACTCGGCAACCTCGACTTGAAGCTTCTTGGTGATGTACTGATACCAAGATTGATATTGTGTTATGGTGTCCCCAAACTTCTTGATGGTGTCTTTCTAATAGCAGACTCTTGCCTCCATAGCTTCTGGGTATGTGGTCTTGGAACCCTTGTCCAACTCATCCTAAAGTATGTGCAACATGGTATTGACTACGGTAGGACCACCAATGTAATTTTGCATGTTTTCTACGCTCAAATCCAAGTCATTGTTGGTGGCCTCTCACCTTAGCTGCTCCATGTACCTATCGACCTCTAGACAGACTTAGTTCTTACATTTAGAATTGGTAGGTGAACCTACATCTTTTCACTCTCTTCCTTAATTTCTGGTTGTTCTAGCTCATCAACCTGTATTGGTGTTGTTTGCTCTGTCATTGCACCTAGCCGTTGTTCTTCTTCTTGCTTCTGCTTCTCTTCCTGTTCTTTCCTCCTCGACTCCCATTCTTCCTTGGGTTCTTGTTCTACTTGCTGCGATCTCAGTTCTGCAATCTCTTCTTTTCTCTTTTCCTTTGTTCTGCTATTTGTATCCTCTTCTTCCTTTTTCTTATGTTGTCAAAGATCCTCGCATGAATATTGAATCCACTTTCGCTCTGCATCTTTGTTCTCCCTTTATTATGTCATCAATTTCCTCTTTCTCTGATCCTGTACTAGATTGTTGTCTTCTGCCAATGTTGCTGGTCTTATTGCCATGTTAGTTGTTATCATAAAAGCTTCTCTTGATAGGATGTTGATCAGGAAGACCTTGAGTAACTGTTTCAAACCAACTTATGGCTGAGGCTTAGCCTCCTCAACCTGAGAGGGCTCTCTCACTAGGTTAAAGATTTTAGTAAAAGATTAGATGGCTAACACTATAAAACAAATGAAGGAGTGTGAATGGTTGAAACACAGTCAATAAACATCTGTTAGGCTTATGGAGTCATAAAATGTTTAATATGACAACAATACTAGCTTAACATGGAAGTCAGGGAATCAAGAGTTCAATATATCAGTTAACATAGAAGAACATGTAGGAAACACAGTCTACAAATGCATGAAGGAAGTTAGAGCATTACCAATGAGTTACAAGTAACATACACTGCAAATAAGGAAATGAGGACAATCATAAAAACAAGCAAGCATTGAACTCTTTCTGAATCCTGAGAAGTAAAGCCAAACTCTGTATTTCATAAAAACATAGTCTTCTGCAATGACACAATATGAATGTTTTTTCACAAAAATTTCCAACCCTTGGTACATTGCATCTCTTGTCATATATAGAGTTCCATTACAAGCTTGGATTCCTTCCTTCATCAAGAGGGGAATTCAAATTTCTCTAGACCTGACACCTACTGATCTTTAAACAAACTATTAATTACAACTGACTGTAAACTAACAGTCCTAGAGACCTAATTTGACTAGGAGTGTAACTCCTTATTTATGTTGACAACAACCTTAACTATGAAAATAAACTCGTTCTTTGACATCTGTCCCTCTTCATCTTTGGCTTAAGTGATGAATTTAAGCTTCATGTTGGCCTTTGATTGCTTGTTCTTTGACTGTCCCTGGATACTAGGAAAACTGCCCCTGTATTTTCTGTTTTGGTCTCCAAAGTGGTTCCTCGAATTCTGCTAACCATATTATCCCCTTTAATAACATGTGATGCCTTGAATTTATCCAAAGGTCCTGCTCATATACTCGCGCTAAGACAAACCCCTTAGATGCTGCCTGAAGCATGACAATCTGTCTGAGCTACGAAATGACTATTGTTTTCATAGCGCAGAGTTTGGAGTTATTATATGCTTCTCATTCTTTGAATTTTCCTTTTATTTATATTCAAAACTTCTCAGGTGGCCCTTTTGTATATTCTGTAGCAACATTCTTTCATAATAGTTTCCCTTTTCATTTCAAAATTGATTAAAAAAAAACAAAACTGGTAGCTTCAGCAGTTTCGTAGTGCGCTACGAAACTGTTGTGCATTATATGTCATCTTTAGCAGTTGTAGCACGCTACGAAACTGCTATGTAAATCAAGAACATAGTTTTTTTGGTCATTTTTTGGGATTTTTTGATGTCTTCTCCACATGCTAATGAGCCAAACAAACTGAAATTGTTTATCCAAAAGGATCTTCAATCTTCAAAAAGTAAATTTCACATCAAAATTGTCTCAAAATTTCTTCACTTACTGTCACGTTCATTTATGTTGGGGTTGTTCTTCTGGTTCATTCAATTGAACCTTCAAATCTTCAATCTGTCTTTTCATCATTCGAATTCTAGTTCTTAATTTTTTGTTAACCCTTCTGACATATGTTGCTTCTTTTATTTCAGGGACGGTCGAACTGAAATATTGAGCATGATTGCCCACTACTTCATATCTTGAAACTTTACCATCTTCCCAACTAGCTTTCACTCTTTTGAAATTTTCTTTTTCAATTGCATGTTTCCTTGCCCTTTCCTTGAGTTGGGAAATCTCAAGATTGGCAGACACCAATTTCTTTTTGACCTCCTCAAAGGTACATTCTTCCTCATGAGTGATAACTGTCTTGCCTCTATCATCTTTGTGCACTAGTGATGATTGTACTGATGGAACCATAGGCTCTTCAAGGAATTCTCCTACCTCCCCTGTCTCACTTACTTCTAGCTCTGCCTCTTGTAACCTTCTTAAATGTCTAGTCACAGGTCTTCTTGGCTTGAACACAAACTCTGAGACCTGGTCATCAAATTGAAGCTTTTTAGAAGATTTAACTCTTTTTGTTTTGTTCTTACCTGCTTCAAGTAGATCTGCTTGGACCAGAGGAGTCTCTTCTATGTCGATAGCTTGGAGGAGATCATTCAAATTTCCCTTTGAAGCTAGGCTTTCATCAGCAATCATAGTCTTCCCCTTTTCCTTGGCTAATTGACTTCTTGTTACTCTTCTTTGGATAGTTTTATCAACAGACTGCTCTTGTACCACCTCATTGATCTGAACCTTCTTCCTCTGTGACTGTTGAGGAGTGTCTTGAACTACTAGTGGTGTCATAGGCTCCTTCACCTACTTTCTGGCTTTCAATTTCACAAATCTACTTGATCTTGTTTCCTCCTGATGAAATCTCCTTGGCCTTAGGACTAAGTCCTGTTTCAGTTTTAAAGCCTGTCATAAACAAGAAAGCAAACCATTCTCTTCCAATCTTCTGAAGCTCATGTAAAACAGTCAACTTGATCAACCCATGATGGAACAGGGAGGTCTCACAAGCTTCTCTCTTCAATTGAACCTTATCAGACCTTTTTCTTAAGCTAGGAAACAGATAAAAAGGTAAATCAAGAGATATTTTTCCAGTGAAATGTAAGAGGAGCTTAAAATGGTAAGAGTACACCTTATGGTATCTCCCCTCACAGGTAAAATATCTTTGGATGCATGTCAGCAAGTTGGCATATGAATCTTTTACATAGCTTCTGGGCACTGATTTGGTTAAGTCCGAGCCTATGAATTCTGGCTTCAAAAATTCTTGGCAGGGTGCCATTTCAAATTTAAAATTCTTGAACCATCTTTCCTGGCCTCTGGGTATCTCCGTGACTGTAGATATAACCTCAGGAGAAATTGGTATTTCTAGCACTCTGACTCTTGAATTCAAACCGGTGAAATTGAAGGCAAAGTCTTTGGTTACTTGAACGTGACCACCCTGAAGTTTTTCGCAGAATCTCCAACAGCCCACCTGTTTGAATGCATGTTCAACCTCTCTGTTTCTCATGAGCACATCTAAACCTTCAGGCTCAGCTCTAAGACACTAGCCTGATCTATGATTTTTCCTTTCCTTAGACATGTCTATGAAACCCCTGCAAGGAAACTTGAAGATAAACCTGCACTGTGTTGGTTTGAACACTACCTCGCTTGAATTTGAAACGGAGAACTGCCTTGCTTGAGCTTTCAAAAAGTTTTGGTGAATGTCATCCCTAAGCTTGCCAATTGTCTTTTTATGCATGAAAGGAACACAGGAAAGACCAAGACTAACTCACCTCACCTTACTTTTTTGAAATTTGAAAAGAGTGCGAACAAGACCCCTAACGAATCTAATGATGAGAATGAATGACTGCATGTGATAAGCAAGGTTCATGGACTGACACATGGTGATGAAACATTAACGGATTTTGATGGATTAGATAGCTAGACAAGATCTGGCATGAATCCCCGATTTCGTAGCGTAGCCAGTGCAGATTCTGGGTTTTGCGCTACGAAATATCATAATTACAAATCCCTGTTTTCGTAGCGCACATAGTGTATTTTTATGAGTTTGCGCTACGAAAACTCCTAGTTGATTTCATAGTGCATGCCAACTTTAAAACAGTCTTGACACATGACACCTATGAACCAATGTGGAACTAATGATAGTTAAAACAAGATTGTTGACCTCATTTGACAATGGGAACAAGACTCTACTCTATGTTTTAGACTCGTTAAACAAAACAATCGAAATGAATTGACCAAGACTGACTTACAACATTGGAACCATACAAGTTGTCCAATTTTTGTTTGTTTTATAGTGATAACATTAGTTTTGACTCATTTTTTGTACACAGTTGGGCATTTTCATATGTTGGGAAGTAAATTGATGCTTGCTCAATTACTTCCCTAGTATTGCTTTTAGTGGTCATTCTTGAAGTGGCTCTCTCTAGTGCCATGGTATAATGACTACTGGAGAGAAGTTCTTCATGAGTGTGGTACCCGTGGGACAAAAAGGACACTCACGGAAAGCAAACATTAGCTCTTGCAAATTTAAATTCACAGCATGATCAAGCAGCAACCAAGGCATCTGATGAGAGGGATTGCAAAATTTTGACTAACAAAGGTGACTGACTGACTATGGGAACTTCGCACTATGTAGTCCTAACAGTTAGTTTGGAATCTTGATAACCGGAACAATGTAATGTGTAGATTAGTCTAGGCTAGAGCCTAGGAGAGACTGCGCATTGCATAGTCTCAATGGCCAAGCTAGGAGACTGGATCCTATAATTTCATAGTTGCAGCTAGGCCAAGATAACCTTTGCGCAATTGCAGAAGCCAACGAAAAATCCTTGAGCTCCCCGATTACGCAGTGCATGCAGTGAAATGTGAGATCTAAGCAAGGGCAGCCCAGATTTTCCCATGGGTAGTGTGCAAACAAGCTGATCTAAAGGATGATATGAGGATGAGTGCAGATATGACTAAGTGTATATGTATTCATGTGAAACAAGTGCAACAATTGATTGAACTGAAGGGAATGAAGCATGTGAAGGGAGTCACCACAATGGTGATCGTTGGTGAAAAAATGAGAAGACTCATGTGACGCTTGATAAATGCAATCTATAACTTGAAAATACACTTGTACAAGCTAAAGCAACTTAAAATGCCAATAGTCGTTCATGGAAACAAATGAAACAATACTCTCACAAGTTGAATAAGAATAAAAACAGGAAAATAGGCATAGGCGATAAAAGAAAAACTCACCCCAAAAAGTGACGACAATGCTCTGAAGGTTCCTTGGTCTCCTCAAGAATGCTAGAGCTTGATAATAGAATGTACAAATGAACTATAGGTGTGCTCATTACATAGATTTGAGAAAAAATGGAATTTGTGGCGCACACATTTGAGATCACAGAAAACAACAACACTTGGCAGAATCTTCTAAATATAGTAACGTGTCACCTTCAGGAAACTAATAATAGATCCCTACTTCCTAGGGATGTTGTTTCCCTTTAGCTTTATTTCCTTTTGGGGGGGGGAGATTTCCATGCATTGCTCAGAAAGATTTCGCAGTTCTGGGAAGAACTGGGTAATTCTCTGGTTCATGCACTGAGCAATTTTTGAGCAAAAGACTTCTGGCAATTTCTAGGTTGAGTGGTTCTGGGCTACCTCTCATGTTCTACACAGTTTCCCAATTGAAGGTTGGATATCAATTGGCTCTATGAAATTTTGGAGTTGAAGGCTCCCTTTTAGCTTAGCCTGCGCAATTCCTGAGAGTAATGCTAGTTTACCTCAAGATTTGTGTAATTCACTAAGGCAAGCCTGGAGCCAGGTTGAAACCAATTCAAGAGATTGTCTTATGGCTTAGACAGTAAAGCAAGTAATAAAACACAAGCCAAATTGCAAAAGATAAAGCTCAATCAAAGCACAAGTTCCTCGGTTAGTGCGAGATAAGCTGATGTGATTTAGGGGGGAGGCTCCAAAACAAAGCACAAGAAAACTTTTGGAGGGTGGTTGTAGCCGCTACAACACCAGCATAATCAGTGGTAGTTGCATGATCATATGGTGAGTCTGTGGTATGGTCACTGTCGTACTCTGGAAAAAATAGAGAGACTAGAAGCAAGGTTGACTCATATGGGGGGACATCTTCACTGTGATTACAAACCACCCCCATCTCGGGGGGCAAGTCCAGACAAACCTGTTGCAGTTAATGTTGTTGGTTAAGGATGACCGTGGGAATTTTTCTAAATTTGCATGTATTTTGACACTTTTAGCGAGTAAATATTTCATTCTCTTATGTGTTTGCTAGGTTGTCTAAGTATATGGGTCCATATTTTCTAGCCAACAAATTCGGAGTGACGCTAGTAGAATTTTGGAGATATACATTGCAAAATTTAACTTTTTTAGTTAATAAAAGAACTCAACTTACAAAAGAAAATGGTAGGTATAAAATTATGTTATTAATCCATGCTAAAGCAGGACTCTAGCAATTGATTTTCCTCTTGACTACTATTAGTTTAGCATTAAGTACTGAAAATTATAATGTTTAAATTTAGAAATAAATAAAGTATAAGTATTATTATTGAAAAAAATATTTTGTTAAGACAAAAAATTGTATCTCTTATTCCAAACTTGGTGTCATCTCTCCCATGTCACCGATAAAGTTTGATAACCCTTAGCAATTGAAAATATTCACAAACATCATGATCTTGGCAATAGCTTTTCAAGGATGATCTTGTAACCCAAGTTCCACAAACATCATTATTTTGGCAATAGCATTTTGAGGATGATCTTGTAATCCAAGTTCCAAATAAAATGGAAATATCACTAATGAAAAGCAAATAACATTTACTAACCCTCCAAGTTCTAGATAAAATACAAATATCACTCCCAACTGAGTAAACCTTTAGTTGAATTTATTAATATAACTCTTTGCTCCTTCACATAAAACAACGTAAACTTTGAAATGGGAACTCTAGCCAAAAAACCCAAAAAAGCATGAAAAACAGTGCTAAAAACGAAAATGGTAAATTTTGTCCAAAAAACACCCTCAAAACGAAAAGTGTTGACGCTGGAATAACACTTTTGTTTTTCAAGGGCAAATTTTCAACATTTCGAAATAATGGCGTAAAATATTTCATCATGACTCCAAAAAACATTAAAATTTCAAAAGAATAATGAAAAAAAATAACAAAAAAACTAAAAAAATAACAAAACTTAAATTAAAATATATATTAAAAACAAAACTTAAAAAAGAAAAAAAAAAAACAAAACAAACAAACAAACAAAAAAATAAAAATAAAAAAATCAAATATATAAAAAAGGCAAAAAGAAATCAAACATATAAAAAATAAAAAAATAAAAAAATAAATCAATTATAAAATGTTAAAAAAAAACAAAATTAACATATAAAAGATAAGAATTAAAAAACTAAAACTAAAAATAAAAAATTATCTTCTAAACCATAATAATAATAAATATAGAAAAATAAACCAAAAAAACTAAAAATAAATGAAAATTAAAAATAAATTAGATTTTAAAAAATAAAAAATAAAAAATAAAAAACTACTAAAATAAATATTAAAAACATTTAAAAAAACCTAAAAAAACAAAAATATACTCAAATTAAAAAACAAAAAAAATAAAATTCAAAAAATATACATGTATTTTCTAAAAAAAAATAAAATAAAAAATAAATTAAATTTAAAACTATATATATATATATATATATATAAATTAAAATTCAAAAAATATACATGTATTTTCCAAAAAATAAAAAAAATAAAAAATAAATTTAAAACACTATATATATATATATATATAATAAAAACATTGAAAAATTTTATTTTATAAAAACATTTCAAAGCATTTAAAATATATATATATATATATATATATATATATATATATATATATATCTTATTTAAAACAAAATAAACAAATTATTAGCTTTCTTTTTTTAAATGAACTTTTATATATATATATATATATGTATTTAAAAAGAAGAAATCGACTCACGTCTTGCCACCCCTGGTGGTGTGGCCCTGGGAGGAGGAGGCTGCATGCAGCTTGTCCGCCCAAGGTTGCCCCCCATGGGCGGTTGGGAGGTGGAGGTCGTGAGTCAATTTTATTTTATTTTTTATATAAAAAAATGTTTAAAATTTTATAAAGTTTATTTCAAAAAAATAAAAACAATGTGTATAAATTAAGTAAAGTTTATTTTTTTCCTTTCAAATACTTTTTTATTTTTTATTTTTAAGTTTTTAAAATAAAAATATTCCATTTAAAAAACAAAAATTAAATGTTTGTTTTAAAAGTAAAAAATAAAAAATATGGGCATTTTTTTTAAATAAAAATAATTTATTTAATGAAAATGTTTAAACGTTTATTGTATTTTAAAATCAAACATACATGTATTTTTTTTTTTTTTTAATTTGATTATATATATATATATATATATATATATATTAAATTTTCATTTTTTGTTTTTTTTTTTTTTTTTTAATTGAGTATATTTTTGTTTGTTAAATGTTTTTAATCTCAATTTTAGTAGTTTTTAAATTTTTTTTGGTTAATTTTCTATTTATTTTTTTTAATCTAGTTTGTTTTTAATTTTTATTTTTTTATAGTTTTTGTTAATATTTTTTAAAAATTTTCTATTTTCTTACTTAATTTTATAGTTTTTTTAATTTATTTGTTTTCCAAATTCTTTTATGGTTTACGATATATATATATATATATATATATTAAGTAATCAACATTTAAAAAAGGAAAAATAAAACAACTTGAAAATTCTTTAAGTAATCTAGAAAAAATGTATGTTGCATCAACACATTTCAAAATCAGCCTAAAGATCACTAACATTTAAAAACGAATATTTATATTTGATACATAAGAAAATTTAAAGTGTCAAGAATATGCTCTGAATAAAAAAAAGAAGTGTATTATGCATCACCACTTTTCAAAATCGGGTCACTTTTTTGCGACCTCTACGAAACGGGTAATTGTATTAGTTATTTAAAGTGTCAAAAATATGCTCCAAAAAAAGAGAAGTGTATTCTGCATCGCCACTTTTTAAAATCGGGTCAGTTTTTTACTACCTCTACGAAATGGGTAATCGTATCAGTTCCCATTTCAAAGTTTACATTGTTATAACTTAAACATTAAATGTGCACAAATTTTGGACCACGTTGCAACCAATTATACTCTAGCTAATTTTTTATCGAATTTGTTACAGATAAACTTTGAGCAATTTCTTTTATCAAATTTCTTATGGAAAATAAGTTTTCTACCATATTAACTTACTATAAGTTTCATTTTTTTATGGTCAATGTTGATACTATAAGATTCATTGTCAATTGGCCAAGTAGATGTCATGATAGTAGAGAAGCAAAACCATAGTATTTATATATTGGACGAGCTTTGCCTTTTTCATTGCAAGATCTAGTTGTTCTCGAACACTTCACTTGTTGCAGTCAGTAAGTGTGTTCCATCATACATGTCAGACATGTAATTTGGATTTTGACCTTCGATCTGAGATGACATTGTTAGCTTGTGCTATACTCATTTGCTTTTTTATGTTTGGCTTCAATGCCTATTTTCTCTATCCCTGGCAAGTCTATTCTATCATACATGAAAATTGTATTGTGGCCTCTTATGCATGACATATTCAATTGTGTTGTAATTATATCTTATTTGGTCAAACGCATAAATTTTCATCTTTTCACTGTATTCTTTACAAGACAAATATTCACTAATTTAAATGCAAAACAATTTGACAAAATATAAGGGTCATGTTTCTCTCAGTTCATTGTTGTAGATGAGAGTTTACTATACTAGCTTGTCAAGAAATGGAAAGAATGGATAAAAACCATATTTCACCGATTTGAAATCAACCATATTTCATTCTCAGAAGTTTACCGCTATTATCTTGTCACCTATTGGGATATAAGAATAGGTTCATAATTGCAGTAGAATTCATTTAATTTATGCTTTTCTTTAATGTTTAGTTTAATTTTCACTGTTTTCTAATTTCCTTAGTGTTTTCAGTTCTATTGTAATTGCAATCAGACATGGAGTTTTAGCAATATTGAAGGAATCTAGATAAATAAATAATTTCTAAACTAGTTTATAGTCATACTTTTGAAAGGATTTGAAAAAATGTTTACACATAAAGTTTGTAGTGAAATTGCTTAATATATTTTTCAAAGTAATTTATATTTTTGACATTTGCATGTTGTGCCAATTTAATCTGATTAAATATACATTGAATTAAATATATATTTCTCTACAAGGTGCAGGACTATTGGATTTAACTAGAGGAAACACTAAGAGAAAATCAACAATTTTGCCTACTATTTAATCTGATTTAATGGAATTGAAAATTGACAATTTTGCCTACTATTTAATGTTTTAACAAATTTGATATCATAAAATTGAAGTGTTAATAGAATTTTATTAAATGAGCGCATGGACAAAAACAAGTTGAACATAATCTAGAAGTTGAACATAATGTGGAAGTGTTTGATAAGTTTTTTGATCTCTTATAATTTAAATTTGCTTTACAAATTTATCAACTATATATTTTTTTTAATTTTCTCATAAATATTTTAACCTTAATAAATTTAAATATTATGTACCATAGCTAATGTTAAGAAATTGGGCCTGGACTATGCCCTAAGACTTCTTTTGCTTGGATAAGAGCTTGTCTTCCTTGGACATAAGGAAACATGTTAACGACCCAAGACCCAGAGGCATTGGCAGGAGTGAAAACCTGCTCCCTTACAGACCACCAGTGGGTTATTCTAGGTGGCGTGGTTTTCTTTGATTAAGGGTGATGAGTCAGTCTTGCATTTGTGCAGGTTATTCTAGGTGGCGTGGGTTTCCTTGATTAAGGGTGATGAGTCAGCCTGTATTCGCGCGGGTTATTCTAGGTGGTGTGGTTTTCCTTAATTAAGGGTGATGAGTCAGCCTGCATTTGTGGTCAGCAGCTAGAGATGGTTGTCCTCACTACTGGTTTGACAACTGAGTTATGATAGATTTTCCCACCTGTAAAAGAGAAGAAGCTAGTGTTGAAAAATTAGATAGATATGCATATGGAAGTGATATGTTTCAGGTGTAAGGTAAGAGCACTAGATTATTGACAACTAGAAATGCAGATTTTAACTTCATATATCAATTTGCTTTTTTTGTTTTTCTTGAAACATAATTTCCACTTAAATGGCAGGACTAGATTATGGACATTGAGATATTTTTATTTATTTCTAATGCTAACATATTTTTTTGTTATTGATATATTTTTATTTTAAATATTATATGTAAAGCGAACATAGAGTGACTATCACATCATGTAATCTCATGAATATTATTTTTACATCCCATCTATCAACTCCATATTAAGTATTGAAGGAGTTACATATCTCGATAATTCTAATCTAAGTAAATTAGTTAAAGTTGATGTAAAATTAAGGTAGTAATTGAAATATTTCATTTAGTCCTGATATTGATATTTTTAATATTATTACTGTTTTTTTTTTAATGAATATAAGTATTATTTTATTATTTTTAAATGTAACTTTATGGGACATTTTCCTCATAGTGGGTCATTAGAGCATCACAAAAAAGATGAAATGAAAAATAAATAATGTATGATTGTTAAGGGGGGATAGACCACAAAATTCTGTAAGTATTACAATATAATAGTAAGTAACATGTAAATGTAAAAAATGGTTACAAATTGTTAAGTAAAATCAAATTTGCAATATATTTTTTATATTTTGTATTTTTATGGAAGAAGATTGATTATGTATATGTATATGTATATGTATATATATATGTGTGTGTGTGTGTGTGTGTGTGTGTGTGTGTGTGTGTGTATGTGTATGTGTATGTGTCTATATATATATATATATAATTGTAGAAAAAAATTGAAATACATTTATGTTTAGATAAAATATTTTAAGTGAAAATATTCATTATAAGCTTAATATACATCATTTTTCTTACCACCCATACTACATCCAAATAATAATTTCATTATTATAAGTTTATACATCCACCTTCTTGATTGTAATAAGCATAATATATTTTTCAAGGCTCAAGGTCCTATAACAACAAGGCTCAAAGCCATTACAATGATATACTCAATATGAGCTAGGCGACTCAAGTTCCTATAACAACAAGGCTCAAATCCATTACAACAATATACTCACTACGAGTTAGACATGTCATTTATGAGAATTAAACCTAGGTGGGGAGGATAACAATCATACCGCCTAAGCCCATTGGCAATTTTATGGAAAATATTATAGTTATGATTTTACAATTTTTGTGGCAATAATTTATTGTTGGAGATAAATCAAACCTCTAAGTTATTTATGGAATTTGTATGTTCCATAATGTGGTTGTATCATGGGGGGCATCACCCAATATCTAGCATCATCCCACTATATAATCACACTTACAACTCCAACAAATCCAATTGCTAGTCCAATCCCAATGCAAATGATGAGACATATTCATCTACACGACCTATCCTTGTCCTTTGCTAATGCCAACACCTTCCATTGTGTTATTATTCTATTTACATAGTTGTAAAGGATAACCACACAAGCATTCGCTTCCTTCAAATGAAATCTCATTAAAAGTGTCAATCTGTGTTCGTTTTAGGATTCTACCACAAAACCTATTCCATGAAAGGTCCAAAGATGCCAACTTGGTTAATATAGAGAGATTTTGAGGAATGGTTCCATTTGAAAAATTTATGGACAAGTCCAACTACACCAAACTAGATATCTCACTAAGAAATGTAGGGATCTATCCCTTCAGTTTATTTCTAGATAAATTTAATAGTCTTAAACTAATAAGACTTCCTATTCTTTGAGGTTTTTCCTCTATAAGATTGTTGTTAGATAAGTCAAATATGGTATTTGTAGCTAGCTACATTAAGTTCACCTACTACATTATTGCAAGGAAGTTGATGCGTCATTTCTCCAAGAACAAGTGCACCTTAGATACAATTTCAGTCGTGAAGCATTACACAAAGGGTGCCCAGCTCAATTGGTGCTTTTTTTCCTGAATGAATTGTTTGAATCCTGTGAAGACGTCTACAAGCAGACCACAAATTTCATTTATGACTATCTTGTTATTTCTTTAGCAATGCGAAAGTGGTGCCTAGTAGACGGTCAATATTTAGCTCCAATCACTAAAGACCAGCCCTTGGCCCTCTGATATGTGCCTTGGAGAACTTCAGGAGACTCGAGCATCAAAGAGATAAATAAGGCTTCGTTCGGTGGATGGTATATAAATATGATCAAGGTGATCAGAGCTATAAAATGGATCTCCAGGTCACTACTTGATGAGTATTCAATAGCAATTTGGTTTGAGGAAACTCATGGGAACACCTTTGTGATACCACACTGTGTTCACCCACATACCTGCCAGATGCAGGCTCTGAAATTTGTGCTCTCAGCTGAAGCTTTTCACGCAAAGGTCGGGTCGTGACCAGGGGTCACAGGGGAAATTAGAGAAGGAAAGTACTGTATTTCTTTGACGGGATGGTGTCAGCGCCATTACCAGGGAAACAGTTGCAGAGTCTAGGAAGTGAATAGTGAAACAAGTGCTGCAACCAGTCTTCACATAATTAAAGAAGCATATGATCTTGTTGAAGGATACCATCGCAAATATTCACATCTCATCAGGTTCTGTTCCAACTCTGTTGAGTCTTAAGGTTTAAGACAACATAATCCTCTAGTTACCACCCCTCTTGTTGTTGCAATACCACATGTAGGGCCCCATTCACAATCTAAGCCCACCATCCCTAAACCTCGTAAATAAAAAATCACCAAGCCTACAGGTAGAGCCAAGAAGCAGAAATTGAACCATGTAACACAAATTTTCAACCTCGCCATCAAGGAACCCTAGTCCACCCCTACCTCACCCATCATAAAATAATTTCCGCATTCCAAATCCATTGCGTCACTGAACTCGTGGAACCCATTCCCACACACCACATCGACCTCCGCCATTCTCTTAGACACAATACCCTCTAGGACACTACAGGGAACAGAGGACATGGAAATTTATTCAGTTATTCAGTCCACCACAATAGTCCCCAACAAAAGAGTCCTCACCACCTCCATGATGTCATTATTACTATAGTTAGGCCCACTGCTGAACATAAGGCCCATCATTCCATAGTTGTTTATTACCATTGTCGAGCCCATCGCACTCCCATTTCCCCCCTGTTGCATAACATCCCCATTCCATCCCGAAAACTCCTCAATTTGCAGAGCCATCACAACAATCTACCTCACTCTCTCAAACAAGTTTGTCGCTAGTGGGAAGCTCTTACAGAGTCAATTCCCTGATCAACCCAGCATGCAGCAAAATGATCTTCAAAGCTAGTACTCAACCCAATTGTTCAATTTATTCACCAAGTCACACAAACAACCACACAGATACATAATGACCTTTTTGCCAACCATGGGCAACAGCAGCAACAAATTTCTACACTCACAGCTAAACAAGACCAACTCCACCAAGAAAAGAAAAAACTTCAGGAGAAGGTCAACTAGATTACTTCACGGTTCTAGGCACTATGGCTAGCCATTTCTGATGTTACAACCGATGCTCTGGAAGATTTCTCCACCTGCACCTTGGTTGAATGCTATGACCATATCCAGACTGCGTGCAATGGTCTAATCTTAACCAACCAAGAGCTCATACAGAACCTTGATGCCGCGATAAGAGCACTGCGAGACCCCTCCATGGAGTATGCTAATGAGATTGAACAAAAGGTTGCTGATGCAGCCACTCTCAGGGAATCCATCGGCAATGCCCTAAATGATGCATACATGCTACTGGAGTAGGTTCATGACTGATCAAGGAGATTGGCAAAGAAAAATCAGCCAATCTACCCTCTTTGAAAACAAATTAATTATCTCCTTACTGTTATTAAGAACAATAAGGAAAAGGAGAAGAGGAAGTAGTTCCAAGCAGAAGTCACTACTCTGGAAAGCTGCGTCTAGCAAATTAAAGATGCATCGGCGAGGACGAAGCAGATACTACATGATCTCTTGCCCTCGGTCCAAATCCATGTAGACACACTTCAAGAAATCAGTGAGGATATGGAAGAACAATGGGCTTCCATACTAATGACACAACCAACTCAACCAATTGGACAACTACAATCAATTCTTCCAGGTGACTATTGCAGTTTTTCTCGAGTTGGGGACTTCGTTTAAAGAAGTTTCCCAAGAAAAAGCAGCAATAGCACCAGAGGAAACACCAACAGTGGTATTAGCAGAAGCACCAGAAGAAGCGTCAACAACACTGACGACACTAAGGGAAGATTGACTCAGGGACAAGTCGATGGACTATGGTCGGGGACTGTTGGGGCCTTTGCTTTTGGGATATTTTGTGGAGAAAGAGGATACCGAGAAGTGGTAGAAGTGGCTATTGGGAATTTGTAGAGCTGATAGCCGATTGAAGATCAGAGACTGAAGGAAGACTGGTAGGTAGAAAGGAGTGGTAGGATGAAACAAGAACAATCGAGTGAGAAAAGAGTAGAAGCAGCTGACCATGAAGACAGTTGAGCAAGGGAAAAGGAGTTGGTAGTTCAGGTTGGCAGAATAAGGTAAAAAGCAGAGAGGAGAGAGGAGAAGGGGTTGGTCAGTTGCATTATGCTCCTCGTTTTTTCATTCTTCCTAGGTTGTAGAGAGATGAGAACAACTCCATGTTTATATTATATGAGTTTGTATTTAGTCTGTAGGGATTATATTGCTGAGGAATAGGCCGAGAGCCTTATTTAATGTGCTTATCTGATAGTAATGAAGAAGATAGTTCTGGAATTATAGTGTGTTCATCATGTATTATGATAATTACTCAAAAGTTTTAGATATGCATTTGTTTAGGTAGTCTTATGTTGTGGCCTGAATAGACTGTTGCGATTTGGTTTTTTTTCTTGTTAAGCTATTGTCCTTTGTTCTATTTCAGCTGATACAGTTCCCCCAATATCGAATTCCAACCCTCATCTAACTTCAGTTGCAACACACCTTGAGCGAGACTCCTTACCCTTCTTGGGTAAGGTGAAAATGTCGATGTTGTGCTAAACTACAATAGAGCCTTGTTGGCCCCTTATGCCTGAACCCAGGGTCTTAACCCTGCTATCATTTTTGTGCTAACAACACCACATTACTATACCTCCCACTAGTTCCTCCAACAATTCGAACTAGTTTAACTGACTTCAACTGAACTAAACTTAATTAATTAACTACAAATCAAAATAAATCAACTAGGGATCCTATAAATTAGGAGACAGACTACAATACTCAAATTAGACCGAATTAATTGAGCTAACTCAAATTAACTTAGTTAACTAATACAAGTTTTCATGAGATTTGGAAGTACAATTTTATTCCTAATTTAATTCAAGGACAAAATTAAATTAGGATTTTACTGTTGAATTTTCAACATCAAGTTCAATAAATTATTTTTTCTTCCAAGTCTTATAAATTAGATTTGTTTCCAAGTTCAATAAATCAACTTTATTTCCAAAGTTTGATAGACTAAATTTATTTTCAAGTCCAATAATTTTTTTTTTTGTTTTCACATTTAATAGAACATAATTTCAAAGATTTCGTAGTATAGGATTATAATATTTTTTTTTTAATTAATATACTTTTCATGTTCTAAATTTGAAGCTTTGTTAGATATAGTCTTTGAGAAATAACATGTTATGTGCTCTATTAGATATTTTTGTGCATAGATTTTATTTTAGCCTTGTAATCATTTTCATAAGTCATTTTCCTTTTCGATTGAGAGTTAATTTCCTAGCATATATTGTGCAAGTGTACTTCTCAAGTGTACGAACTTGGATTGATAATTTAATGCTAATTAATTTAACCATAAATCAAATTAGCCAACAACTATGAGGGTTATCTCCAACAAATGTCACATTACTACCCACAACAGTAGATTTGTTCGACAATATACAGTAATCGAGTTGATCTATCGTGACAATCTTTACTTCATGGGGAAAGTAAAGAGCACGAAACATTGAAGACGCAACAATACACAGGGCACAAAACTAGATACAACCAAGGAGAATATTATAATCAAAGGGAGCATCTATAACTTCAACGTCAACGTAGGAAGTCTTTCCCTCTAGCTCGAGGAGAACTTTGGAAGAACCCCCTAAGGCACAAAATGGTGTATGTCAATGCCTTGTAGAGTGGCAGTACACTTAGTGAGTGTTGGAGATCCAAGATATTTCCAACCTGATGTTGACATAATACACGTGGAATACCTTTCATCCACCAAAGTGCAATATACATCATGGTTATAAGTATGTACCAATATCTAAAAGGTGGCCTCGTGGGAGAGTCGATAACGAGGAGCATCAATATCAAAGGTGATCAGACTAGACTCTTAGGGATCCACCCCTCTAATAGCAATAAACAAGTTTTCTTGTTATTGAGGCCAGCTTTGTAAAACCTTCAAGGATGACATGGCACATGGTGCTTGGGAAAGGTCCTAAAAAATAATGGAGTGTTGGGAAGCCCGCGCATTGGGATTATGTGTTGACTTTTAGAGAAGACCATTAGGGGGGTGGTATATTGGTTCTACAAGATTATCTAACATAAGAGGTCTAGGAGAAGTGGTATGGGTGGTTGAGTCCTTATAAATAGAACTCTACTCAGGAGGGTTATAATATTTTTCTCACATAGTCACATTAACCTTTTTGTGATGAATAAGGATTGTTGTTGTGGTTAAGTTGGGAATGGATGATTCAATATGATTGGATATTGGGTAGCTTCTCATGGTGCAAGGAGATGATGACCTTCATCCATATGCAGGCACAAGTGAGTTAAATGCTGACCTTAACAAATCTTTCAATGGAAATTAACCTTATGACATCATTCACTTATGCCCTCACCCTGAGTGGGTTCGTTTTATTGCATCTCCTGAGCAATTTTTCTCTTACTTATTCCTTTTATTATTTTTCTTTCTAGGTTTCTGATTATTCTTAGGCAATGTGGACCTCATAGTAAGAACCTCTATGGACTTATCAAAAGAAGAGGGTGCTTGTTGAGAGCTAGGGGAACTTGCTGGCGCTTTACAAGTGACAATCATTTTTCGTAGCTAAGCAGCCAACTGGATCATAGTATCAAATGAAAGGGAACCAATCACTCCATCAAAGTGTGATGCTGGGTTGGGTCATTATAGGTCTATTGAAGGGAAAGGTGCATTGGGAAGAATATTATATATCATGCTTGATTGAGAGTAAATCATATCAATATGTCAAGCACGTAATATGAAATTCTCCTTAATAACCACCCCAAAGCCAGTGACATCCCTGGAAATTTGTGTGAGAAGGGATTGGGTGAACCATTCTCTAAGAACATAATCAAGGAGCCTAGTTCACAATAGCCTCTTGCATCTTTTCCACTCATGGATATGATCTGAGATATGGTTGGAATCATTTTTTTTTTAAATGTGACAAAAGGCTAGTCCTAAGATCATGTTTAATGGGTAATCGAAAATGATTAAGGAAAGTACAAGCCAATGAAGAAAGGTCACTATAGGATTCTCGATTGAGTTTGATATACCATTTGGTGACATCCCCTATTAGGGTTCACTAGAAAAGTAGCAACTTCATACAATCATCCACGAAATAATTAGTTTAACACCATAAATGAAAGGTGGTGACGTGTATAGAAGGATTCTCCTTAAGTTTCCCTTCAAACATAGGAATATCAGAAGGCAACTTGGCTAACGTAGGTGGCCACCAAAGATCATGAAAAATGTGGTCCTTAGTTAGTTTACCCAAATCAGGTTTGTTCAGAGGTAATAAAAGGAACTTGTAATTGACCATATGGATCATAAGGGTCGTAACCCCAAAAAAGACCATAAGAGCCCCACATACAATAGTTGAAGGTAGAAGAGTTTGAACCAAGGTTATAGTTCATTCTAGAATACTGATATCTTATGCCAACATATGAGGTGTAAGGATTATCGCCCCTAGGATAACTACCCCCAGAGAGCAAAGAACCCTTGTAGGCTTGGCTACCCACATGATTGTACACATACTAGAGAAAGGGAATCCATGTGCAGAAGCACCATCGTAAGCATAAGATCTTGTAGCCATATTAGTACTAATGGGGATAATGGCCCCATGTATAATAGCGCCCCAGAGAAAGAACAACCTCCAGAGTAGGGCATACCTCCAAACATAGAACTCAACCAAGGTTGAAAAGTACTTCCATAAATAAAGTTTTCCGAGGGCTAACTAGAAGAAATGGATGATTCCCCCATTCTGTTTCTCAAAGTAAATTTCTCGTGGTAAAATTAGGAATCGTAGGTTGAGATGAGCTAGGATTAAATATCCTATATTCCACAGATTGACTAGGGTTTTCCCATGCTCCAAAAGCGAAGCTAGATGAATGAATAGGCATCGAAAAACATGGAAAACTTGATGACATCACATAAGTAACTGGTGGAATTTACTAAGAAGATGTGAGAAGTGTAGAGGGTGCTATAGATCCTACCAAACAAAGTGGTTTTAAGGATTTCATGACAGTTAAGACTGCCAATGCATAAGGTAACGTGGGACCTATCTCCTCCATAGAAGAATTCGTAACTTCACTAGGCATGTAAGGAAATCACACATAAAACGGTTCACTACAATTAGGATTAAACTACACTAGAACTGGGCCAAGAAGGGTAGTCAAAGGTGGGTTAAAGTGTGGAAAATGACCTTCATTAATTGCCTCAATAGTAAAATAATATACCTCCCTAGGAACAAAGTTATCCCCCCCAACCTGAGTATGGTCTAAGATTTTTAATACCATAATTAACCTATGACTACATGATGGTGGACCCTCCTCTTTAGGAGAAATGCCTAAAAATCTACGAGAACATTGATTGCTTCATTAGCCACATTGAAATATGATTATTACCCAAATTAAGACAATTAAGACACCCCTATAACCAAACTAAGGCCTAGACCAAACAAAACTTTATAAAAGAAACCAAAAGGTAAGCACACTCAAACCAAAGAGATAGAGAAGAGATCTTCCTATTGTCAGAGTCTGCTTGATCACAACATAGGTCGATAGTAAATATGTGGTTGGGATAGTTATAACAGGTACCTACATACTGACCCTTTTAAACCTAGTCCAAGTACCCTTATTAGTTGTGGGGTAACCTCTAGGAGGATCGAGTGAGACAGCCTAAAATCCTCCCTAAGTACAGAGGGGGTGAAACCCTCCCCATTACATTGTGTAAAATCTCGTAGAGAAAGGGCACTAAGGTTACCATCAACAACAACATGTCCTGGGGGGACAATCATCATCCTTGAAGATGAAGGAGGTTGAGAACATTAATTAGTTCATGAAAATAGTGATGAGAGTTGTGAATCAAATCAATATTCATGGAAATAAGATTGAAGATAAAAAAATATATTGAAATTATTCTTTGAATTCTACCTAAGATATTTGAAATGGTTGTCATTTCCATAGAAGAGTCCAATGGTTTTTTTTCAAAGTTGATCATAGAAGAATTGATGGGTTTTCTTTTGTCTCATTAATAAATAATTAGACTTGAAGATAAATATTTGGAGCATATGTTCAAGACTCACACATTCATTAATAGTAGAAGAAAATTTAACCCCAAAATAGTCAAGATAATACTTGGGCATTCATTAATAGAGGCAAAGGAATAGGTGACCATCAAGTAAAATAAAAAATAACGGTAGAATAGTCAAGATAATTGATTGAGCTTGAATACTCTTTGAATTAGAGGGATATAGATAGTACATGGATAGAAAAATCCACGGTCAAATGTCACTAGTGTAAAAAAATATGGTTGATATGAAAGAAAATGTATAAATAAACAATCATAGACAAACAAGGGTAGAGCTCATGTATCCAACCTAGAAGAAAGAACATTTGAGACAATGTTCAATTCATTTCAAGTGATTGAAGAAGATTACAACAAGGATCTTTGGTTGCTTGACAATAGTTGTAACAATCATTGAAATGTAACAAATTTTTTTTTTGTTGTTGTATTGATAGCTATATTAAGTGTGAAACTACTTTAGGATATGATTACCAATCCAAAGCATTGGTTAAAGGTCTTGTGTTAATCTTAACCAACAATAAGGGAAGAAAGGTATTATTGATGTTTTCTATGTACCTAATCTTAGACATAGCCTAATAATTATAGGACAAATGAGTTAAAATGGTTATGACATTAGATTCAAGGATTCCACATGAAAAATCCTAGATAATCCACCTAGTACAAAGATTATTGCAAAGGTCCAATTGAGCAACAGTAGACTTCCCATTGGATCTGAGAAGTGTAAACTTGTCAACATCATATGCACAAAATGTTTAAAGAAAAAATGACACTTGTTGTGGAATATTAGCTATGGTCACCTACCTTTTCAAAGTGTTATTCTCTTGTGAAAATAGTTAATGGTTAAGGTACTGATTATATTGTATGAATAAACCATATTTTGTGAAAGTTTCATCCTTTGCAAACATCAGAGATATAACTTTCTAGTAGCCTCCTATAAAGCCAAGGAGCATCTAGAACTAGTTCACATATATCTCAATGGACCCATACAAACTCAATACACTGGTAGAAAAATTTATTTTATATTGTTTATTGATGGATTTAAGAGGACAATTTGGGTATACTTCCCAAAAAACAAATATGAAACATTAAATTTTTAAAGAATTTAAGGCTATAGTAGAAAAATAAAGTGGAAAATATGTCAAATTTCTCAAATCAGATGGAGGAGGATAGTATGATGTAGAGTTCTCATTTTTTGATACAAGATATGGAATTGAAAGGCACTTCACCACGATGTATAATCCACAAAATAATGACGTAGTTGAAAGGAAGAAACAAACCATCATGAACATGCCAATGAACGTGATCAAAGCTAAAAATATGTCCAATGAATTTTGGGTTGAAGCTATTGCCTCTTCAGTCTACATACTAAATAGATCTCCGAAAATAAGTGTGAAAGGTAAAGTGCCTCAACAAGTGGAGTGGCAAAAAATAAAGTATATCTCACTTTGGAATTTTTGGTTGTATTTCCTATGCACATGTCCCAAATGATCTAAGAAGAAAAATTGGCAACATGAGTGAAAAGTTCATATTCATAGGGAATAATGAATAATCCAAAGCCTATAGATTGTAACTCATTCATGAAGAAACTTTTGGTGAAAATAGACATAAAATTATTGGAGTGATGAAGAAAATAAATCAATGGACAACGAGAATCCATCTTCCCAAATAGATGAATAGTTGAAAATTTTAGGATAGCTAGTTACTCCACCAAGATTTTGGAGGTTATAGGTGCAAAAACAATAAGAATAGACTAACAAGATTTCTTCTTCCAAGAGAAAGTTCGTATCTTCCATGAGAAATTAGAGAAATAATCCCTCTTCAAACAGTGAGTTAGTAGCACCAATGAGAAATAATAGAACAAGTAACTTGAGGGGAATCTATGAGCAATGCGATACAATGGATCAACAAGCTAATTTTTTCCTTATTTTCTTATCAACCTACTTATTTTGAAGAGGAAATGAAAGAATAACATTAAGTATAGGCCATGAATGAAGAGATTGAAGCCATTGAAAGGAATGATACATGGGATCTTGTTGATCTCTCAATAGATAAAACTAGAAATAATGTTACGTGGATGCATCAGACAAATCTAAATGAGAAAGGTAAGGTAGAGAAACATAAGTCTAGGCTAGTTGCCAAAGTGTTTTCTTAGAAACTAGGTATGGACTATAATGAATTAATTGCTTCAATAGCAAAGTTGGATACTATTAGCGTCGTGTTAGCCATTGCATCATAGAGCAAAATTGGCCACTTTACTAGATGGATGTGAAGTTAGCCTTCTTGAATGGAAATTTAGAAAAAGAGGTATATGTCGAACAACCACTAGGACTTGAAATGAAAGGAAAAGGGTATAAAGTGTACAAGCTAAATAAAGCTCCAATGAGGTTGGTATAATTAAATTCTCTTACTTTCTCAACAGTGCATTTCACGGGACCATAACTGAACCCACTCTTTATACCAAATCAAACATGCAAGGTAAAATTCTTATAGTTTGTCTTTATGTTGATGAATTGGTAAATACTGAAAATCTAATGTTTGATGATTCCAAAGCTACCATGAAAAACGAATTTGAGATGACAGATCTTCGTTTTATGAAGTACTTTTTGGGAATTGAAGTTAAGAAATTTTCGTAGGACATTTGCATATGTCAACAAAATTATGCTATATATATCTTATAGAGGTTTAGGATGGGAAAATCCAAACCAGTAGAAATACCTATTGCAATAAGAATAAAATTGAGCAAGAAAAATGAAGGACCAACAATTGATTGAGCAATATATATGAGGTTTATAGGAAACCTGATATAACTTAATGCAACTATATTTGATGTTAACTAGTTTCATATCTAGATTTATGGTGTCTCCCAAGGATTGTCACTAGAAGTTTTGATAAAGGACTCTATAATACATTGTATGTACAATTGATTATGGATCGTGGCACACAACTTTTGAAGAAAACACACTTTCCAAATATATGAGAGATAAAAACTTTGTGGTAGCATTGATGATAGTAAAAACACTTTAGGATATACTTCGTTTTATGAAGTACCTTTTGGGAATTGAATTTAAGCATTTTTCTTAGGACATTTGCATATGTCAACAAAAGTATGTTATAGATATCTTAAACAGGTTTATGATGGGAAAATCCAAACCAGTAAAAATACCTACTGCAACAAGAATAAAATTGAGCAAGAAAAATTAAGGACCAAAAATTGATTGAGCAATATATACAAGATTTGTAGGCAACCTCATATACCTTAATGCAACTAGATCTAATATTATGTATACAACTAGTTTCATATCTAGATTTATGGTGTCACCCAAGGATTGTCACTAGAAAGTTTGATAAAGAATTCTATAATACATTGTAGGTACAATTTATTATAGATCATGGCACACAAGTTTTGAAGAAAACACATTTTCCCGAATATATGAGAGATAAAAAATTTGTGGTAGCATTGATGATAGTAAAAACACTTTAGGATATATGCTTTTAATTCAGCACAAATTTGATCTCATAGGATTTTGAGAAGCAGGGAATTGTCTTAATATCTTCTACAAAAGAAGAATATGTAGTAGCTACTATAGCCTCATGCCATGTAGTATGACTAAAAAGACTCTTGAAAGATCTTGTACATGTGGAGAAGGAGCCAAATTCTATTTTTTGTGACAACAATTCAACCATTTCATTGTCCAAGAATCATGTGTTTCACTAGGAAAGAAAACATATTGGCACTCTATCACTCATTTGCAAGCTTGTCAACAATAGTAACATTTTTCTTCAATTTTGAAGATCTAGAGAATAGCTAATAGACATCTTCACCAAACCATTGGGAAAAAGTGTTTTTTATTTCAAGGACAACACTTAGGCATTGTTTAAGGACATAACAATTGAGATTAAAGGGGAGTGTTAAAGCACACAATCTTTCTTGTTGAACAACTATAACTAGATTAGTGAATTGGTTTTGTTACTAATAGTTAGATAAAATCAACTTTATATTTTGATTATGCCCTCCTAAAAGTAACATCAGCTTTCACAATTCCTTCTTTGTCTACTAGAACTACTGGAAATGTTTCGAAAAAAACAGGCATAAGACATACAAAAATTTCATTTCCCTCCTTATCTTTGAAGATAGGTTGTCCTAACCAACCAACAACTATTCCATCTCCATTGTCCATCGCACATGGTATAAATAACCCCCTTAGTTGGATTATTACCAATGTAACTGTTATCACTTAAGAATTCTAATGCCAAAATGTCTCATATTAGTTGATGGTAAAGGTCAGTGCTAGTCTAAGTTTGATTTTTGTTTGCCTTAGAGTCTGAGTCTTAGGAGTCTTAAGTCAACTATGCATTCTCACCGGTCATTCTCATTCATTACCGGTCTCATAACCATGTGTTAGTTTGTTCAAAGGTTACCATGTGCCACAAAGCTCTTTAGGTGATTTCGTAGCGCATGTAATCATTTTGAAGTGTTTTCGCAGTGCATAAATCCTTTTTAGCAGTTTCGCAGCGCAACATGTTTTAGGTGTTTTTGCAGTGCGACATATTTTAGGTGATTTCATAGCGCATAATTCAAAATTTACACTGACTGCGCTACAAAATCGGAGATTCGTGCATTCCGCAGCGAATCTTTCCTAACTTTCAAATCTGTCAAGTTAAGTTATGGTTGCGTCATTCATTGTCAGTTTATGCACCCCACATATCATGTCCAACTGCTTATCTCCATTATTACAGTCACTAGGTACATTGGTACACACGGATTGCAAGTTCCACGAAAAGTCAGGTATTCACAGTCTTAATGATGATTGTATTCGTTGCATGAGGAACAAGTCTGCAAGTTTTCAATTTGAATACATTGTTATCAAGCGAGGCAGTTATCAAGCAAGGCAGAGATTGAAGTTTGAGCAGCGACAGTGTTTCAAACCTTCATGGAGGGATCAGTAGAAAGAAAAGACCACAGATCAGGCAGATGTTTGAGAAATGAACCTGAAGGTTTAGACATAACCTTGAAGAACAGAGAAGTCGAGCATGCATTTAAACAAGCTGGATGTTGGAATTTTTGCAAGAAACTCCAGGGAGTTCATGCACAAGTCACCAAGGAATTTTCCCTGAATTTCATAGGACTAAACTCAAAGGTTGGTATGCTGGAATTGTAGGTCTCACCAGACATAATATCCAAAGTTACAGAGATTCCAAGAGGGCAAGAAAGTTGGTTCAAGAATTTCAAATTTGATATGACCCCATGCAAAGAATTTCTAAAGCAGGAGTTCATTAACTCAGATTTAAACAAGTCTGTTCCTAGAAGTTATGTCAAAGAATCGTATGCCCATTTGCTTACCTGTATACAGAAGTACCTTACCTGTGAAGGGAGATATAATAAGGTGTATTCATATCATTTTAAACTTCTGTTGCATTTCACAGGAAAGACATCTATTGATCTACCTTTTTACTTATTCCGCAGCTTAAGCAAAATGTGTGACAAGGTGCAGCTAAGAAAAGAAGCCTGTGAGACTTCATTGTTCCACCATGGCTTGGTTAAGTTGATTGTTCTGCATGAACTTCAGAGGGTAGGTAGGGACTGGCACACATTCATTTTCATGTCTGGTTTCAAGAACGAGACCAGTCTCAACCCTCAAGCTGCAAAAGATCTTCCAACAACAACTGGTCATCAGGCAGAAACAAGATCCAAGAGGTTTTCAAAGTTAAAAGCAAGGAAACAAGTAAGAGAATCCACCAGGCCACTGACTATCCAGGATACACCCCAGCAGTCCTTTAAAGAGAAAATTCAGGTTAAAGAAAGTGCACATGAATCAAGCACAGGTGAAGGAGTTCAAAGAAGAAGGACTAGGAGCCAGGTAGCTAAAGAGAAAGGCAAATCAGTGATTATTGAAGAAAGCCCTGTTTCAAAGGGAGACTTAAATGACTTATTGCAAGCCATTGACATTGAAGAATCACCACTAGTTCAAGCAGATTTGATAGAGTCAAGAAAAGACAAGGCTAAGAGAGTTAAAGCCTCGAAGAAACTCAAGTTTGATGATCAAGTTGATCAATTTGTTTTTAAGCCCAGGAGACCCATAATGAGGAAGTTTAAACAAATACAGGAGGTACTGCCAAGAGAAGATGAAATAGGGGAAGTGACACAGCCTCATGCAAGAAAGGATAAAGGCAAAACAATTGCCATTCAAGAAGAAGATAGTGTGAAAGACTTGAAAAGGAGATTGGAATTGGCCAACTTTGAAATTGCTAGACTGAAGAAAGCTGCCAGGAAATTTGCAGTTAAGGAGGCTTATTTTAACCAAATGCAATCTCGGTGGGAGGACCAAACATTTCAAAGTCCCGAGGTGGTTGATTTTAGTGTTCAATTCCGTAGCTGGACTGTTCCTGCAATAAAGGAAGCTCAATTTATCAGAAAGGTCAATACAAACCTCAGATCTGGGATCAAGGTCATGAAGAAACAAATTGAAGACTTAAAGGTACAGTTAAGTCAGCTGAAAGAATCTCCTTAAAGAAATCCCACTTTAAGTAAGGCTATGTTTCAAATTTTGATGGTTTTTCTTGGTATAATCTTTCTTGAAGAATCATACATTTCCATTCAGTTTTGAAAGGCCTTGGAGCAGTTGAAAGAATGTTTAAATAGCAAGAGGTTCAAAATAGCAAAATTGGGTTGAAACTGTGTTTTTTGGAATAACACAGCAGTTTCGTAGCGCGCTACGAAATTGCTGAAGATGATGAGCTACGAAACTGCTGAAGCTACACAATCAAATCTCAGTCAACTGATTTTGAAATACAAGCGGAAATTTTGAAAAGGGAATAGCTTCAAGGGATAATCTAAAACTATCAACTTTCAATAAGGTCAAGACAGGTGGAGGAAACATGTATTCGAATCCAACTCTAAACTTTTTGTCATAAAGTGAGCACATTTACTACAGTCCAAGATATGTCAAACAGCTTGGAAGAGTTTTTGCCTTCACACATGAGAGAGGTTGACAGCACATCAAGGACGTGGCAATTTGATATATTTTGGATAATCAAAGATGAAGGGCATGGTTCTTTGGATTCGAACATTTTTTAGGCCAACCAAAGGTCGATAAACAGGGGTAGTTTCCTATGTTTCAGGGGCAATGGAGAAGATGTGACATTGAAGACTAGCATGGAGCTTTGAACATCCACCACATCCAAACTAAAAAAGGACCACATGTCAAAGAACGAGAATGATTGTAATTAAGGCTATTATTAGCATAATATGGAGTTAGACTCCTATTTGATTTAGATCTCTAGAAAGTCTAGTTGTAGTTTGTTACATTTAATAAGCAGTTAAAAGTTGAATAGGTGTCATTAGAAGTAGATTTCGAGTTCCCCTCATGCTTGAGGAGGAATCTCAATCAGGTAGAAGAGCTCTATATATAGGAGAAAGAAAAATGTAATAAAGGTTGGAAATTTATGTAAAAAGCTCTATTATTTAGCTTATGTAAAGACTCTGTTTCTTTTGGTAATACAGTATTGGCTTCTGCTTCTCAAGAATCATATAGAGTTCAATGTATGAGTTCCTTTTGTTGTATTTTCATGTTGTCTACAATATTATGAGTATTTGATTACTTAGAAATCACTTGCAGTGTTCTAATTTCCTTCATATACTCGTAGACTGTCTTTTTTGTGTTTGGTGTACTCTACCTATATTGAAATCTGAATGCCTTGACTTTATTGCAAAGCCAATTCTACTGTTAATGCTAAATCACATATGACTCCATAAGCCCAATGGATGCTTGTTAATTTTGATTCCACCATCTTCATTCCTATTTGTTTCACAAAGAGTTAGCCATCTTAATCATAATCAAAAACCTTCAATCCTTTGAGAGAGCCCTCTCAGGCTAAGGAGGCTAAGCCTTAGCTAAAAGATTGGTTTGAAATAGTTACTTGAAGTCTTTCTGGGCTGCAGCCTTCCAGGGCCTGATTTTGAGATAACAGTGATCATAAAAAGAGAGTTTTTCAGGAAATTTGGACCAAGATTCTGATGGTCTCATATTTTCAGGGAGACTATTCTTGTTGGAAGTATCCTTGATCCCTTTATTAGAAATTATTTGAATTAATATTATTAATTTGACATCAATAAAACTCGTAGAATGTGGAGATGAGAGAATCCCAAACACCAATGCTACCAATTAGTTTTTTTTATGCAAATACATTTAACCAAATAAAAGCTAAACAACCTTTATAATTAAATAAAAATTCCATAAAACCCAAATAACCCTTATAATTAAATAAAAAGTTCCATAAAAACTAAATATTATATTATATAAAACAACCATTAATGAAAAAGCTCCATAACAATTAATATTCATAACTTTGATCCTATGAAATGAGCAAGAAGATCTTAAATCTAAATACAAACTTTTTAGAGGATGAACATGCTACCATGATTCATCCAAACAACCAATATTGAGATGGTAAATGCGACGGGGGATTCACTCAGTGAACCTTAGACATATCACGTGCGTTCATGGCATATTAAACAATACATTTAATTTAACTACATATTGGAAAATCCCTATAAAAATCACATTATTTACCCCCTACCAATATCAACCCCTACTTTCACTAGATATTGTAGGTATCCATTTTTCATTAACATTCTTATACCCCTTTATATTTTTTCATTAACTTTGAGCTCCATTTTTTATATTTTCCAATATAAAAACCCTTTGACCCTTGTATATCCCCCAATATATTATGTCATTTTTTCTTCAATATATATCCCCCAATATGAACCCACGCGGTATGATATTTCTCCCTAGAGAAGCCCCATGGTAAATGCAAACTTTTCAGGACAAATATGCTACCATGATTAATCGAAACAACCAATATTGATGCCATCTCACTTTCTAGAAATTGATTAAAAAAATGAGAAGCATTCTATATAAAGCACACAAACATTTTTAAGAAAACTCACACTAGTTATGATTTCAGCTTTACCTTCTTCCCAATTTGATTTATGCAATGTCTCCATTAGTGAAATTTTCAATAAGATCATTAAAAGATTACTGTCATGATGTTCTTCCAATGGTGGGTTGATGCCATCTGATCTTTTCACTGAGTTTTGCTTTTATTACTTCAGTTTTAGTTAGTTAAAGATTTCTAGTTTATTACTTCAGTTTTAGTTAGTTAAAGATTTCTAGGATTGTGATACGTCCTATTTATTTGATACGGTTTTTGATAGGATGACTTGCAAAGTTATAAGATAGAGGCAACATTGGTTCCATTCACTGAATTTGGTCCAATGCTGAAGAATGGTTGTTATTCTTTTTGCACCAGACTGAATTTGAAGAGCACTCATTCTGTGATTTTTGTACTGTGTGCAGCTGAGCAAAGGGTGGATCATGGTATGTCTGAAGTACAAATGGATATGACTGAAATTATTTTTATTTTATAAACACATAGGTAACATGTTTTTATTATCAATTTTAATTTGGAAGCCAAATATAAAGTTAATATGACATACACATAAATAAAATATTAATAAATTATTAGCAAAATTAGTTTCTTTCAAAATAAACTAACACATAATATTTATTATTAAATTTTATGACCTGAGATATTAATTTGATAAAAAATATGAACTCTTTTTAAAATGAATTATAGATACTAAATCCAAAACGTACAAAAATAACTTTAAATTATAACAAAATGTCATAGAAATATTAATTTACTATGAATTATTACTCGTTATTAAATCAACCATCATAGAAACCATCAGAACTATCTCAATACCTTCATGATCATTAAGTCAAAAATCATAAATTGGCATTACTCAAAGTTCAAAGTTTAGAACCACCATTCCGTAAACCACACCAAAAAGTGAGGCAAAATAGAAAGAAATGTAGACAAAACTGTAATACTTTTATAACTACACTCAATTGATAAAACAATGTGATGAAAAATATGATCTCACATTAATTCAGGTGATAAAAATGTTTTCACATTTACGCAAATCACTAAATGTAAATGTAGGTAATATTAGTAGAACTCAAATTGGGAAGGCAACACAAACAAGGGATTTTTTTAACATATAATTTGACTAATACAAATATCAATATTAACCGAAGCATATAAATTACAATGATATAGATATCAGTACTAACTAATTTTTTTTTCAAGTCTGTACAAACTTAAGGATAAGGATATGGAGACGGAATATATTTTGAGGTTATTTAGGGAATTTATACACTCTATAAAATGGTTTTGTTTTGAGGGGCATCACCCAATGTCTAGCATTATCCCACAATATCATCACAATTACAACTCCATTGAATCCAATCACCAATCCAAATCCCATTGCCATTAATGAGACATGTTCATCTACACGGCTTTGCCATCCATGTAGTTTATTTATGCTAATCCCTTTCACTGTATTATTGCTCTGTTTTTCCTTGCATGCACTATTTTTCCTTGCATCCTTGTATTAATCTCAAATTTTCAGGGAGATTATTCTTGTTGGAAGTATCCTTGATCCCTTTATTAGAAATTATTTGAATTACTATTATTAATTTGACATCAATAAAACTCGTAAAATGTGGAGATGAGAGAATCCCAAACACCAATGCTACTAATTAGTTTTTTTTGTGCAAATACATTTAACCAAATAAAAGCTAAACAACCTTTATAATTAAATAAAAATTCCATAAAACCCAAATAACCCTTATAATTAAATAAAAAGTTCCATAAAAACTAAATATTATATTATATAAAACAACCATTAATGAAAAAGCTCCATAACAATTAATATTCATAACTTGATCCTATGAAACGAGCAAGAAGATCTTAAATCTAAATGCAAATTTTTCAGAGGATGAACATGCTACCATGATTCATCCAAACAACCAATATTGAGATGGTAATTTCCACGAGGGATTCACTCAGTGAACCTTAGACATATCACGTGTGTTCATGGCATATTAAACAATACCTTTAATTTGACTACATATTGAAAAATCCCTATAAAAATCACATTATTTAACCCCCTACCAATATTAAGCCAATACAACTTCCCAATCTAAAAAACCCCTACTTTCACTAGATATTGTAGGTATCCATTTTTTCATTAACATTTTTATACCCCTTTATATTTTTTCATTAACTTTAAGCTCCATTTTTTATATTTTCCAATATAAAAACCCTTTAACCCTTGTATATCCCCCAATATTATGTCATTTTTTCATCAATATATATCCCCCAATATGATCCCACGTGGTATGATATTGCTCCCTAGAGAAACCCCGTGGTAAATGCAAACTTTTCATAAAATGAATATGCTACCACGATTCATTGAAACAACCAATATTAATGCCATGTCACTTTTTAGAAATTGATTTAAAAAATGAGAAGCATTCCATATAAAGCACACAGACATTTAATAAAACTCACACTAGTTATGATTTCTGCTTTACCTTCTTCCCAATTTGATTTTTGTAATGTCTCCATCAGTCAATTTTTCAATAAGATCATTAAAAAATTACCGTCATGATGTGTTCTTCCAATGGTGGGTTGATGCCATCTGATCTTTTCACTGAGTGTTTTTTTTATTACTTCAATTTTAGTTAGTTAAAGATTTCTAGGATTGTGACACCTCCTATTTATTAGTCACGGTTTTTAATAGGAAGATTTGTTAAGCTATAAAATAGATGCAATATTGGTTCCATTTGCTGAATTTGGTCCAATGCTGAAGAATGGTTGTTATTCTTTTTGCACCAGACTGAATTCGAGGAGTACTCATTCTGTGATTTTTGTATTGTGTGCAGCTAAGAAAGGGTGGATCATGGTATGTCTAATTACAAATGGATATGACTGAAATTATTATTATTTTATAGACACATAGGTAACAAGTTTTTATTGTCAATTTTAATTTGGAAGCCAAATATAAAGTTAATATGACATACACATAAATAAAATATTAATAAATCATTAGCAAAATTAGTTTTTTCAAAATAAACTAACTCATAATAATTATCATTAAATTTTATGACCTGAAATATTAATTTGATAAAAAAATATACTCTTTTTAAAATGAATTATAGATAATAAATCCAAAACCTGCAAAAATAACTTTAAATTATAACAAAATGTCATAGAAATATTAATTTACTGTGAATTATTACCAGTTATTAAATCAACCATCATAGAAACCATTAGAACTATCTCAATACCTTCATGATCATTAAGTCAAAAGTCATAAATTGGCATTACTCGAAATTCAAAATTTAGAACCACCCTTCCATAAACCACACCAAAAAGTGAGGCAAAATAAAAAGAAATGTAGACAAAACTGTAATACTTTCATAACTACACTCAACTGATAAAAGAATGTAATGAAAAATATGATCTCAGTAGAACTCGAATTCGAAAGGCAACACAAGCAACGGAATTTTTAAAAATATAATTTGACTAATACAAATATCAATATTAACTGAAGCATATAAATTACAATGATATAGATATCAATACTAACTATTTTTTTTTAAGTCTGTACAAACTTAAGATATGGAGAGAGAACATATTTTGAGGTTATTTAGGGAATCTATACACTCCATAAAATGGTTTTGTTTTGAAGGGCATCACCCAATGTCTAGCTTTATCCCACAATACCATCACACTTACAACTCCACTGAATCCAATCACCAATCCAAACCCCACTGCCATTAATGAGACATGTTTATTTACACGGCTTTGCCATCCATGTAGTTTATTTATGCTAGTCCCTTTCACTGTATTATTGCTTTGTTTTTCCTTGCATGCTTGTAAAGGATAGCCACATAAACATTTGTTCCCTTCAAATGAAGTCTCATTAAAAGTGTAGAACTGAGTTCCTTCTGGAATCCTACCACAGAGTCTATTCCATGAAACATCCATGTATGCCAACATGGTCAATATAGAGAGCTCTTGAGGCATTGCTCCACTTAAATTATTTCTGGACAAATCTAACTGCTCCAAAATAGATATTTTGCTAAAAGATGCAGGAATTTTCCCTTCTAAATAGTTTATAGATAAATTCAGCAGTCGCAGACCAGTGAGATCTCCAATACTTGAAGGTATTACTCCAGTAAACTTATTGTTAGACAAGTCAAATATGATGTTTGCCGCTAGCACATATGTTAGAGCATACTCAACTTTCTTCATTACAATTCTTAGATCCTCATAGAGTGTGTTAGCACTGACTTGAGAAGCCCCCAAAAAGCCTTGTAGTCCACTAAGGTTGGATGGTATTTTTCCACTGAACTCATTATTGGATAAATCCAACACTTGCAGCATGGTGAGATCTCCGATCCACGGAGGAATACTACCATGGAGATCATTATGACCAAGACTTAAGACTCTTAAGTCATGAAAAAATTTGAGGAACTGAGGAAGCTCACCTGTTAATTCATTTTTGCTCAAATCTAACAATTGAAGTTTGGTACAACGAGCCAAAGATGCAGGAACAGTGCCGAAAAAATTGTTAGAATGAGCAGAAAGCACTGTCATAGAAACTGGAAAGTCCATGTCTAGAATTCCACTCAGTTTGTTCTCAGAAACCTTTAACCTTTGTAAAGCCACACATTTATTTAAGGACAGTGGAATTCTGCCTGACAGCAAGTTATTCATCAGTACCAAAACCATCATAGACGTACAGTTCCCTAGAGAGCGGGGGATAGTTCCATTTAGCTTGTTTTTAGACAAATCTAACTGTTGTAGTTCCACACATTTTCCTATCCCATCAGGAATTGTGCCTGTAAGCCCATTGATATCCAAGTAAAGATTTTGAAGCTTGCTCAACTTGCCAATGCCTTCAGGTATGTTACCTATCAGCGTGTTGTTACCAAGATCTAAGAAGGTCAAGTTACTCAACTTTGTAATATCTTCTGGTATGCTGCCAATAAACCTATTTCCTCCCAGACGTAGAAACTCCAATTGAAGTAATTTTGTGATGGCTTCTTTTGGTAAATGCCCAGTGAAACTATTTGAACCCAAATTTAACTTGGTCAACTTTGTCAAATTGCCCAGTGATTCAGGGATGTGGCCGGTTAAGAAGTTGGTATCCAAGTAAAGTTGCTGCAAAAGGCTTAAATTGCCAATACCTTGAGGTATGCTTCCATTTAGAATATTTGTACCAAGATTTAGATAGGTTAGCTGACTTAATTTGGTAATGGATTTAGGAATAGCACCGGAGAACTTATTTAAGCCCAGAGATAGGTAGGTCAGCTGATTCAAATTAGCAATGGACTCAGGTATTACACCACTCATGTTATTTGAATAAAGGGATAGGTAGTTCAACTGACTCCAATTGCTAAAGGCTTGAGATATGCCACCACTCATGTCATTTTGAGCCAGACTCAAGGTGGTGAGGGGAAGCTGAAATAGACTCATCGGGATGGGGCCTTGAATCCTGTTGGCTTCTAAATCCAGCCAACAAAGATGACTGCAATTTCCTATTTCAGAAGGGATGACACCTGAAATATTACCTGGACCATAAAGGGATAGTTGAATAAGCTCCCTCAACTTTCCCAATTGAGGTGGTATCTTGCCAGACAATTTGTTGTCCCCCAAAAACAAAGTCGTAAGAAAAGAGCAGTTTCCCAAAGATGGAGGAATGGTGCCCTCCAACTTGTTGGATTCGACGGCCAGGTAGTCTAAGTTTTGCAGCGAGCCCAATTCAAGAGGAATTGGACCTGTTAGATTGTTGTGTCCAATGGACACCTCTTGGAGAGAGCTGCAGTTGCTCAGAGAAGATGGGATGTTTCCACTAAGGTAATTGTGCTTCAAGCGGAGATGTTCCAACTTGCCCAGACGGCCGAATTCTGTTGGAATACTCCCTGTCAAACTGTTAAGTGATAGTCTGATCCATTGAAGATGCGTACAATTGCAGAGCGATCTTGGAATAGGACCCCAAAGCATGTTAGAGCTGAGGTCAAATATGCTCAACGCTTTAAGTTGCCCCACTTCCGGTGGAATTCTTCCTGAGAAATTATTACCAGAGAGATTCAAAGTGCGTAATAACGAAAGGGTACACAAAGATGGTGAGAAACTACCTTTCAATCCCAAGCCAGGAAGTGTTACGGCCACCACTCTGTTCGTGCCCTTTCTGCAGCGGATCCCATTCCAGGAGCACACGTTGTATGAGTTTTGTGGTGTCCAGCTGAGAAGGGATCCAGATGGATCGGATATGACCCCATCTCTGAACGACAAAAGCGCCAGCACGTCCCTTGGGGTGTGAAGTGCGTCGATGGGTGATGTCAACTCAGAGTCCTCCAGCTTAAGTGCAACTTTGTTCAAAACAAATTCACTAGGTTGAAAAGAGGTACTTCCACCCGGCATGTCGTCGAAGGGATGAGCATCGTAACTCATGGATGCAGCATCCAAGGCAAGGATCGTATTTGCCAAAGTTGCCATCAACACAAGGCGCACAAGCATCCTCGACACAAAACCTTTATCCATTTCTCGATCTTCTCCGACTCTAAATAACTACGTTGCTTGTGAGATGCGTTGATGCAATGTGTGTGGCATCCATATAAATACTCCTAACTCTCCCGTCATTGGAGGAGGACCAGTAAGTTGAGAAATCTCTACGAAACAGGGGAAACAGAGGACCAGTAAGCTGAGAAATCTCTACGAAACAGGGGAAACAAATGGTTTCTAGCATAGTTACCAAATTCGGTCGTACTGGTCGAAAAAATTCGAGAATTCGGTGGTTCGATTCGGTTCGTCGAATAGTTTGCTGATTCGAAGTTTGGTACAGGGAGAACAGTGCCGATTCAAATGAATTTTTGGAGCATAAATTAGATGGCAAGTTTTTAATTAAATGCGGAGTGATACATATCAAAATAACGGTTATGATTTATATGGCAAAGGTTTTGATGAAATTCGTTAGTATAAATAGGTTAGGGATTATGATATATATATTAACTTACCGCTTATGATGTATAAATAGGTTAGGAATTATGAGATATAGCGAAAAGCTACCAGAAAATGGACGTTTGTAAAACATAATATTGATATATCTTAAATGTTTAATTTACAAATTATATTGTAAGTATTTGTGAGAGATATATTTATTTAAGTTAAATAAAAGAAATTTGATTTTTTTTGGGTTAATTATTAATTAACCATTTAAATTTTGAAAAAATATTTGACTTTATTTAAATATAAAATTTATGATAATATGAAATGGGTATGTTTTGTAATATGAAATTTGTATAGAAATTTAATTTTTATTGAATATCATATTATATAATTTATAATAGTTTTAATGGTTAGGTCAATTTGTTTTTTGGTTAAAACATATATTTAAATAGTTGTAATATGTATATTTCGGAATTTTTTCAGTATTAAATTTTAGGTAATTAAAATTTTAATCCAATTCGAACTCGAATTCAAATTCGAATTTGGTAACTATGGTTTCAAATTGTCGTGGAAATTAATCTTTTTTATGCCTAATTGAATTGAGTGGAGTGAGCTGAGAAATCTTGGAAGAAATAGAGAAAATCGTGGAAATTAATCGTTTCCTTGCCGAATTGACCGGAGTAACAAATGGTTTCGAGTCTTCGTGGAATTTGATCTTTTCCATGCCTAATTGACTGGAGTGAGCTGAGAAATCTTAGAAGTAACAGAGAAAATCTTTTCTATGCCTAATTGAGTGGAGTGAATTGAGAAATCTTAGAAGAAACAGGTAAAATAAAGAATGACAAATTGTTTTAAGTGGTCGTGGAAATTAATCGTTTCTTTGCCGAATTGACCTGAGTAACAAATGGTTTCCAGTCGTCGTGGGAATTAATCTTTTCTATGCCTAATTGACGGGAGTGAGTCGAGAAATAAGAAAAGTTGTATGTAACTTGTTGCTATGGTAATACTGTAATTCACAATAATAAATTCAATGAATTACAAGATTATAAATTTAATGAATTACAAGATAATTATTATAATTAGATAAATTAATCAAAGATCAAATTATGGATATTTCAATTTAAATTTGACAACTTATGTTTGTTTAAATTGTAGAATTTCATTGCACATATAGTTTCGGGTTAACTTCGTGTAATTCTAGCCTTTAGTAACTTTATTGCAATTTTAGGTTAAATATCATCCTTATATACTAAAATGGGAATAAATTATAAAATTTATGGTAATTTGATTTAAATTGAATAAATTTTAAGTTGAATTGTTGCAATTCTTATATGTCTAGGCTAAATTTTACAGCTAGTAGAAATGCAAGATAAGCTCTTGAAATATTGATTATTTAGGGCGAATTCTATGGTTGGGGTTAAATAGCCTAAATTTCAGATATGTGCAAGATAGTCTTTTGGAATATTGATTATTTAGGACGAATTGTATGGCTAGGGTTAAATAGCCTAAATTCCAAATATTTGTTAATTTATGAGATATATAGGTTTTAAGGGTAAATGTGGTTCCATTGTGGTTTCAATGGAGAAGTAGATAGATTTCCTTCTTGGTAATTGGCTCCTATTAATTGCTTATTTACATTGAACAACATTTAACTTAAATTTAATTATATAATTAAAATTAAATAACATAAACCTTTCATATTTTCTAATTTGTAAAATATTTAAATAAATGATTATAAAATAAATCAAAATTTTGATTGTAATTACATTTAATAATTTTAAAATTTTATAATTAATATACATGCACTATAGCATTAAACTATCATAGGTCCATCTTAAATACAGATCTAACATGAACCTAGAGAGATCCAATTTCTTCATGTGAAATTTTTTTATGAACCCACATTATTTAAATATTTTGTATAATTATTTTATTTTATTTTATTTTAAAATTTATTTGGCAGACATGAGTAAAATTTCCACTTTGACGGAACTACAAGGTTCACCATCATAAAGCTCTAGAATGAGCTTCTAGGTTCAAAAATTCTATATGAATTTCTATTGTGTTTTAGTACAAATTCTACTTCCTCTTGCATAAAATGTAATATGTTACCCAACTCTAGAATGAGCCTCTAGACTCAACAATTCTATATGAATTTCAATTGTATTCTAGTACAATTTCTACTTCTTCTTTGTAGAAAATGTAATATGTTATGCATCATACAACTTTTGAATGAGCCTATCGACTCAATAATTATATATAAATTTCTATTGTATTTTACTACAAATTCTACTTCTTTCTTAAAAAAAAATGTAAAATGCTGTGAGAAGTGCAGAGGATGATGGAGGATAATCATAATCTTCGTTACATGAAAATTTAAAATTTTGACTTGCTTTTCAAAAAAATCAAAGATGTGGAGTTCCATTGCCTCCACTTCATTGATGGTGTTTATTATTAACGATTTATATAAGATATAAATATGTAAACAATGTACTATAATATGTAAACAATGATTTTATGTGAACCATATATTTTATTTTCTACTTATTTAACTTAAAGTGCATTAAGATTGCATTTTGATCTTAAACTATATATTTTAATGAGATAGGAGAGGATAAGGACATGAATGTATGATATAATTTTACAAAGCTGGTGTAATTTAATATTTAATGATTTGTATTTATTTGTTATTTGTTTAGTATTTTTAAAATAATATAGAATGTTTTCATTAAGATGATTATTAAAAAAATTAATAAAAATTTGTTGAATTGCTTTTTAAAATGGTAAAATTTATTACAAATTGATAATTAATTAATAAGGAAGTTTTATGGGTTATTATGTGGAGAGGTGCATTGTATAATTGAAGACGAGAGAAATGTGTAATGCTCAATCTTGTGTTGGCATGTGTCTCTCTTAAAATAAAAGTAAACTATTTTATAAATAAAAATATTAAAAGCATTATGAAACATCAATAATCTTATTTTCATTGTGTTAGCTCTCTCACTTTCACTTTGTTGTTGATATTACAACTAGTATGAAGAAGATGTGGTAAAAACATTTCACTATTGTTCTTAGTCAATTAAAGTATTTGGATATCTTTGCGAAGTAAGATAATTTTATACAACTGTAAAAAAATAAAATAAAAAATCTTAAATTTAACTTTTACATGTGAAGAAAATGTATAATTCTTATACTCTTCAAAAATATTTCAATAAAATATTTAAATATCCATCCTAAATAATTTATTTCAAATATAAAATTCATATATATTTATTTATATATAGAAAAAATTAAGAAAAAATATTCTAGATCAATTTTATTTCAAATCCAACCAGTGTTTGTTGGAGTTGAGAGTTTAAGATATTGATGGTCTATATTCTAAGAGGCAACAAGAATATTTAAAGTGTTTGAACCATTTATGATTCGAAAATATAGTTTAAACCATAAAAAAATAATTAATATACCCATATTCAATGTGATATAGATTGTCTATATTCTAAGAGGCAACAAGAATATTTGAAGTGTTTGAACCATTTATGATTCAAAAATATAGTTTAAAAAATAAAAAAATAATTAATATACCCCATAGTCAATGTGGCATGTGGTTGGTACGTGGACGAGACCAATAGAAATACTTTTGTATCATTACTCACGTGTCTTGTTTAGTGAAAACGTGCAACGAAGTGGATGCACGGAACCTGTAAATCATGATGAAATCTTTATTGAAAATATATTTTACTGACAATTGCATCCAAATGTAAGTAGGTCTATTTTATTGAAAATCTATTTTATTGACAATTGCATCCAAAAGTAGGTATGTCTACTTTATTGAAAATCTATTTTATTGACCATTACTTTATTGAAAACTATTTTATTGAATGAGAACATAAAAGTGTCCTGGGGATGAGAACATAAAATAAAAGTAGCTTGTGGATGAGAACATAAAATTGTCAGATTACGAAAATGACAAAACAATGGCATCCAAATGTACGTATGTCTACTTTATTAAAAATGTATTTTATTGACAATTGCATCGACACAATTGTCTTATAAGGAAAAAATAAAAGTGTCTCCCAATATCCTCGAATGTCATTACAAAGACAATGGATGAGAACATATGAAAAATGGTCAGATTCTTGAAATCCAGACACAATTTGTCAGATTCTTGAAATCTCTCCCCTCTAACCATTGATCATAGCCGGGTAGGTGCACTTGCGGCATAAGATCGGCCGTTGGATTACGTGCCGATCCTTGTGTTACATACTGACATGCACAAGCGTAGAAAAGACAGTGAACCTTCCTGGGCATGGGAAGCATAATGACGTGTCTTGTTTAGTGAAAACGCGCTGCCCAAATCCCTAACTCCGTAAGCAACGAAGTGGATGCAAAGAACCTACAAATCATGATGAAATATTTATGAAAAGGATAGTACAATTGCATCCATACAGACAATGTTATTGACAATGGAATTGATGTGATTTAAGGATTTACCCTTATCATTTTAAGGATTTACCCTAATTTCCTTGAAGGTGATTCCTTATAAATAAGTGTCTCTTATCATTTTAAGGATTTACCCTAATTTCCTTGAAGGTGATTGCAAAGCCAAATGGTTGAGAACATAAATACTAGTGCGTCATGGAGGAGAACATATCGTATTGGTATCTTTTTTTCAAAATATATGTACAATTCTTCAATTTTATTGTGAAGGCACTCTAAGTCATCATGAAATGTTTATGAAAAGGAAAATATAATGGCATCTATATGAACATATAGTTACTTTATTGACAATAGCATTCACTCTATTATTTCCAAAAAAAATTCTAAAATTCCTCAAAGTGATGGCAAATAATCTATAAATTGTGATGAAATGTTTATTAAAAAAAAAAGGACATTGGCATCCATATTAACATATAACTCCTTTATTTACAATGGTATGGACACGAATGTGCTAAAAAAATTCTTCCTCAAAGTAATTGCAACTCTAAGTCATGATGAAATGTCTATGAGAAAGAGAAGAAAATGGCATCCATATAAACATATATCAACTTTATTGGCAATGAAATTGGCATCACTATCTTATAAGGAAAAAGAAAAGCATCTCTTATCTTTTTAAGAATTTTTCCAAATTTCTAGAACGTTATTGCAAATACTTTATAAATCATGACAAAATGACTCAATAATGAATACAATACAATGACACCAATACATTGCATTATAAGAAAAATATAGTAGAAGACAATATAATAACATCAATCCTAATGAAAAAAAAGGAAAGATTGGTAATATGAGTATACTATTTATGATTATGGTAAAAAAAAATCGCTTTTACATTAAAGATCTCAACTTTTATTTAATTTTAGTTTGTTAGTGTTATGTTATACATTTCATCCATATTTTGTTGTAAATTGTATCTCTTCTCCTAGTAACACAATGTAAATCCATCTTAACGCTATATCTATCAAGCATCGAAGGAGATAAGCAATAAAAAGAGGCAAAATATGGATCTATGCTAATTCAGTTTATTATTATTATTATTATTGTTATTATTATTATTGTGGTGGTGGTTATTTATATTATTTTTTTTACTGAGACAAGGGAAGCTCTGTTAGCACAAAAATGACAACAAGGTAGAGACCCTTGGTTCGGGCACAAGGGGCCAACAAGGCTCCATTTTAGTTTTAGAGCAACGCCCACATTTTCACCTTATGTAGAGAGGGTAAGGAGTCTCACCCGAGGCATGCCGCAACTGAAGTTAGATGGGGTAAAAAGAGGCACCAGGGGAATTGCAACAAGCAGATGATATTGGCTCATATCAATCAATCATCCACATTAATACAACCATATTGTTCTACTCATATCATCTTAGGAAACCATAGAGCCTATAAACATACATTCAAAAAATTTAAAGGACCAACTCAGAGCTCAAGAACACATTGTTGATCCAAAATGTATCTTAATGTAACATAAGTAAATACATAAGGAATTATAAGAGGCTCGAAGCATGATCATCAATGACATAAGTAACATAACCCACAAGAAAAAATATAGACAAAGCGAGGAGCGATTCACGCCTTTTTGCAACTCAGAAAGGCTCTACCGATCCCTGGCGAGCCCGTTTGATCAACAACCAAACATTTCTCACCCTCCCTTCTACCTTTTATTCTTTGCCCTGCGTTCAAACTGCCAGTTCCGCTTGTCTTCTGCTCAATTGAATTTATCCTTAGTTGCCTTTGCTCTCCCCTTGTTCAACTACTCTTTCTCTTCTTCGCCACCTTCTTGCAACTGTCGGTTCACATTTGGTTCTTCCCCCCTTGGCTGTCAGCGCCACAACCCCAACGGCCATCTTCACCACTGGTCCCTGGCTCCTCTTTCCACAAAAACTCACAACGAAGGCCCCAACAAGCCTTGACCATAACTCATTGATTCATCCATAAGTCAATCTACCCTGGGTTTTGTTTGCATGATTGTTTTTGGTGTTGTTGATGTTTCTATTAGTGCCTCTATTGTTTTCGTCGTCAGGAGTTTCACTGATGATGTTCCTACTTCCTGCTATGACGGTCCTACCTCTTGCAACACTGTTGCTGCTTCTTGCTCGCCCTCTTTTCCAAACGAAGGCCCCAACTCAGGCTTTGTAGTTACTATCTCCTAGCGGACTCGACTATACTCATTGAGGGCTACCTTCCAAGTGTCAGTAATTGTGTTGCCATGCTTGAGGAATTTTTTAGCCGTGTTGGAGGTTGGTTGGTCACGTCAGTTATTCAGTAGGGATCTCCAATGCTCCTCCATTGCATCACAAAGTTCACGCATAGTGTTGACATGGGATTCGACCGATGGCTTCTGATCTCAGATGTTCTTCTTAGTATTTGTTGACGCATCCTCAATCTGCTGAACCTAGGCTTCTGGAGAGGCGATCTCTGCATCGATCCTCTTTCGGTGATCTTTGTCTCTGCAATTTCGGCTATCGACGAGTAGCTTTTTATTGACAATGGCATTGGTGCCATTGTTTAAAAAAAAAAATTATACAATATCTCAAAGTGATTGTAAAGACAATGGATAAGAACAATATAAATACTTTCGTATCATTGATGAGAACGTATGATATTGACACCATTTTTTTCAAAAAATTTCTATAATTCCTCAAGGTGATTGCAAAGACTTTGTAATTAATGATGAATAATTTATGAAAAATATAAGACAATTCCATCCATCTGAACATATAACTACTTTATTGACAATTAAATTGACACCATTGTCATATAAGGAAAAATAAGTGTCCCTTATCATTCTAAGGATTTATCTTAGTTTCTTTGAAGGTGATTTCAAAGACAATGGTTGAGAACATAAATACTAGCGTGTCATGGATGGGAAGATATGGTATTGGTACCTTTTTTTTCAAAATATTTGTACAATTCCTCAATTTTATTGTAAAGACACTTTAAGTCATGATGCAATGTCTATGAAAAAGAAAATATAATGCCATCCATATGAACATATACCTACTTTAATGACAATGGAATTGACTCCATTCTTTACAAAAGTTTTCTAAAATTCCTGAGAGTGATTGCAAATAATCTATAAGTCATGATGAAATGTTTTTAAAAAAGGAAGAACATCGGCATCCATATTAACATATAACTCCTTTATTTACAATGGTATGGACACCAATGTTTTAAAAAAAAATCTTCCTCAAAGTAATTGCAACACTAAGTGACGATGAAATGTCTATGTGAAAGAGAATAAAATGGCATCCATATGAACATATATCAACTTTATTGGCAATGACATTGGCATCACTATATTATAAGGAAAAATAAAAGCATCTCTTATCTTTTTAAGAATTTTTCCAAATTTCTCAAACGTTATTGCAAATACTTTATAAATCATGACAAAATGACTCAATAATGAATACAATACAATGACACCAATCCATTGCATTATAAGAAAAATATAGTAGAGGATAATATAATAACATCAATCCCAATTAACAAAAGGAAAGATTGGTAATATGAGTATACTATTTATGATTATGGTAAAAATAAGTTCACTTTTACATTAAAGATCTCAACTTTCATTTAATTTTAGTTTGTTAGTGTTATGTTATACATATCATCCATATTTTATTGTAAATTTTATCTCTTCTCTTAATAACACAATGTAAATCCATCTTACCCTATATCTATCAAGCATCGAATGAGATAAACAATAAAAAGAGGCAAAATATGGATCTATGCTAATTTAGTTTATTATTATTATTATTATTGTGGTGGTGGTTTTTTATATTTTTTTATTAAGAGGAGGGATGAGCTAATGTAGAGGATTCATAATATAACTTAAAGTAACATGAAAACAACATTGAAAAAAAAGAGATTAATATAATTAAAATTGTGTGTGTGAAAGAGAGAGAACCAATAAAAACATATATTCGCGTTTTTTATGAAGTGTTGATAGTTTTGTTATATTTTGGGCACCAAACTCTGTGTCCACACACTCTCTCACACACACACGCGCGCACACACACACACACACATGCACACGCACACGCACATGCACACACACACACACACACAATATATATGGTTACAAATTCCTATTATCTTTACACATCAAATGAACTAAAACACACTAATATGTCCAAATAGAAATAAATTTGGTATAGAGGCACTGGATTGGTTTGGGCTAACCCAGGTTCAATCTATATCGTGCACCAAAAAATCCCTCAATCACTAGCCCTTTAGGCAATGACCTGCAAGCAGATCATAGTCTCACTTGAAGTGACTATGGGAGGATACAAAACCAAGTTTATGCACCCTTGAGGGACTAGGAGATGTGGCATTATTATGTTATCTTATTCTTAGTACCTATAAATCACTTCGCCACATTAGATTAATCACTTAAACATGCCATATAAACCATCATTGTGCTAAATTAAAATGCAACTATAATAACTACTACTCTACAACAAATAATAAGAAAATATACACATCAATACAACAATTTACCATGGTTCACCCCAATGTAGGGCTACGTTCACAAGAACTGTTGCTTAATATAATAAATCTTTGAACAACGGATAGTTCTTGGCCTGCACACTAAGTTTCATGTTGTCTGTGCACTTAGTTGTAGACTCAGGCCTTTGTGCACTCATCAGTAAAGCCTCGACTTCTCTACCAAATTACAGATCACAATAATTTTCCCATAACATTGATCTGGATGAATTCGATGATTGTCTTCTTGTTATTTTACTCTATATATACTATTACATTGTAGGGCTACATCATCAAAATACCATGGTCCAAATACCATGGACTCCCAAAAACAAGAAACTATGGTCCCAAAACCATTGATCCCTTACAAAATCGAGCACTTTTACAAAAAGGAGGGGCTTTGACCCACCCCTAAGCCCTTATGACACCGCACGATATATTTAATTCCTCAAAATTCACTCTTCTTCTCCACTGTGCACTCCACCCCACAAAATGCGGAGTTTTTCCAAAATATAGGCCAAGTTGGGTTGCGCCTAACAAAAGGAACTTATAAAACCAATAATTAGAGCATGCATAATAAGCACAAACTTTTAGCCTAAATCACAATTCTTATTAGTCCTTCAACAATAATCAATTTCTCTTGTACAAGGGAGAATCTCCCTTGAGGAAATTGCATATACAACAATTTCGTTGGATCTTATCTAGTAGATAGCATCCTAGATCTATCCTTGATTTGGATCTCATTTGCTGCTTTGTTCTCTTTCTTTGGACTTGGCATAAATAAATATCTCACTCATAGAAATCTTGTAATATTTCTCATGTGAATATCTTTCTTTCTTGAGAGAAAATATCTCTCAATGTATCATGCCACAACATGTTTGAATTCTCTTGCTCAGGCCCTCTCAGCCCTCCACAGGCCTTCCTTTCCCTCTCACCCCACAAAATACCTCTCATCCCCTTTGACCTTTCACATGCCCTCTCAACACTTTACAAGCCCTCTCTTCCCTCTTGCCCTTCCATAGGTCCTTGTTGATCTTTTTTATGGTTAAGAAAGAAAGTTAACCTCATATGGCCAAGAAATAGGCCCCTCTTCAATTTTTGAGAGCTAGTGGTCATCTTTTCATCACACTCAAATTTCTAATATATGTACAAATAAAGAAATAATATACATTAAAAGCATATTCATGTGAGTGGAGTAGTAATTGTAACCAAAACATATAGAAAGACTACAAATATAAAGAAAATATAGCCGATCATGTCCATTCCATTCATCACTTGTTAGCTAAGCAATCATTGAAGCAAGATAATAGATAGAGACAAAATAATAATGGCCCAAACATTTAGAGAGCTATATAATAATTGGATTCATGGAAATCATAAAGGGCATACGAAAACATTAAAAAAATTCATATTACTTTAAATAACTTTGAGAATCACAAATGAATAGCTTTCTTGAAAGGGATCCCTTTGCCCAGAACTCCATGAAACTTCCATAACTGATAAAAGACATGAAGACAATGATTTTGATAACAATATTGATCAAGGACTTGACTTGCCCCATACTAACCATGACAAGAATTTCATCAAACATGTCACAAATATGAAATCTATATGCCATAAAAAGTGATTTGAGCATAGGGGCCTCATACTTATCTGAGAATTGCTAACAAGCATTGATGCCTTATAAAAATAGATGAATTATCATCTATTAAGTCATATATTCATTGTACATTCATTTATTAATCAAAACATGATGAGATCCAAAAATCTTTATTGTCATAAAACTTACTCATAACCATCATATAACCAACATAAATAACAAGGATATGCAGTCATATAAACCACATGCAGACCAATATATTCACACATAAAATACCAATGATAAGGAGCTCTTATAGAAAATCTTGTAGATTCACAAGCTCATGCAATTTACTAAAGCACAGGACAAGAATCTACTACTTTCAACCAACAAAAGACAATAGATCGATCAACACAATATGAACAAGAAGAAGATAAATCTATGGCACATAACACAAGTTGTATATGGGGAAATCCACTGCTCAAAACCCCACTATCTATATTGAATTTATCAGAAATATGAGTGAAGATACAAAGCTTGTTCTCACTAGAACAATTCCACACAAGTAAGCTCAACTCTCTCAGCTCACAAGCTAGTTGTTAGCCAGCACTTGGCTAATATTGCAGCTCTCCAAGCTCCTAATCTCTTGCATAATTCCTAGGATGAATAACCTACATTTAAAGGGAATTCATGCGTCCAAAACTGAGCAATCCAAACATAGGATCAATCTTTGATGCATGCATTATATTTACATTCCAGTAAATAATACCATTGATAGTACATTGTCCCTGCACTCTAGTCTCAACTGGGTCTTTCTCTGAACTAACATGCATGAGTTTCTCATGAGGGAATCTTCACTTAACTAGAGTAGCACTAGTGGATGCACTAGTGCACCAACTGACTGTTAGTCCTCTATTAGTTCCTCAAGCAGTTTGGAACTAATTTAACTTAACTTAACTCAGTAAGCTGAGTGATTTAATTTCCAACTCAATTTAAACTCATACTAGACCCATAAAATTTAGGGAGAACATATACATGACTAAAAAAAGACTTCCAACTCAAAATTCCTAAGATAATTAAGTTAATTAAACTTAATTAAATATTTACAAGTTGCTATGAGAATAGGATTCAATTTTAATTCTCAGTTTAATTCAAAGACAAATTAAATTGGAATTTCTTGTTTCCATTTCTCAACACTCCCTCTCGATAAGAAAGGGATTATCAACTACCCCGATCGTGTCTCTGTGAAACTCAAATTTATATCTTGACAATGCTTTTGTCAAAATGTCAACATCTTGCACCTCCATGGGAATGTACTCTAACAACATAATTTGTCTCAATACACAATCTCTGAGATGATGATATCGCATATCAATATGTTTGGACTGATCATGAAAAACTATATTTTCAAAGAGTTTGATACAATTCTGATTATCGCATTAAATCAAAGTTCGATCCATCTTCTGACTAAACAAACCAACTAGTATCTTCCTCATCCATATGGGCTCACATGATCCTTGACTCGCAGTCATTTACTCTGCCTCTACTGAACTAAGTGCATTTGATCTCTGTTTCCTACTGTACCAAGAAACTATCGCTGAACCAATACTAAATATCCCTCCTGATGTGATTTTCCAGTCAAATGGACTCCCTGCCCAATCAATGAGTGTGAAGCTTTGAAGCTTCACTTCCTCTATCTATTTGTACCATAATCCATACTGAGAAGTTCACTGAGGTATCTCAACACATGCTTTTCTGCCTTCCAATATAGCTTGGTAGGCCTAACCATCACTTCAATAAGTTGGTTAACTGCATAGCACATAGTCGGTCATGTGTTCACCAAGTAGATGAGTGAACCCACAAGCTGCCTATAAAAAATAGCTTCCACTACTTCCCCTGAAGTAGCATCCTCCTTCCTCCAGTTACCTTCTAGATGAGTCTCCATGGGTTTTCTGCTCTCCATGCGGAATCTCCTAAGTATATCATTGGCATAGTTTCCATGAGACACAAACAACTCCCCATCTCCCTGCCATACCTCCATGCCAAGAAAGTAATGCATGAACCCCATGTCCTTCATCTCAAACTCTCTTTCAAGGTCATCCTTGCAAGACTTGATCAGGTGATCATCGCCTGTCAGTATGAGATCATCAACATAAAGTACAATGATCAACAACTTACCTTCCACAACTATGTAGTACTGGTTCGCATCTACTTCAATCTTCATGAAGCCCAACCCTGTGAAGTAGCTATCTATCTTGGTGTACCAAGCGCGGGGTGCTTACATCAACCCATACAATGCTCTCTTGAGTCAACACACATGCGACTCATGGTCAAAGGTCTCAAGACCTTAGGGTTGCTCTATGTACACCTCTTCCTCAATCATGTCATTAAGGAAGGTTTTATTCATATCCATCTGATGTGTCTTCCAACCCATCTACGTTGGTAGTGCCAATATAGATCTGATCGACGAGTAACTTACAACAGGAGCAAAGGTCTCATCATAGTCAATCCCCTCTACCTGTGAAAAGCGATGGGCCACAAATATAACATTATTCTTCTCCACACTACCATTTGTAGTTTTCTTTACCTTATAAATCCAACAAGAGCTCACCACTGACTTGTCCTCCGGTCTTGGGACCATATCCCCCACACTGTTACAAACTATGGAGTCGTACTCCTCCATCGTGGCATCAACCCAAACTGGTTGCTACACTTATTCCTTAAAGGAAGATGGATTTGTCACAACACATTCGCCCATAAGAGACATGTATCTAGTGTACCTCTTAGGTGACCTCCTATGCTTGTTCTGAGAAGTGGGTGCTCCCACATTCTCTTGTGCATCATCCAACAATCTGTCAGCCTCGATGATGTGCTTTATTCCCTCTCTGGACGACTCAGCCTAAGTAAATGTCTCCTCTCCCAGATCCCTGCATGTGGCTCCTCCACATGAATCTCAGGCTCCTCAACCTTAAGAGCTAAAAGCTCCTCATCCACATGTCACTCAAGCTCCCTCTCAAGGGAAACTCATGACCTTCTCCTCATCAAATCTGACATCCCTACAAACCACTATCATCGTATTAGTAGACAAGTACACCCGATAGTTGTGAGGTATATCAGTGTACCCCACAAATATCCCCAACATTGTTGTCGACTCAAGCTTCTTCTGTGCATCTTTGGTCACATGGAAATATACCGATGAACCAAAAATCATAAAGTGATGAACATTGGGCCTATTACAGGAATAAGCCTCCTTTGGTGTCTTCATCTCAAGTATCTAATGTGGATTACAGTTTTGAACATAAAATCGTTGTGTTTCATGCCTACAGCCACAAGTGAAGTGGTAGGCCCTAATCATGCAACATCGCCCTCGTTTCCCCTACTATGCTTATGTTCTTCCTCTCAACCACCCCATTCTGCTGAGGGTTATGGGGTGTCGTCAACTCTCGTTTCATCCCTTCTGCTGCATAGAAGTTCTTTGTTGGGTGTGGAGTTTTCTTATCTTCTGTATTCAAAGGTATCACCACATTGGACCCTAGTTCATAATGGGGTGGCAACGCCGCCCGTAAAATATTCTCTACAGGGGGGGTTCCGGGGGGGGGGACAGCTGCGACCTTTGGGAGCCCCCCCCTAGAGGGGGGATCGGGGGCAGCGCCCCCAAAGCTAAGAACAGACGTAAAATTTCCTTGTAAAATGTTGTAGTCAATCTGGGTCATTCATTAGGTGGAGATCTGACGGTAGAAGTTATGTTTAATTTAGGTTTTTTTGCCCTAGAAGGCAACCCCTTTCTATATATGAGGGAATTGTATTGCGTCTATGTAGATCTGTATTCTGAGTGCAAAAGAGAGAGGAGATTGAAAGTGAAGAGGGAATTATAGTGGATCTGCTGTAGGTTTTATCTCTTCAGTTTGCTGTATAATATAAAAGGAAGGACTGACTGTTTCTCCGTGAACGTAGCCCAAACTAGGTGAACCATGTATATTTGTGTCTCTCTTGTTTTATTCGTTTTCTGTGTTTATATTTCTGCAATATTTTATGTGTTCCATTGCTCTGTAATATATAATTTTCTAACAACTGGTATCGGAGCCGAAGGTCTATTTGGCTGATAAACTCGCATGAGAGAAGGGTTCCTGGTTCGAGTGGGAGCAATGGCAGAAGATGGTAGCTTTAGGGTCAAAAAATTTGACGGCCAAAACTACCAGCTATGGAAGATGCAGATGGAAGGTTATTTGTACTAGATAGATCTGTACCAAACATTGAGAAGAAAGGAAAAGAAGCCGATGAGTATGACAAACACAGAACGGGATATTCTCGATAGAAAAGCACTTGGAACAATACGGTTGTGCCTAGCGGCATCGGTAGCATTTAATATTTCAAAGGAAACGACAACAGAGGGTTTAATGTCGACATTGGACAAACTATATGAAAAATCCTTAGCCTCAAATAATGTATTTCTTATGAAGCGTTTATTTAATATGAAGATGTCAGAAGCTGGATCTGTTGCTGATCATTTAAGTGAGTTTAATATAGTTACTAGTCAATTAAGTTCTATAGGGGTAACTTTTGATGATGAAGTTAGGGCTCTATTATTTCTATGCTCATTGCCAGAAAGTTGGAATGGTTTAGTTATGGCCATTAATAACTTTGTCTCTAGATCTAGTACTTTAAAGTTTGATGATGTTGTCAATGCAATCCTTAGCGAGGAAATGCAACGAAAAAGCTCTGGTGAGACATCAGGTAATGCTTTGACTGCAGAGACTAGGGGAAGAAAAATGGAAAGAGGAAAGAGCCCTGGATATTGTAGTAAGTCAAGAAAAGTCAGATCCAAGTATAGATCAGGGATAGTGTGCTGGAAATGCAGGAAGAAAGGACACCTGAAAAAAGGCTGCAAGTCTCAAAAGGGAAAAGAAGGAGACGCGCAACAAGAAACTAATCATGAATCGAATGTAACAGGTGATGTGTTGCAAGATGCTTTGATTCTTTCATTATAAAATATTAATGATGCTTTGATGGTAGATTCAGGGGCCTCATTCCATGCCACACCTAATACGAAACATTTTTATGATTATGCTCAAGGAGATTTTTAACAGGTTCGATTGGGTGATGATAAACCTTGTAAAATCATTGGAATGGGTACAGTTTTCATAAAACAACAAAATGGAAATCAGTGGCTACTGAAGGAGGTAAGCCATGTTCCAGATCTGAAGAAAAATCTGATTTCAACAGGGCAGTTGGGAGGTGAAGGTTGCGTAACTACTTTCACAGATAAAACTTGGAAGGTCACTAAAGGATCCTGTTATCACCCCAAGAAACTCACCTAGGTTGTAAATCAGTGATGCTCAGGAACAGTACAAATTCAATAATTATGTTTGGATAAGATGATAGATAAATGGAGATATGCTGCACCTTTAAGCCAGATAACCACTCCTACTATGAATATCCCCAGACATGGGTGAAGACCCCCAAACTACAAGGCTTTCAACTACCAACTACTCACAGTTTAAGGTAAAGGTGATGATGGAGAAGACTAATTACACCGGCAGATACACAGGACCCTGATGTTAAACAACAGCAACCTGCAAGAAATTTTAATGAACCCCTAAATTATAATACAGAGGTGGGATGACAGCCCCTCTGATATTAAACATTCACAACACATCAAATAAATGCCAGCAGTCACAGCCTAGAACAAGAAAGAGAAGTGGAAAGTGAGCAAGTGATGGCAAAAGAAGCTTGTATTAGTTGAAAATCAAGACCAGAAGCTGCAGGTCTCATAGTATTTACAGTCTCCAGAAGTTAAAGGCAACAACAAAACTATCATTTATCAAACACTCATCAATCACACTACATCTGTTTTTTGAGTATATATGGTGTCTCATTACACAATCTCCCTGTTAGCTATGCGTGGAGGAGCCCATAAATGGCCACCAACCACATTTACATTTAGAAATGGGGCTGCTGATACAAATCTGGCTGTGTTGTAAATGGATTTGACCCCTCTAGTGCTCTGCAGTCCTCCTTTGAGCAGGTGGTGTGAAATACCAATGGAACCATAACCATTGAATGCTCTGAACTCCCCAGCGGTGTCCTGCTTCCTCCTCGGCCATACTGCTGATTAATTCCTGCTGCTGATCATTAAAAACGGCTCCATTATGACTGTGCGGCCTTAAAACAATGAAATGCTGCCCAAACTGTTCATTCCCGCCCATCACTGCTTCAGTTTTGACTTTTAAGAGGTGCATGCATGGTTCACTTCACGGCTTCTGCTTCCACAAGCTCAATGCTGCTTCACCTCTGCACATCTACGAATGCCATTGAACTTCATTTAATGTTTTTCTGAAACGCTGGTCAACCAAACTTTTACTCCACGTAACATTTATTTGCAGCAGGTTGGTTGTTGTCCATCAACCGTTGATCTGCCCTCAAGAAACCGAACGGTTGAGGTGAATATCAAAAGCCCTTTCTTGACTGTCCTTTAAGTCCCGATAGAATGGCTGTTTTGGAAACTTACATAGGACGCATGGCATATTTCTATTACATCGGGCTCGCTTGTACGAAAACCACTTGTTGAGAAAAAGTGGTCTGATAAGGTTGGCGGTTTCCTTTGTATTTGAAAACACATAAATTGCTGCAAAACACGGGAAATTTGCTTTTGGCGGACTTAAAAACATATATATTTTACTTCCCGGCCCCCATCGGGTCGCAACATAACTCATGGTAAAGCCCGCCCCTTTGTTATCGCCGATAGCGATATCAGCGATCGCTCATTGCTAATGCCGATGCGATATTTCTATGGACCTGATAATCTATCAAAAGGAATTAATACCGCCGTCGGGTCCGGCCCATCGGCGATTGCTCATTTATATGGAAAAGGCCATGCTCCATTGGAAACTCCGATAGCGATACGCCGATAGTGATATCGACGATCGCTCATCGGCGATGTATCATGTCGTTTCTACTGCCTCCTCCTATTGCGATATGCCGACGCGATCTGGACCGTTGATCGGCCAGATCCAACGGCTGTGATTAATTCGGTCCCTTATGCATGCGCTTTTGATTTTTACATGATTTTTTGGGTATTTCCGCCTCCCGATAGTGTATTTCTGCCCTCCAAAGGGGTTTCCCCTTGCAATTTTTTCGATCGGTGGAAGACTTTTAGCCATAATTTGAGAATTTGAACAGCAACCATGGATCCTTTGGCACCATTAAAAGTGTAATTGCAGCCTTTGAGAGTGTTTGAATCCATTTTTGATGCTTTTTCATAGCAAAGCTAACAGATCCCTGGTAAGGAAAGGTTGGTACATTGTATTTATGCAATGGTATTTCTAATCTTGTTAATGCTTTAACCTCTACAGGAGAAGATACGGCATTGTGGCATCATAAGCTCGGGTAGATGAGTGAGAAGGGGATGTAGATTCTTCACTCAAGAAATTTGTTTCCAGGTTTGAAGCATGTTGATTTAAAATTATGTGAGAATTGTGTTTATGGAGAATAGAAGAGAGTCAGATTCCTTAGAGTTGGGAAAGAAAAGAAGAGCGAAAAATTAGAGCTTGTGCATACAGATGTATGAGGACCTGCTTAGGTATCATCTCTTGGTGGCTCTCATTATTATGTTACTTTTATTGATGATGAAACCAAAAAAACTTGGATTTATTGTATTCAAAATAAATCTGATGTATTTGATACTTTCAAGGAATGGAAAGCTATGGTTGAAAATGAGACAGGAAAAAGGTTGAAGTGTCTCAGATTAGACAATGGAGGTGAATATTGCAGCAAAGAGTTTGATAGGTACTATTCAAAGATTGGAATTTGCAGAGAGAAGACAGTTCCAGGAACACCACAAGAAAATGGTGTGTCAGAAAGGATGAACAGGACAATCATGGAGCGTGCAAGGTGCATGAGATTGCATGCATGATTGCCTTTACAATTTTGGGCAGACGCTGTAGATACTGTTGTTTATCTAATAAACAGAGGGCCTTCAAGTTCCTTGGATGGTGGTATTCCAGAGGAGGCATGGACAGGTAAAAAGGTAAACCACTCTTTTTTAAAGACTTTTGGTTGTGAAGCCTTTGTCCACATTAATAAAGAAAATAGAACAAAGCTTGAGGCAAAATCAAAGAAATGTACCTTTATTGGATATGGTGTTAATGATTTTGGTTATCACTTTTATGATTATGAAAAACACATCTTCATTAGGAGCAGAGATGTCATATTCAATGAAAAGGTTTTGTATAAGGATCAATTGCAGGAAAAGAAAGAGGGAAAAGAAAACAGAGAATACAAAGTGCTTGACGAGATCACATGAAAAGTGATGGTGCCTGAAAATCATAATGATCAACAACTAGAAAAACAACCACAACATCAACAAGCAACTCAAACACCTGAAAGTGGTGTTAGAAGATCTACCAAGATAAGTAGACCCCCTGAACGATACTCTCCTTCATTATATTATGGATTGTTGACTGATTCTGGTGAACCAGAATGTTATGAAGAAGCAGTGTAGGTAGAAACCAGGAAGAAATGGGAGCAAGCCATGAAAGAAGAGATGGAATCCTTAGCACATAACCAGACTTGGGACTTAGTCATGTTGCCTGCAGGTAAAACAACATTGCAGAATAAATGGGTTTACAAGTTGATGGAAGAAGATGGAGGTAGAAAAAGGTATAAACCTAGACTTGTGGTGAAAGGGTTTGCACAGAAAAAGGGTATAGACTTTGATGAGATATTTTCTCCTATTGTTAAAATGACTTCAATCAGAACTATTTTAAGTCTAGTAGCAGCTGAAGATTTGCATCTTGAGCAGTTATATGTAAAGACAACCTTTCTCCATGGGGATCTGGAGGAAGAGATATATATGCAGAAACCACAAGGATATAAGGTAAAAGGGAAGGAGAAACTAGTGTGCAGGTTGAAGAAGAGCTTGTATGGATTAAAACAAGCTCCAAGGCAGTGGTATCTAAAATTTGACAGGTTTATGTCTGAACTAGATGTCACTATGATCATTGTGTTTATCTCAAAAGGCAAAATGATGGCAGTTATATTATATTGTTATTATATGTAGATGATATGCTTGTTGCAGGTTCTAACATGCAGGAAATAAATGCGCTCAAAAGAAAATTGGAAAACTCATTTGCAATGAAGGATTTGGGTGCTACAAAACAAATCCTTGGTATGAGAATAACTAGAGATGGGAAGAATCGCAAATTAACATTATCTCAAAGTGAGTACATATAAAAGGTGTTGAAAAAGGTTTAATATGCAAAATGCAAAACCAATTAGTTACCTTTGGCTAGCCATTTCAAATTAAGGAAGGAGGAGTGTCCCAAGACTCAGGAAGAAATGGCTCATATGTTTAAAGTTCCATATGCATCAGCAGTTGGAAGCTTAATGTATGCAATGGTCTGCACAAGGCTTGATATTGCACATATAGTGGGAGTTGTAAGCAGGTGCATGAACAATCCAGGAAAAGAACATTGGATGGCAGTGAAGTGGATTCTTATGCATTTGAGAGGTAACACAAATCAATCATTATGCTTTGGTGGTTCAAACATTGCTCTACAGGGATATGTTGGGTGATAGAGATAACAGGAGGAGCACAATAGGATATGTGTTTACTGTAGGTGGAACAACTGTCAATTGGGTCTCAAAACTGCAAAATGTTGTTGCACTCTCAACAAAAGAAGCATAGTATGTTGCTGCTACTGAGGCTAGTAAAGAAATCATTTGGTTACAAAGGTTTCTGGATGAATTGGGTAAGAAGCAGGAGTTGGGAAAGTTATACAGTCACAGCCAGAGTGCCATACATCTTGCAAAGAACTTTGCATTTTATTCCAAGACTAAATATATATAGCTCAAGTACCATTTCATATGGTCAGCATTGGAAGATGGACAGTTGAAGCTGGAAAATATATACACTAGCCAGAATCTTGCAGATATGTTAACAAAAATTGTAACCAGGGAGAAACTGAGAATCTGCTCAGTTTCATTTGGTCTTCAAGTATGATGAAGAAGATGAGAAACAACCACGTCCAAAGTGGAGTCATTGTCTATTAAATGAAGCAGTGGTGGAGTTGCTATAATTAGTCTCTAAGTGGGAGATTGTTGGGTGTGGAACTTGATTATCTTTTGTATTAAAAGGTATCGCCGCACTGGACCCCATTTCATAATGGGGTGGCAACGCTGCCCATAAAATATTCTCTACAGGGGGGTCCAGGGGGGGCAGCTGCGACCTTTGGGAGCCCCCTCCCCAGCAGAGGATGGGGGCAGCGCCCCCGAAGCTAAGAACATATGTAAAATTGCATTGTAAAATGTTGTAATCAATCTAGGCCGTTCATTAGGTGGAGATCTGACGGTAGAAGTTATGTTTAATTTAGGGTTTTTTTTCCCTCGAAGGCAACCCCTCGCTATATATGAGGGAATTGTATTGCATCTATGTAGATCTATATTCTGAGTGCAAAAGAGAGAGGAGATTGAGAGAGAAGAGGGAATTACAGCGGATCTGTTGTAGGTTGTATCTCTTCAGTTTGCTGGATAATATAAAAGGAAGGACTGACTGTTTCTCCGTCGACGTAGCCCCATGCTCCCTCTAAAAATTAATCGTGCCCAATCCAATAACACTATACTTCCCATTGCCACCCATCTCAATATGCATCTAGAGATATTTCTCCTCCAGGTCATTGAATAACTCTTTGTCTCCAGTCATGTGAAATGAAGATCCACTGTCTAAGTACCATACACTTCCTATCATTGATGACACCATGCATGCAATGAGGGAAAATATAATTTGAATTGAGAGGCCAAAGCATCACTCACTGCTCCTCCTGAGGACTTATTCTTGGACTTCTTGAGTGGACAATTTGTAGCAAAATGACTTAGCTCATGACAATGAAAGAACTTACTTCTTTCATGTATTTCTTCTTACCTCCATGATAACAATCCGATTTGGAATGGGAATATTTCCCTTTCCCCTTCTTTGCCTTAATTTCTAAGGCAAAATTCTCTTCATCATTAGTCTTTGATGAAGAGTCATCCCTGGTGTTCCTCCTGATCTCCTCCTGCATCAAATCTGACCACATTCATTCCCAATCTGGAAACGTCTCCCAACCATTGACAGAGTCCTGATAATTATGCCAACTCTTTTGGAGTCCTAGAAGAGAAAGTCTCACCATATCATCCTCAGCAACCGTGATTCCAATACTTCCAAGTTCATTGTGACATTGAGTGAACTTGGTCAAGTATTTTGGAATAGTCTCACCTTTCTCCATTTTTATTTTTCGAAGTTTTTCCTTTAGTGCCTATTTCCTTTGGTCACTGTTGTTCTGATACAAGTCTGTCAATGTTTTCCACACAACATATCGAATTCCCTCAAGGATTATCCGCCTCGCCTTCGCCACACACTTCTTCCATTCAGCCAAATTTTGTGCTTCCGATGCTGCTGGCTTAGGAATTTCTTGATCAAAAAATTCCTTCAATCCATTATCCTCTAGCACAACCTCCATTCTGTCCCTCCAGGCTATAAAATTTGAGCTTGTTTTCAAGGCATACTCTAGCCGCAAACTGTAGAATGCCATTTTCTGATCCTGAAGTATGTATTGCAAATTCAAATTTCACCTGTAACACAAAACTCAAAACTTCCAAATCTCCTCTAGTATAATGTCTTCAGCTTCGATACCATGTAGAAAATCCTGTAGATTCACAATCATGCAAATTACTAAATCACAGGACAAGAATCTACTTCTACTTTCAACCAAAGGAAGCCAATAGATCGATGAAAACAATATGAAAAAGAAGAAGATAAATCAATGGCACATAACACAAGATGTATCTGGGGAAAGCCACTATTCAAAACCCTTCTATCTGTATTTCATATATCATAAATATGAGTGAAGATACAAAGCTTGTTCTCTATAGAACAATTTAGCACAAGTATGCTCAACTCTCTTAGCTCACAAGCTAGCTCTTGGCCAACACTTAACTAATTCTGCAGCTCTCCAAGCTCCTAATCTCTTGTGTAATTCCTAGTATGAATAGCTTGTATTTAAAGGGAATTCATGCTTCCAAAACTATGCAATCCAAACATAGGATCAATCTCTTATGCATGTATGATATCTACACTCCAGTAAATAATACCATTGATAGTACACTATCCCTACACTCTAGTCTCAACTAGGTCTTTCTCTGAACTGACATGCATGAGTTTCTCATAAGGGAATCTTCAGTTAACTAGAGTAGCACTAGTGGATGCACTATTGCACCAACTAACTATTAGTCCTCTATTAGTTCCTCAAATCGTTTGGAACTAATTTAACTAAACTTAACTCAGTAAACTGAGTGATCTAATTTCCAACTCATTTTAAACTCATAAGGAACCCCTAAAATTTAGGGAGAAAATATACATCACTACAGAAAGACTTCCAACTCGAAATTTCTAGGATAATTAAGTTAATTAAACTTAATTAATTATTTACAAGTTTCTATGAGAATAGAATTTGATTTTAATTCTTAGTTTAATTCAAGGACACATTAAACTGGAATTTCTTGTTTCCATTTCTCAACAACTCTTAGTAATGAATGCATAATATGACTAGGTATGATTCTTCTACAAACCACCCAACCATACATTGGGTTGAACCAAATCTCTCTTTCAGCCAATCACCCCCGTGCCATATTTTAAGCATGAATGCGTGATCTCATGAAACAAATCCAAAAAAACTGAACTAGGGCTTCTAGAGGTGAAACCACCTCAAGCCTGAACCAGTGATTCCACCTCACGGTCAGACATCACTAATCATCACCATATTGGTCTCCACTAAAGATATCCAGGGCTCGAGAGAAATGATTCCAACCAAGGCTTCCAGGACTAGGAACTTAAACCCACAACTGTTGTCGGGCTCTAGAGCATTTGTCCAACCAAGGCTCCAGGACTAGTCACTCAACCCACCAAGTGCTCTAGAGTGTTTTTCATGCCAAGGCTCTAGGAATAGTAACTCAACCCAAGCTATTACAAGGCTTCCAGAGAGTTTTTCCAACCAAGGCTCCAGGAATTAATAACTCCTCCCACAACCAAAGGAATATGAGAACCAACTAGAAAACAAGAGTAAAATCCACAACACCATGGTTATCCAGGAAATGGAAAGGCTAGGAAAAAGCACTGTCAATCTAGGCAATCCTCCATTCCAATGACATATCATAACCAAATAACCACATGCATATTCCATGCATGCCAAAACTAGCAAGGAAATCATACATAGAACTTGGTACCTATGAGAAAAACCCATTGTAGCTATTGATCCCAATGTCCCCTTGCACTTTCATGCTTTTCCTTTGCCCTCTTACTCCAAAATCCCAACTATGCCACACTCCTCCAAGAGTGCTCTAAGAAAATTCTAAGTTTCCAAGAGTATGAGAGGGAGAGTAGAGAGAGAGATCCAAAACTAAACTAAAAAAAGTCTGACAAATGATCCTTAGGAACATCTTTATTAATGCGGCCTCTATTTTCTTCAATTTCCATTATTTTCCTTCATTTTCCTCCTCCCATGAATCCTAAGACCTTTCACGTTCCTTTTCTCCTAATTTTCATTATTTTCATAAATAAAATGCGAATTAATTCCACATTGTCTTTCCAAAGCCTTATCCATTTCCTTTCCCAATTTCCATAGCCATTAATTAATCACAAGTGATCCCCATCACTATTTTTTTCCCAACATTCAGCTTGGAATACATGTCCAATGATCAAGGTCTTATTTTTCCTTTATTAACTTTATTACATGGATTTTTGACAAGGGTTGTTATAGAGCCCTCCCCCTTGCGGGAACACCATCCAACGACACCTACAAAGAAAAAGGCTACTAAAAGAAAAACATACTACCCATGGATCTTTACAACTTAGCTCGTTGCAATATTTATAATGATCACCATGTTGAGAAGAAAACCAACATGCGAAACATGACAACATAACAACCATAACGACATGACACCCATACCATGTATTGGAGCTTCATAACACAACCCATGGCAGTATTTACATCCATATACATATGTACATATACCAGAAACATTTTCTCAACCAACGAATAGAAAAGGATTCATGGTCTGCATTTGATCTGCCGCCTCCAATGTCGCTTCATCAGTCCCAAAGTTCTTCCAATGCAGTTTAACCTGCTCGATTTCTCAGTTACAAAGCATGAGCATCTCTCTCTCTCCAAAATGCACTAAGGTTATGGATGGAATTCGCCTTCTGGATCGGCCTGCAATATAAACTAGTTAATCACATGATCAACATCTTTAACATACTTCTTAAGCAATGACACATGGAAAACATCATGGACTTTCATTGTGTCGGGTGATTTAATTGTGAGTTAAATCCCTATCATTAATTTTCAACATGTGGTTCATGAAATAATGAGGTATATGTATAATATATGTACTAGGTGGTTATTTATCAGAATAGATTAATCTAATGCAATTGAAAGTAATTACAAAGAAAATTAAATCAATCCAATCCAACTCCAATCCAATCATAAATAAATTGAAATCACACTTTCTAAAATGAAAATCATACTTCATATTTGTTGAATTGAAAATCACACTTCACACTTGCTGAATTGAAAATCACACTTGCATAAAATTAGAATAAAAGAAAATAACATAATTACATAATGTTACCAATATTTACAACAAATGAAAAAGAGGTGTGCAAATTGTCGTTGATGGGAGCCCTCCATTACTTAGCAAGCACACCAAATAATTATCACTACTTGGAGATTAAAGTAACATTATGTATTTCATAAAATGAAGTTGGAGAAAAACTCCAAAGATAGTACAAGAATTCAACTATCTTCTTCTCTATCCTCACTTTACAAGTTACATCTTGGATGGAATTCTAAAATCTGGAAATTGGAACTTGGAACTTCCAACCCTTTGTATGAAGGATGCACTCCCATTTATACAAAAATTGAAGATAACTATTAAATAAATATAGATCCTTAAATATCTCCGAAATCCATTTTTATCTCTTGTGGTTACAATAAATCACTTAAAAATATAAGATGCAAATCCTCTCAAAATCGTCTCTTAGTTTTTATAAGAGACACGTATCAAAACATCCATGATTCTTCTCCTTTGAATTTACTTAGTTAATGATCCACATCTTCTACAAATGTTCCACAAATCTTCATGAGTTTTAATTTGAAATTCGAATTTGTGGTCGGGTGGCCAAATAGGACCCTTCTAGAATCTCCATGTAGGCCTACAATATGACAAAATTCATACTACTTTTAGATATATATGAAAACATGTTAATTTCCTAATATTTAATAATAAATTATCTTAAAATTCTTAAAATAAATTACTTGGAAAGTAATAATGATAAACCCATATAATCATGAAAATGGTTACTTAATGTAGGGTTATGGGGCTATATAGTTACAAAATGAGGGTAAAATTGTGGAAATGTGGGTAAAAGAGGATGATATTTTGGAGGCCTAATAGTCAGGGTCAGTGCAAGTCGATAGAGTAATGTTCCAATCCCTTCAAGAATCTTGAAAGGTCCAAAAATTGAGGTGCCAACTTGGCACATGATCCAATCCTCAAGGAGCTATTCCTGGGCTTGATGTGCAAGTACACCTTTTCCCCAACCTGAAAATCCCTAAGAAACATGTTCCGATCTGAATAAATTTTTTGTCTATCATGTGATGCCTTTAAATTATTCTTGATAAGATGCATTTCATGTTCCATTTCTTCCAACATATCTGGTCTTATAAATATCCTATTAACTAGATCACTCCAACTGATGGGAGTATTCCAACTCCACTCGTAGAGTGTCTCAAATAGACTCGTCCTCAAATATTCCTAATACCAATTGTTGTAAGAAAACTCTACCAATGGAAAATACTCTTCCCCATTTCATTGTTGATGCATGACATACATTCTCAAAATGTCTTCCAAAATACTGTTGACCCTCTCTATTTGTCCATCTGTCTGCATATGATAAGCCACGTCGAAGGCCAGCTTTGTACCCAAACCTGCAAACAATTCCGAGAATTTCAAAGTGAAATTAACATCCAAGCCTGACATAATATTATTCGAAACACCATGTAACCTCACTACATCTCTGATGAACACCTATGCCACATCATTAGATGAATATGTAAACTTTATTGGAGTGAAGTGCGCTACTTTTTTCAACCTTTCAACCATAACCATAATAGAATCATGTTGTCTTGATGTCCTCGGAAAACCTCTGATGAAGTGCATGGAAATGACTTCCCATTTCCACTCTGGAAATAGAATCAACTGTATTAACCCACCTATATGCTTACACTTTTCTTTTACCTGTTGAAAATCTAAGCATCTAGCCATAAACTCTTCCACTTCTCTCTTCAAATTCAGCCAATAGTAGAACTTCTTCACTGTTGTCAATGTCTTATGACATCCTGGGTGACCTTAATATAGTTGAGCATGAAATTCCCTCAAGATAAGTTTCTTGAGATCATTATCGTCCGACACATAGATCTTGTCCCTAAATCTGACCAAGCCATTTGTTGTGAGATGATAGTCTAAATCCTGCTCACATGTACCCTGCTGTAACCTATGCATAAGATCCATAAACCTGTCAGCCTATTATATTTCCTGTAAGATCTGATCATGTAAATCTGTCCCATAAGAGCTCATAGTTGTTATATGATTTACCTATATTCACCTACTAAGAGCATCTGTTTAACACCCCCATCCCACATCTACCCAAGTAACTGACCAACAGGGGTAAATATATGATAAGAGGCCACTATAATGGGACTCAACCTCCTAAGTCACCTTAAGGAAGTGGAATCGATAGAAATGTGCCATACAAACCTTCAACATTAGGTACATAACTCCCATAAGCCGTCTCAACCACTTAGGTAACCATCCCCTAGGTCCCACTAATTTTTTAGACCATTAAACCCTCAAATGCTCCCTTGATATGGAAATGCATGCATCTAGGAGGCTCTAGACACTCCCACATGATGTGTATGCATGGGTCTAGGGAATTTTCTCCTTAGAACTGTGCCTACGACTCTAGGATTTGTTCCACCTTTTCAGGCCCAGAGCCCATGTCGCTTTCAAGAACTCAATGACACTTTCAGAACTCAAATATAACAACAAAATAATGATACAAATGCAATTACTTGAAAAAGGACTTAAATGGACCCCTACTAGCCATGACAAACACTTTGTCAAACATGTCATGAATATGTAATCTACAGGTTTAGACAACATATCTGAGCATAGGTGTCTCATACTTATCTATGAATCGCTAAGAAGCATTGTTCACTTATATCATTAGCTGAATTGTCATCTATTAGGTCATATATACATTATTCATTTGTTTACAAATCCAAATATGAGGAGATCCATACATGATCACTGTCATAATACATGCTTATAACCAACATAATAACAACATAAATATCAAGGATACATCAACCAAATAATCCACATATAAACTAGTACATTTACATGTAATATACCAAGGAAAAAACCTATTATTAATGAATTCATAGGCCAACCTACGATGGGACTACCATGTTCCACCCGACCATAGATTGACTGATCCAAATATCTCTTCAACCAATCACCTCCATGCCATATTCCAAGCATGAATGTGGGACTCAAGCCGAAAGAATCAACCAGGGCATCCCAAGTCTAAACCACCTCACCCTCATTAATAGAAACCAGGATTTACCATAATCTACAATGAATCACTAGGCCAAAACAGTAAACATGTAATAATAGGCTTTACCATGATCTCCACCAAATCACTAGGCCAAAACAAGCATGGATGCCACTAGATTTCTCCACCTACACTGTGACGAATTTTCATGTCTCCTAGTCTCTCACACTTTACCATAATACACACCACATCATTAGGCCCTAAACTAAGACCCACTCTCCATGATTTATTGCATATCCATCTCGAGATTACTAGTCCTAATGGAGAGCACTTGCCTCTATTATTTACTGTATGTCTGACCATTCACCAGTCGAGGATTCCTAGGCCGACCGAGGAAACACAAAATACAAATTTACTGCAACCCACATTCAGGTTTAGGGGTTACTATGCCATGTGCTCTTTTATTCAGATATCCACCTTACTCAACATTGAATCCATCCAGAAATCCATCTTAGCCAAAAAATGAGAACCCCATCACACCATGGATATCCATAAATGGCAAGATTCAGCTGGAAACACTGTAACGCTTAGAAAAACCCATGCCATAACAAAAAAGAACCACATGCAATACCATGCATGCCAAATCTAGTAAGGAAAAAACACATTCAAATCGATACCTGAAAAGAATATCGTTGTAGCTTATTGATCCTGCTCTTCCTTGCTTTCTCCTTCCTTCGTCTTTCCTTCTTTTCCTTTCTTGGTCTAATTGCAAAGTGCTCCAAGAAAACTCTTAAGTGTCCAAGAGAGAGAGAGTGTTATCGGGAAAACTAGTGTCTATGCAGAGCTGGTAGTCCCACTAAGGCTGGTAGCTACCTTAGAAACAAACAAACTAAAACTACTTTTGTTTTCCTTTATGAGAAATAGATAAGAGGGGAATAAGGAGACCAACCTCTGTCTTGCGCTTGGTTCTTTGCTCGATTCCTCTCTCTTCTGATAGAGCTTTGCCACTCACTTTCTCATCTACCCAACTTCAAAGAGCACCTGTAGAATCAAAGCAGCATAACACTATCCAAGAACATAGATCTATTATCATAAACAATATAAGACTAGATATATATTGACCACACAAATGCATATAACATCAATCATACAAGAATGTGGAGGAAAACTTGAATAGCTTTATTGATAATAAAGAAAGAGAAAAGAGGATTACAACCAATTGTTCTGACCCAGCATCATCCTCTCAGCAAGAAAGCCCTTCTTCACCTCATGAAAAGCTTAGATCACCCAACACTATGATATTGCACCAAGAAACCAGCAGCACTTCCTTACAAGATACAAAATTCCAGCCTCCGGATCTCTCGGATGAGGGATCCATATATAGATGTTTGCAAGGGGGGTGAGTCAGCTTTTGATATTTGATTAGTGTCTGATTCCACTTGGATATTGATGATCTCTTACTCATCCATGGGCGAATGCAGAGAGGCAAGTGTCACAGGAGAAGTTTCTAGAAGATTCCATGATCCTCCACCTTGCAGATTGACCCTGCCATTTGTCCACTCTCGCCAATCGCACCCCATAGAAGGGATTTTCAAGATGCATCGCACCTCCTGTGTGTATTTAGGTGGGATGCAGCGCACTTTGACCATGGAGCAGGTGAGATGGTCCAGTTTTGACCAGTTCTGAGCAGTTTTTCATGGAGAACTTCTGGGAGAAGATGTAATCAGTTGACCTTGTTCTTTTAGAGGTTGGAACAACACTTTTAGGGACTTAAGTGCCCTTGGTTTATGGAAATTTATGATTGGGGTTGCAGTGCCCAAAAATGTCTATAACAGTTGCCCCCTAAAGCATGAGGTTGTTAATCTGTTTTGGTGTCGGGTGAAATGCTTTATCATGAGGATCTGAAGTTTTTTTCGAGCTGGAAGGTGACCTGTAATAAGATACAATACAATACATTATCTTCATAATATTTTCATGATCTAGCTGAGGCGGGCATTCCCATGCTCAGCTTTATAAATTCATTTTCATGTACATAAGACAGACAATCGTCTGAGTGTAGACTGATGATTCTGGTAGAGCCATCATCCCTTAGGTTGGATGATTATCTGTGTAGTAATGATGTACATTTGATGTCTTTATTTTCCTGAATATATATCGTAGCCCAGATGGATGAAACTAGATCCAGGGTCTTCAATCTCATTCGATCTTCACTCAAAGTACAAGTCGATCCATGTGAGAGATGTTCTGGAGTCGAACATGGAAAGACATCGCCTGATTACCAGCCAATGATGTAAGCTGTTAACAGGCGCGAGAGGAATCACCGATAATGATGATGACCCTCAAGGTACTACAGTACAATTCACGTGGTGTGAATAAGGGACTTGGCGTCGAACACCACGCAAAATCTTTCGGTCGAAGGCCATTGATGTAAACCTATCACCGAAAGTGAGAAACTTGCCATTGAGGCATGCAAGCTTCAAAGTACTGAAAGGGTTGTTCCTAGATCGACTTCTTGGATAATGAGCTGATGTCGACAAGAAGCGATCCGTCATAGGAGGGCCTTAGTGAATCCCACATCAATGACACGGAACGGAGCAAATGATTTTAATGGAGGTGAAAACGATCTGGTGATATAAGGTTCAGGGTGGCGGTCATGAAAGAATGGAGCGTAAATGTATTGCAATGGGTGAGACACAGGTGAATTCTCTGAGTGACTTCTCTTGAACATATCGGGGACACTGACATGATGGATTGGTAGCATTAACCCCAAATATGTATGGTGTGATGGAACCATGGTGATGTGACCAGTGAATGGAACAACCCAACCCGACTCGGATGCGGAGTGAAAGTGTCATGTTCACGAGCGACTTGCTACCGATAAAGTTTCTTCAAGTTTTCTTCCCAATTTTCCCCAGTCATTGCTAACCAGTACCTCTTTATTTTTGTCAAGCTTGAGGAGGATAACATACGCTTGTTCTATAATTTTCCCTTCAGGCAAACCCATCACTATGTTTTAATAAGCCTGGTGATAGTGAAACTCGTTCTTGTCTGTATGGACAAGTTTGTCGCTATTCGGTTTTAACGAGTTTAACGACAAGGATAACTCGGTCCTTTTCAATTTTAGAGAGTCTGAAAAAGGGACATAAAGAAAACTCCAATAATCCTTTTTCTTCATATAATCCATTGAGTCCGAAAAAGTATAAAACAATACAAAAGGGATGAATTTTCAGTACTTTTAACGAGCCGAACAAGACAAGCGCTCGATCTTTTTGTGTAATGGTCCCTCAAGTCCAAAAAGATTAAAATCTAAATGAGGGATAGCACTTCCGATCCCTTTAACGAGCTGGAGAGGCCAATGGCTCGGCAATCTTTTCATATTTTACGAGTCAGTTGAAAAGATCTTAAAGGAGACTCGTTTTTTAAGGAACGAGTGATAAATTCGGGTAGCAGCTGATTCCAGGTAAGTCTTGGAATTTTCCAATCATGGTAGTGTCACAAGGATGGCTAATAGGATCACTCTTCACAGCTGTTTCTCAAAAGGGTAAACAATCAAATGGAGGTGAATGATCGGCCAATATAGAGTGGAGGTGATTAAGAGAATACGACCAAGGCTTAAAAGGCTGATGATAATGCATTCACAATGGATATTTACCGGAAATTGGTTCATTTTTTAATGAGCTTAAACTCTGGGGGAAAGTTTGCTCGTTGCTTATGTTTATTTTTTAACGAGCTTGAATTCCACGTTAAAACTGCTTGATGCAGGTTTATTTTTTAACGAGCTTTAACCCTGGGGTAACATTGCTCGTGGCAGGTTTATTTTTTAATGAGCTTGAACCGTGCATAACACTGCTCATGATAAGTTTGCATGCCCCTAGCATAATAACACAAATCGAGTTGCATGCCCCCAAAGCTTCATTGCATTCATCTCGGTGGTTGGAATGAAGGTTTACTTTCGAGATCTTCGAAAGACTCGACTTTGATTTTACGAGATCGTAATCAAAGACTCGATTTGGAAAGGGAGTTGTTTCATTTTTTAATGAGGTTGACACAGTAAAAGAACTATCCTCATGACTCCTTGTTTCATTTTTTAACGAGGTCGACACGAGATAAGAACCATCCTCGAAAACTAGTGTCTATGCAGAGCTGCTATTCCCACTAAGGCTGGTAGCTACCTTAGAAACAAACAAACTAAAACAACTTTCATTTTCCTTTATGAGAAATAGATAAGAGGGGAATAAGGAGACCAACCTCTGTCTTGCGCTTGGTTCCTCGCTCGATTCCTCTCCCTTCTGATAGATCTTTGCCACTCGCTTCCTCGTCTACCCAGCTTCAAAGAGCACCTGTAGAATCAAAGCAGCATAACACTATCCAAGAACATAGATCTATTATCATAAACAATATAGGACCAGATATATATTGACCACACAAATGCATATAACATCAATCATACAAGAATGTGGAGGAAAACTTGAATAGCTTTATTGATAATCAAGAAAGAGCAAAGAGGATTACAACCAATTGTTCTGACCCAGCATCATCCTCTCAGCAAGAAAGCCCTTCTTCACCTCATGAAAAACTTAGATCACCCAACACTATGATATTGCACCAAGAAACCAGCAGCACTTCCTTACAAGATACAAAATTCCAGTCTCCGGATCTCTGGGATGAGGGATCCATATATAGATGTTTGCAAGGGGGGTGAGTCAGCTTTTGAGATTTGATTAGTGTCCGATTCCATTTGGAGATTGATGATCTCTTACTCATCCTTGGGCGAATGCAGAGAGGCAAGAGTCACATGAGAAGTTTCTAGAAGATTCCATGATCCTCCACCTTGCAGATTGACCCTAACATTTGTCCACTCTCACCCATCGCACCCCATAGAAGGGATTTTCAAGATGCATCACACCTCCTGTGTGTATTTAGGTGGGATGCAGCACACTTTGACCATGGAGCAGGTGAGATGGTCCAGTTTTGACCAGTTCTGAGCAGTTTTTCATGGAGAACTTCTGGGAGAAGATGTAATCAGTTGACCTTGTTCTTTTAGAGGTTGGAACAAAACTTTTAGGGACTTAAGATCCCTTGGTTTATGGACATTTATGATTGGGGTTGCAGTGCCCAAAAATGTCTATAACAAAGAGAGAGAGCGAGAATAATGAGAGAGCTGCAAAACTGAGTTGACAAATGGTACCAACTGATCCTTAGAAGAATGTTTATCAATGAGGCCTCTATTTTCTTCATGTTCCCTTATTTTACTTCATTTTCCTCCTCATGTGTTCCTCCTCACGTGCAACCTGTGACCTTTCACCTTCCTTTTCTCCTAATTTCCATTATTTTCATAAATAAATGTCTCGGAAATGCCATTTTCTCTTTCCAAATTCCTTTTCCATTGCCTTTGCCAATTTCCTTAGCCATAATAAACCAAATGAACACCCACACTAGGATTGTTTTCCCAACATTTAGCTTGGAATAAGTGTCCCATCAATCATGGTTGTTATTTTTCCTTTATTAATTTTTATTACATGTAATTTTCACTAGCGTTGTTACAGAACCCCCCCCCCCATGGGGGACACCATACTTGGTTTTCAACCACAACTATACCTCAACAAAACCGTTGAAAAGCAAACATATTGCCCATGGAGCTTTATAACATAGCTCGATGCAATATTTACAATGATCACCCTATTGAAAAGCAAAGCAACATGACAACATAACAACATGAAAGCTATAATTACATGATACCCATACCACTTATTGGAGCTTTATAACTTAGGTCATGGAAGTATTTATGTCCATATACATATGTACATATACCAAACATCATACAAAAACATATGCCAAAACATATACCAAACATCATAACAAAACTACTTTTCCTCAATCGAAAAACAATGAATGATACATAGCCCGCATCTCATCTTCCATCTCCCATGTACCTTCATTGGGCCCAAATTGCTTCCACCACACTTTAACCTACTTGATTGCTCAGTTTTGGAGCATGATCACCTTTCTCTGCAATGTACACTGAGGCTTCGACTCGAATTCTCCATGTGGCTCCACCTGTAATATAGACAAGTCAATCACATGATCAACATATTTAACATACTTATTAAGTAATGACAAATGGAAATCATCATGGACTTTTACTGTCAGAGTTAGTTCAAGTCAATAGGCTACTAACCCAATCCTCTCAATAATCCTGAAACGTCCACAAAACCGGGGTGTCATCTTAGCACATGATCCAACCCGCAAGAATCTCTTATTCGGTTTGATGTGCAAGTACACTTGTTCCCAAACATGGATCTCCTTGAACAACCTATTCTGATCTGCATAAATTTTCTCCCTATCCTGTGCTTTCCTTAGATTTTTCTTGATTACCTGCAGTTCCTGCTCTATGTCTAGTCTAATCCACACCCTGTTAACTAGATCACTCCAACTGATAGGATTATTGCAACATTGCCCATACAATTCCTCAAACATACTCATCTTCAAAGATTCCTAATACCCATTGTTGTAAGCGAACTCTACCAGTGGAATATACTCTTTCCACTTTCGTTGTTGATGCATGACGTACATCCTCAATATATCCTCCAATATCCCATTGACCCTCTCTGTTTTTCCATCTGTCTATGAATGATAAGTTGTACTAAACACTAACTTTGTACTTAATCCTACAAACAACTCCTTCAAAACTAGGAAGTGAACTTTTCATCGTTGTCTGATACAATCTTCTTTGGAACACCATGCAATCTTAACACATCTATGATGAACACATGTGCCACATCACTAGATGAATACGTAGTCTTCACTGGAATGAAGTGCACAATCTTTATCAACATTCCATAAAAACCATGATGGAATCATGATGTCTTGCTGTCCTCGACAAACCTGTGATAAATACCATGGAAATGACCTCCCATTTCGATTATGGAATCACAATCTACTGTAGAATTCCACCTAGATGCTAACACTCTACCTTTACCTATTGAAATTCCAAACATCTAGCCAAAAACTCTTCTACATCTCTCTTCAAATTCGACCCATAATACAATTTATTCATTGTCGTTAATGTCTTTTGGTAGCTTGGGTGACCTAAATAAGGTTTTGTAAGAAACTCCCTCAACACCACCTTCTTGAGTTCACTATTGTCTGACACATATATCATATCTCTAAACTTGACCAATACATATACCATGAGACAATATTCCACATCTTATACATCTGCACCTATACCGTACCACTACTTGTACCTATATTTGTACTTTGCTGCAACTTATGCACAACCTCCATATACTTGTCATCCTACTGGCCTGCCTACAAGATCCTATCCTATAGATCTATCCCATAGGAACTCATAGTTGCTAAATAATTTACTTGTATCCACCTACTAAGAGAATCTGCGACCTTCTTCTCCTTTCCTTTGATTTATCTTATCTCAAAATCAAACTCACTAATCATGGCCAACCATCTAGGTTGTCTGGTGTTCAGATTCCACTAGTCAAATAGATACCTCAATCCACTATGATCACTAATCAATACAAACCTCCTACCATGAAGATAGTGCCTCCACATCTTCAATGCATGTATGGTCGCTGCTAGATCAAGATCATTCATCATATAGTTATACTCGTGCTCATTTAGTGTCCAAGACTCATGGCACACTACCTATCCTTCCTGCATAAGGACTCCACCAATTACTCTCTTGCAAGAATCTGTACATACTATAAATTATTTATTTGGATATGCGGTATTTAACACTGAAGCATGTGTCAAGAACTTCTTAAGCAACACAAAACTGGCCTCACACTCCTCTGTCCATTCAAACATCTTACCTTTCTTTTGCAATGATGTAATAGGATAAGAAATCTATGAGAAGTTACTGATGAATCTCCTGTAATAACCTGCCAATCCCGTGAAGTATCTCACCTCATCTACATTTCTAGGAGCTTCCCACTGCATGACAACTTTGATCTTCTCTAGGTCCACTTCTATGCTCTCCTTGGAGACAACACGTCCCAAGTAATGTACCTCAGTCTGAAATAAAATACACTTATTGAACTTACCATACAACTGTTGCTCTGTCAACAATCACAACACTGATACTAAATGCTTGACATTATCTTCTTCATTTTTAGAATATACCAACATGTCCTCAATGAACACAATAACAAAATTATCCAATAGGGATGCAAAAAACTATTCATCAAACACATAAATGTAGCTGGAACATTAGGCAAACCGACTGGAACCACAATAGACTCTTAATTCCCACACCTTGTCTAGAAAGTTATCTTGTAAATGTACTCCTTTGTTGGGCACAAGATCCCCCAAGGGAAGTTTTGGGGCTTAAAGCCCATATTTTGGTCCATTTTTTATAATCCCAATGTAAAGATTCCACATTTTGTGGCTGCGGAGTGTGTAGTTGTTAAATAGTCATAGGGTTGTCTGCCCTTAGTTTGATAATGTAATGTCGGTTGTAAAAGATCTACCCATGGTCCGCGAACCATGGGATTGTATAAAGAGAGTGAAGCTCTAAGTAGTGAAGAGATCAATGAAGACGAAGAATCAATGATGGAATGATGTATGAGAGATAGCTCTAAGTAGAAGTCTAAGTTTGGGTCGTAGCGTAGGTAGAGGCTCTGTAGTTGAGTGAGCAGAGGCCTAGAAGTCTGCAGTTGAGTGCGCAGGGTGAGTCGAGTCTGTAATTATCTAGAATTATCAATAAAGGGAAGTGTTATATAATTTCTACATATTTATTTCCTATTTATGCATCTGTTATATTGGGCATGAATTTCACTTCTAATGCTTATATGATGCGTGAATGTGTATAATTGTATTGGTTAAGTGAATGTAAGTAAGAACATTTATTTACATGAAGCTAACTAAGATCTATTAATAAGATAAGTAATATACTTAGCTTAGTTTCGGAGATATCACAGTACACTGCCCTAGCAGCGCGAAAGTACTTCTGCCCCTGGTTAGGGCTGCGCGGAAGCCAATTGTATCATTCCGCGAAGGTACTGGAGGGTAGAGCAGAGGGATAAGAAACCTCCGCGAAGGCAGGTATAGTTGGAATAAACCAACATCACAACCATCTCAAGGGTGCAGAAACTTGGTTCTAGCATCCCCCCATACTGCTTCGGGTGAGACTTCAGTCCGCACTCCGTGGGCTGATGCTGAAAGGGCCAGTAGTGTAGGGATTTGTTTGGCTAACTAACATTGAACCTGGGTCAGGCCCCCACAAGCCAACAAATGGTTCCATTTCCAGGACCAGAATCTACATGAGAGATGTGTGATGTCATATCACTGGAATCCAACTAAGAAAGAAATCGAAGGTTGGTTGGATAGAAGAATTCACAAGTTCACGGTATAGCAGAACAGAAACCCATGACTGTCAAAAGAACAATGGCTAGACAGCTACATGTATACAAATATCCACGAAATCTTTTTGGCCTCTTTCCCTACTAAACTATACGAGTGGATCATGAAGCTAGTAGATAGCTAAGGAGGGTGGAAACTTGATGGTCCTATTGTGTGGACCCCAGAGCTAGTGTGAAGGTTGGAAGAATCAGAGGATAAGATCGTGCGCGTCGTCGATCATTGGCTTGATCACATTATAGGAGGATTTTTTACTGAGTTCGCAGTTGACACCTCAGTCATCTATAGCGAGGTAGAGCGACGCTTTTCAAAGGACCGCGAGGTAAGTACGTAAAATCTCCAAATACTTGGATTAAAATGTCGTTGTGTGAAAAACAGGTTATGCAGTTACCTTGATGTTTGGGACTACGCGGAGTGGAAAAATTTACAGAAATAAAGGAAATAAGGGTCCAGAGTATAGCCCCTTGATTTCACCACCACGAGGGGATGAAGAAGCGATAGTGAAGTTCTCGCCACGAAGTGTTGTATAGTTGAGAAGACAGGGGTTTCCGCGAATACCACCTCTGCCCACACCACCTTTGTCTTCACTGCCATCACCTCCAACTTCACCCATACCACATCCACCACCACCTCAATTCAGTATGGCAAACACAGTGAAGTTTCCTAAGTTTAAAGGTTTGGGAAATGAGGATCTGAACCAATTCTGGTTCGTTGTAAGTGCTGTATGGGAATCGCAAGGTGTTATAGATGACCATATAAAGAAAGTGACATTGGTTAGCGCTCTACAGGACCTCGCACTGACCTGGTATATTAAGTACTCCAACGATAACTTGAATGCGAGAGTCACGGACATCCAAGTAGCACTAAATAGGGAATTTAGCAGGCCTAAATCTAAAGCGCAGTTAATTGTTGGATTCAAAGAGATCACGATGCTACCAGGTGAGACGCCTTGGGAACTAGATCAAAGGTTGAAATGTATGATCTGCGAAGCCAACATGAATTTGGTAGATGGACAACATCGCGAGTGGTTTGCAGCCTCGCTACTACCACACTTAAGGAGTGCGCTGTTGCAGCAAAAGATAACCACCCAGGCAGAGGCCTTGGAGATTGCCATGAGACTACATGAGACCCCAATGCAAGATCCTAATCTAGGAGTTTAGTAGATCCATGTGCAACTAAAGAATCTGTGCATTGAGATACAAAGCTTGAAGTAGGATAGGACGGTTCGGCCAGAGGTACGTGAAGAAGTATGGTGCGTGAAATGCAAGAGTCAGGGTCATGACAAAGACCATTTCCTGGTCTTTACAAATTACCTTACAGTAGGAGGACTAATGCCTTTAAGGCCGGAAGCTCAAGCAGAACCTAGCGTGACACCTACTTTGTGGTGCGCTATCTGTCAAATAGCAGGAAGACATGCCACAAATAACTACCACTGGTTATAGAAGTATACGCAAACTTCGCAACAGTTGTTCTGCAAATTTTGTAGATTGGTGGGACGTGATGAGCGTACTTGTAGGAGCTATGAATTGATGATGGATAGAACTCCCACCTACAGGGTTCAGTGTGAAACGTGGCCTCTTGACCAAAATGCAAGGATGGTGCGGACAAGATTTTAGGGGCGCGGAAGAGGTTGAGGCGGAGGAGGACCTGGTAGAGTTCGCGGACAGTTGATTTGCTACAATTGCGGAGGGACAAGACTCTATGCCTGTGATTGCACTAATCTAACGTGCTCGTCGTGCAAGTATTGCACGCTGTTTGATCATGAGACAGAAGATTGTCATACAATGATAGCTAGGATAAATGACAAAGGAGCGCTACCGCCTCCCTCGACTTAGAACCTATAGATGATGAGGTCTAAACCACGTGAGGAAGACCCGAATGTAAATATAGTGCTCCGAAGTGGAATCGCGACAGGAGATGACGAGGGGAAACAATCAGAAGACAGTACCTAGGTTCGCAAAGCCCCAACAAAAGAAGCTGAGTTTGATTTGGAGCATGCTTGTGAAGCATTCATGGAAGCTAAGAAGAGCTTCATTGAGGCCTCCACTTTAGGAAGCAAAGATAAACCAGAGCTAGAGATGGACCCCTCTATGCTCACTACATTCCTGGAAACCTGTATGAAGTTATTGCAGGACAGTAAAGTTGTGAAAGGGTTATAGGAACTTATCAATAGATGTGTTGGGACAGCACCAACTGAACCACGCGTAGTCCGCAAGATCAGAAAGCATAAGACAAGGGCGGGACATGAAATGAGACTCACTGCATGATCTAAAAATGGTGCTCTTAGGCTTCTTGTCTAGCTTACAAGAACCTCTCCCATTTCCAAAGCTTAAACATTCCCAAGTATTTATGATTAACCAATGGGAATTAAATATGTGCTTGAAAAGACAGGTGTATGCTTATGTTTGCTTTAAAATTGTTCAGGTGCTCTAAATTGATTTTCTTAGACTGATATAAAGAAAAATAGCAGCAATTAAAACAACAGATGTAATGCAGCAATAAAACAACATAGAACACAACAATTTAATGAGGAGTTCACCCTAAAATCTTGGGCTACATATCCTTGAGCTCTAGTCAACTCGACTAGGCTCTCTGGGATTATGGCAAGTCCTTTTACAAGCTCTTTGGCTCAACTCCATTGTTTTACATAGGAACACTGGGCTCAGAACACCATCTCTCCCTCACTCTTGAAGCTCTCAACCTTCTTGCTCTGGCTTTGGCTTATAGGCTCTCGCGCTAGCTCTTTGGCTCTGGCTTCTTGGCTTTGTCTCGGCCTCTACGCATTCGTTGTTTTAGCAGAAACTCCCACACAACACCCTAAACTCTGACATTCATGGCTTTTAAGCCAATCGGTGATTGTCTGTTCATTTTCCCTCTTGGGCTCTCTGGCTTCCGGCCGTTGTCCTTTCATCTTCCTTCTGGAGTGTTTAACAATCATTGCTAACGTCCCAGGGGATGGTGGCCAACTGTTCCGTAACGGAATGAACCATCGGTGCTTGAAATCTCCAGAAACAGTTGTTCCCTGTTTAAACAAAGAAACATTGCAAAACACAGGAAAATCCACCAAAACATTGTTCATCGGACTTCAAATATTCATAAATCCGCCCTATATTTCCATCGGGTCCACCTTTATGTCACCTATCGCATCTCCATTGTTGATCTAGAAGATCTAGATCCAACGGCTGTGGTTCATTTCGGTTGGCTCTTTCATACGGAGGTTACCACCCGATAAGGGTGGTTTTCTCTCTCCTTAGCTGGGACATGTGGGAGCCAGCGTACGGGATCGGGCAGAGCCCTACCCAAACCACTTTCCGCCTTTGTCCTGCCCAAAATTCTGCTTGTATCGTGATTTCCCTTTTATATTTGAAATACATTAAAAATTGGAAAATCCCATAAAAAGGGCTTTAGACGGACTTGAAATATTGTACATTCTCATTCACAAACCCCTTCGGGTCTAGTTTTCATCGCATCGGTGCTTCCCTTCATGTTTCGTTTAATAAACAAAAAACCTAATTTACATTGAAAAAGTCCTTTTACCAGACTTAAAATATTATATAATTGGGTTCTAAATTCTTATCGGGTCAGGTCATTTTATTGGCATCAGAGGTGGTCGATCGTTGATATCGGTGATTTCAATGTCGCTTGGCCTTGGGTTCTGTGCATATGGCATCACTGATGGCGATTCATCGATCTGATGATCAGTGATCAGCAGATTCGGGTGCCGATATCGCATCTCTGTCGGTCTCCAATCCGATCGATCGGATCGGAAAATCAGAGTTTCTTCTGCTTCTGTTTAAGTTCGTCCCTTTGCCTTTTTCGATGTGATTTCCCTTTTTAAGGGTTTTTTTTCCATTTTTAGGGTTTTTGCCTCTTTTTTTCAAAGAAACTGGGCATCTTCTGCATGTGATAACTTCTGCATCCCAAGTCCATTTTAGCCCATTCAAGTTGCAGTAGATTCAGGAGAAAAAGATATTTGCAATGGGGCTATTTCTAGGAACTTCCTTAGACTTTCATTTTTCCTCTGTGAGGACTCCTATTCCCACTAAAAGAACTTTTGGTCTCCAAAAGACTGATATGCTGATCTGAATAGTACCTGAGAGTAATAATACCCTCTTCTTTCAGCCTCCACGCACTTGCCTTGCATAGTTCCTTTGAACCCAAGTCTTTGACCACTTCCCTTCTTGGATGGGCTGGTCTTCCTGGGAAGAACTATCTTCCTCCTTGCCTTCTTGTAGAACTTTGGTTGAAATGGTCGTAGAAGGTGGTTTGAACTTCTTTGCCTTGACCATTGATCCATGGTGGTTCAAACAAATGTGCTCCACAAAACTTTCATTTGTACCTGTTAGATAAGCTGTCACAACAATTTTTACCAACAATAGAAATACCGACAACGACTGGATGGTCTAAACTCCTGCTTCAACAAAAGAAATAGATTTCATAGCTCGTCAACACCTCCATGTCTTACATCTGCATACAAATGATGGACTAGATGACAAGCCCACAAAACATGCCTTTAAACAAATGACTCTTCAAGTCAAGCATGTAGAAAAATACCATTAGGACTCTTTTTCCAAAAGATGAAACACTTCATAATTATCTCCATTTGGAGACCAAGTTAACTTCTCCTATGTCAACATGGCATCACATGCATGTCAAAGCAATCAACCGTGCAAGTTAATTACACATACATGTTCAAAAACAAGGAAATCATCAACATCCATGTGTTCATGCATCTCATGCTCAGGCATGCATTTCATACTTCAACTTTCACTTAAGCACACTGTACTTTCGAAGTTGAAATGAAATATAATGCAGATGCATCAATAGACATGCAATCTTAATTAGATAAGAACTCTACCCATTTCTTACCAATCCCTTTCAAAGGTACTACCTTTGTCTGCACAACATCATCATCATGTGAATCATCCTGAGACACATCAATCATGGAATCTTCCTTTCCATTTCTTCCATCTTCTATTTCCACTTTCTTCATATTTTGTGGAAGCATTGCTGGATTCAAAGTCCAACATTTTGCAGCAAGATGTCCATGTTTATGGCAGTAAGTGCACTACATGTGCATCCTCTTGGCAGCATGATTTTCCTTTTCCAATGGACCTTTGGCTTCTTGCTTCCTTTCCTTCAAAAGTTTCCTGTGTGTGGCCATTCTCTTCCAACATCTAGAAACATTATGGTTATCCAACCCACAAAAGGTACATGCAATTCTTTTCCCATACATACGTGGAAATTTATCACGCTTTGCATAATCAAAAGGAAAATGTTTAGAACTAGATTTATACCTGCCTCTTTCACCTTTATTGCCTTCATGAGGAGGAGAAGCAAATGAAGAAGTGGCTCCCTTTGGAACACCCTCAATCTCTTCAATGCTTTCAGAGTTTTCACAACTCTTTGGCTCAAGTGTGTGCTTCTGAACACCTACAATGCAACCTCTTCTTGGAGTTGTTTCAATGGCCTTCATGGCAGCTTTGGAACTATCTCCATAAGACTGTCCATAGCCAAGACCCAAATACCTAGGGCTCTCGTCAACCATTATTGGTTCAACAATACCTTGTGCATTATTTCCCAAGCCCTTTCCTTCATAGCCCATCTTGGACATTAGCTTGGAACCATGCCTCTAGTATGTTTTTCAAAAGAACCAATATAAGCATCCTTAGAGGAATTTGAAGACAAACTGGAATGGTTTACCTCTTCTTCAAGGTGATACTTGAATAAGGCTTCTTGGGCAACAAAGAGTTGTGTCTCCAACTCATGCATCCTTTTCAGGTTCATTTTTGTAATATGAAGTTGCCTCTCCATTTCCTGCAATTTTTCAGAAAGCAACTGCTTCTCTTCCTTCATGGAATTTAGCTGCTCCCTAAGTATGCTGCTCTTCCTTCCATCCTCATACATTTATTTCACCATATACATCATGGTGGACAATTATTGCTTCATGTATTCATCAAAGAATCTTGTGAAGAAAGCAAAATTTGAGGACCCACTTGTAGAATTTGCCATTATGCCAATGAACAAAAAAAAACTTCAACAAGATAATAAAGAGCTTATTTAAGCAACCTTTTGCAACAAACCTCTTGTACTTTGGATTGCCTTGAGGTCATTTGGGATAGAAGAATGTCTTCAACCCTTCTTCCTTCTCATCCTTCTTGGACTGAGCTATCAATAGCTTTCCCTTTACCTCTGCAAAATCAGAAAATAGTCAGTCTACAACAAGCATACAATCAGCCTCTAACTGTTTAAACACCTTTCAGGAAAGCAGTCTTTGCTTTATCAATCAAGAATTCTGATATAACCTTCTTTGAAGGCAAGGTCAATCAAACTTAGGCTCTGATACCACCTGATCTGAAAATGGTGCTCTTAGGCTTCTTATCTAGCTTACAAGAACCTCTCCCACTTCAAAATCTTAAACATTCCCAAGTCTTTATGATTAACCAATGCGGAATTAAATATGTGCTTGAAAAGATAGGTGTATGATTATGTTTGCTTTAAAACTGTTCAGGTGCTGTAAATTGATTTGCTTAAACTGATATAAAGCAAAATAGCAGCAATTAAATTAGCAGATGCAATGCAGCAATAAAACAACACAGAACACAACAATTTAATGAGGAGTTCACCCTAAACTCTTGGGCTACATCTCCTTGAGCTCTAGTCAACTTGACTAGGCTCTCTAGGATTATGGAAAGTCCTTTTACAAGCTCTTTGGCTCAACTACACTATTTTACACAAGAACAATGGGCTCAGAACACCATCTCTCCCTAGCTCTTGAAGCTCTCGACCTTCTTGCTCTGGCTTTGGCCTGTAGGCTCTTGTGCTGGCCCTTTGGCTCTCAGCCTTCTTGCTCTAGCTTTGGCCTATAGGCTCTCGTGCTGGCTCATTGGTTCTCAGCTCTTTGGCTCTGGCTTCTTGGCTCTGTCTTGGCCTCTGCACATTCACTGTTTCAGCAGCAACTCCCACACAACACCGTAAACTTTGACATTCATGGCTTTTAAGCCAATCAATGATTGTCTGTTCATTTTCCCTCTTGAGCTCTCTAGCTTCTGGCTGCTATCCATTCATCTTCCTTGTGGAGTGTTTAACAATCATTGCTAACGTCCCAGGGTATGGTGGCCACCTGTTCCATAACGGAATGAACCATCGGTGCTTGAAATCTCCAGAAATAGTCATTCCCTATTTACATAGAGAAACACTGCAAAACACAGGAAAATCCGCCAAAACACTATTCATTAGACTTCAAATATTCATAAGTCCACCCTATACTTCGATCGGGTCCGCCTTTATGTTGCCTATTGCATCTCCACCGTTGATCTGGAAGATCTAGATCCAACGGCTGTGGCTCATTTCGAGCGGCTCCTCCGTACGGAGGTTACTGCTCGATAAGGGTGGTTTTCTCTTTCGTTAGCCGGGACACATGGTAGCCAGTGTACGGGATCGGGCGAAGCCCTACCCAAACCACTTTCCGGCTTTGGCCTTCTCGAAATTCCTCTTGTATCGTGATTTCCCTTTTATATTTGAAATACATTAAACATTGGAAAATTCTGTAAAAAGGGCTTTAGACGGACTTGAAATATTTTACAATTTCATTCACAAACCCCTTCAGGTCCGGTTTTCATCGCATCAGTGCTTCCCTTCGTGTTTCGTTTAATAAACGAAAAACTCGATTTACATTGAAAATGTCCTTTTACCGAACTTGAAATATTATATAATCGAGTTCTGAATTCTTATCGGGTTCGGTCTTTTTATTGGCATTGGAGTTCATCCATCGCCGATATCAGCGATCGAAATGTCACTCGGCCCAGGGTTCTGTGCATATGGCATCGCCGATGCCGATTTGCCGATCCGATCATCGATGATTGGAGATCGGCAGATCTGGGTCTAGATATCGCATCTCTATCGGTCCCGCTTCCGCTTAAGTCTGTCCCTTTGCCTTTTTTCGATGTTATTTCCCTTTTTAAGGGTTTTTTGCCATTTTTAGGGTTTTTGCCTCTTTTTTTCAAAGAAACTGGACATCTTCTGCATGCGATAACTCTGCATCCCAAGTCCATTTTAGCCCATTCAAGTTGTAGTAGATTCAGAAGAAAAAGATCTTTGCAATGGGGCTATTTCCAGGAACTTCCTTGGAATTTCATTTTTCATCTGTGAGGACCACTTAGACTTAGGAGTCTATCCAAATTCCATTTTGGATCACTGCGCAGATCAGAGAATATGAAATGGATCAAGTCATTCTGGATTTGGGATCAGATGTGAATGTTCTACCAAAACATACATGGGAGCGAATGGGGTGACCTATGTGGCAATGGTTTCCGATTCAGCTATGGATGGCGAACCAGCAAAAAATCATACCCATGGGGTGGCTGCAGGGAGTGACCGTGGATATTGATGGAGCGAGCGCACTGGCAAATTTTGAAGTAATAGAGATTGTTGATGACAACAATCCCTACCCTGTGCTCCTGGGAATTTACTGGGCTACTGATATGAATGGGGTAATCAATCTAAATAAGTGAAATATGACCATTGAAAAGAAGTCACTACACGTAATAATACCCCTGGACCCCGCTGAAGGATCGCACTATACAAAACCAGTCTGCGACTATGAGAGTGATGATGTCTTGGACTGCATCTATAAGATAATAGTGCGAGACCAAGACTGGGTGAATCCCATCGCGGGTGGGAGGATTACATGGGAGCACGAGAGTTCCTGTACTTCGGATTTCGATGAATAGATAGAACATTGGCAGAATCAGTTACACAAAGTAACTACGCTGAATTGCAACATGATGACTAGGTCGTTGCGCTGCGTGTCGACAAAAGTAAGAAATATGCCTACGAAAAAGCAACACTACTAGGACTTGGAATGGGTATTGCATGCTACACCCGCAAGATGGTGGGGTATGCACAAAGGAATCTTTGATGATTGGTGTGAATGTAGGAGGATGATGCGACCATGATTTAGGACTCCTAAGATGCGACTGACAGACAAGTATGATGGATAGGATGATTTATGCATGCATCTATCGAAGTGGACATAGGCTTATGGGGAAAGCCACAACTTGAGTGGGTTCACCTGTTCTGTCATATCCTAGATGTTATCCCAATGAATTTGTAAGTAGACACAGAGCTTCTCCATGGGATAGGTGAATGGGCTATCTTGCGCGAAGGATTCATGATGACATTTAGTTTTGAAGACAGGTTTGATGGTATTGATGAAGTGCTACAAGAGGTGAAAGCAACCATTTTTAGGATACCACAGGATCCTTTAGACTTGACATACCCTGAATGTGCTACTTAGCTGAGTCACGCACTAGAATGTTATAATGTAACTACTGAAGAAGAGGATGAAGATCTATAGAAAATTAACATTCCACAGATGGAAGGCCACCGCGAGGTTCAAGGACCACAGATTGAGAACCCTGATATAACCGTGTCGATGAAGACTAGACAGGTGAACATTGGTATGGACGCAGAGCCCAAATTCGTGAAGATTGGAGACTACTGGGACGACGCGATGGTGGATAAGGTTGCTGAATTCCTCTGCGAATACCAAGACTTATTCCCTACCAAGTTTACGGATTTGAAAGGAATAACCGAAGATCTAGAAGCGATGAAGATCACATTAGAACCCGACGCGAAGCCAGTTAAGCAGAGGCCTTACTGCCTAAATCCGAAATACAAGGAGAAGGTCTACTTAAAGCTAGACAAAATGCTAGTAGCAGGCATCATTGAGCCTGTGGAAGAGTTTGATTGGGTAAGCCCAATGGTGGTGCAAGAGAAGAAGCAGAAGGATGAGATAAGGATATGCGTGGACCTTAGGAAGCTGAATGATGCTTGTGTGCATGATCCTTTCCCAACTCCTTTCACAGATGAAGTGTTGGACAATGCAGGTGGCCAGGAGGCATACTTCTTCACTAATGGATTCCCTAGGTACCACAAATCAAAATCACGTCAAAGGATCTAAGCAAGACAACCTTCGTGATTGAGTGGGGTTTCTTTAAATATATTGTAATGCCGTTTGGGTTGAAGAATGCTCCCGCTATCTTTTCGTGCATGGTTGTTGTGGCATTCAATAAATTTATTCATAAGTTCCTGGAGGTATATTTTGATGACTAGACTATATTTGGACTATTTAAGTGCCATGTATCAAACTTGCACTTGATGTTGGATACTTGCCAAAGATACCAGATCACGCTCAACCTCAAGAAGTGTCTATTTTGCATTCCTTTTAGGAACCTATTGGGGCATGTGGTTTGCAGACAAGGGATAATGGTAGACCCCGGAAGATCACGGTGATTCTGAACTTGGAAGCACTGAGAAGTGTGAAACAACTGCTCACTACTCTGGGACATACGGGATATTACAGAAAGTTTATCAAAGACTATTCCAAGATCACCGCATTGATGGAAAAATTGTTGAAGAAGGATGTCTCATTCTGCTAGAACGATGACTGCAAGAAAAGCCTGGATATATTGAAAGAAAATATGGTTACCACGTCAATTCTAGTCTTCCCGAACTGGAAGAAAGAATTTCATGTACAAGTTGATGTGTCATGTATAGAGCTTGGGGCAGTACTAACACAGGATGGCAAAGAATGCTTGGACCACCCTATCGTGTTCACAAGTCACATATTATCCAAAGCAGAGAAGAACTATTCCACCACTGAATGCGAGGGACTGGCTATGGTGTATGTGCTCTAGAAGTATCAACACTACTTGCTAGGGGGTCACTTTGAGATGTATACAAATCACTCTGTGCTAAAGTACCTGGTCAATAAGCCTGTGTTGAGGGGGCGCATCTGCAGATGGATTTTATTGTTCCAAGAATACAATTTTGAAGTTGTTGTAAAGCCTGGATGATTGATCGTGGGACCTGACCACCTGTCGCGCATTGAGACAAGGGAGGAACCCACTAATTTGGAGGAAGGATTACTTGACTCATATCTTTTTGTTGTGCGCATCGTGGATGGACATTTCGAGGATATAATACACTTCCTAAAAAATGGAACTGCACCGGAAGGATACTTTGTCCAGCAAAAGAAGGAATTAGTGGTGCATGTGACATATATCTCTGTCATTGCTAGGCATCTATACAAGATGGGGAATGATGAGATACTGCGAAGGTATGTACTTGAATTTGAATGAAGCAGCATCCTCACAAATTCTCATAAGGGTGTTGCGGGAGGACACTATGCAGGGAGAGCAACCACGCAAAAGATTCTACGTGTAGGATTATGGTGGCCAATCCTTCATCAAGATTCAAAAGCATATTGCAAGGCGTGCAACGTATGTCAAAGAATAGGTAAGCCATCATGGAGGGATGAAATGCCTTTGAATCCACAAATGACGTCGCAACCTTTCGAAAAGTGGGCAATAGATTTTGTAGGACCTATTCAGCCTCAATGAAAGATAGGCGCGAGGTACATTATCACTGTGACAGAGTACTTGACTCGTTGGGCAGAACCATAGTCGGTGAAGGATTGCACAGGTGCGACAGCTGTGAAGTTTCTATTTGAACATGTACTAATGAGATTTGGATGCCCAAATATTTTCATGAGTGATAGAGGTATGCACTTTTTGAATGAAACGATCAGCGCACTAATGGAGGAATTTTAGGTGTATCACCAAAAGAGCACACCTTATCACCCACAAGCTAACGGACAGTGGAGGCATTCAACAAAGTTCTTGAAACTGCGCTGACCAAGGTATGCAATGCTCAACAAAGTGATTGGGACCTATGCATACCTGTAGTGTTGTGGGCTTATTGGACAATGTGCAAGAAGTTAACGGGTCATACACCTTTTAGGCTAGTATACAAGGTTGAAACTGTGATTGCTATGGAATATATCGTGCCTAGTCTCTGCATAGAAGCACTCACAGGTATGATGAATCACGGAGCCCTAGAAGAGAGGCTCGCGTAGTTATATGAGTTGGAAGAAGAGTGATTTTTGGCTAGATTTCACCAGCAGGTCAAAAGCAGCGTGAAAAGGCATGGAACAATCAACATATTAAGCTACGCACCTTTAAGGTGAATGACTTCGTGCTATTGTATGACAGTAAGTTTGATAAATTTCCAGGGAAACTCAGAACGCATTGGCTGGGACCGTATGTTATTAAGGAGATTACCGACGGTGGCGCGGTCTAGTTGGTTAAGTTGAATGGAGATCCCTTCCCAAGAAAAGTGAATGGAAGTCGTTTGAAGCCATACAGAGGTGGCCCAACTATCTGACTAGCTGATAGAAGAAAAGTCTTAGTGCTCTAGGCAGCTGAAAAGAGGCATGGGACTATAAACTACACTGCCCAGGAGCTGCGCGATGTCAAGACTGCATGATGCAGTGAAGTGTCATAGGGTCTGCGACAGTGCGAAGAAAACTGTGCTAGTGCATAGGTCTATTGGAAAGTGACCATTTAAGTCACTATTCATGATTTGATGGTTGGTTTGAGGCCAAATGGAGTGGGCAACAGGCATTTAAGGCGAACTTTATGGGCTAGATTCTTGAAAATCTGCCATCAATCTAGCATTAATGGAACGAATGTGGGGGGAATGGTCAAATTCAAATTCAAAAGGCCCTATAAATTACAAGTGGTTGTCTAGCAAACAACACTTGGAATTTTGATATCTGAGTTGTTGCACTATCAAGTGTGTATGGACCTTTCAAACTTTGAGGCTTTGAGAGCAAGTTCAATGTTTGAAACATTTCCAAAAGAGACGTAGGACCTTCTAACTATACTGATGTCGACACCTGCGGAAGCCACGTAGGAAATTGCAGAAGTAGAAGCCCCAGAGAGCGCTGAAATAATAGTTGAGGTCCCCAAATCACCCCAAACACTCTGACCTAAGAAGGATAAGCATGCCATGATCCCGGTGTGTGTCTCACCCAGAAGTCCACAAAGGACCAAGCTCACCTTGCAGGTAAAGGGGAAGGCCATTAATCTGGAGGCCGATGAGGAGGAGTCTGAAGAAATCCTAGTGGAGGAGGAGGATGTAGAGATGGAAGTTGAAACCTAGGGTGTGGACCCTATTATCCAGTTGTGGGAATATGTTCCTCCATGCAAGGGTAAAGCAAAGGTGTCGACAGATATAGGTGAGAGTAAGAGCTCTTTGCAAACTCCACTTCTCCAAAACGATATTGTTTTTGAGGGACCACACTTGGGATGGGTTACTGTGTTGAAGTTTGAAGATTGGGACCTCGCAGACCACGAGAAGTTCTCGCATTTAGCAACTGATAAGGTAATGCGCCAGAGGATGGACATGACGGTTGGAATGATTGAATTAGAGCCACGCATATGGCTCAGAGGTGTAGAGAAAGTTAGGTTTCTTAACCTGCTCTGTGCGCCGCATTACCACCACGCCCCAGTCGCCATCTTCATCATTAGGCAGTTGCACTGCTTGGTGCTTGATGGGTGTTTGTGGCCAGAAGAGCCCATTCCCATCACAGACCATCTAATTCACTGAATTACACGACTACCTTACTCATGGGAGGATCCAACCAACATTTCAAAGGGAAAAGGTGGCGAGTTAGCCCTTGCGAAAGCAATGAAGAAGAGGTTCAAGTTGGAGAAGAAGGGAGGCTACACCATATCCAGCTTTAACAACCTTGTATTCAAGGTTGCGACACAAATCCTGGCTACGAAGGTGATGCGGAAGTGTCGTGCAGATGAAGTGCCCGTGCCCATGGTTGCACTAGCAGCCCAATGTGCAAAAGGAGTCCAGTTCAGCTGGGCAGACTATCTATGTGGTGAGTTCCTTGCGAATAGTCGCGAAGCATAGGAGCAGGGAAAAATGTTTCACTACGTGTGGCTCCCATTGTCAATAGTACTGGTGGCATGAGAGTTGCCCGAAGATAGCCAATTCCCTTCGGTCGGGTCGGACCTTCTAGAGGCAACGAAGTACGCTTCGCTTTGGATGACCAAGGCCGCGCAACGTATTAGAGAAAGTAAGATTTTCTGGGTGCTAATGGAGATGAATATCTGGATGGGGATCAATCGCAAGTTGTGGTTGTCATCCATAGTATACAACAGTTTACAGAGCTTTGCAGAGTTCAAAGTAGATTTCCACCATGTCTTCATCAGGGTGCGGAAGGACCCTATGAAGATGTGGCATGATTTACCATACCTGAAGACTGACGACGTGATATTCACAGTCCTTGAGTCTTGATCATTGGAGTGGCGCGCTCTAGTTGGCTCTGCGGTGGAAACAGACAAGTCCATTGTGCATCGTAAGAAGGAAGAGACAAAGCTTCGAATGGTGCAACTAGCAGAAAAGTGCAGTAAAGAGGAAGTAGCGGCTAAGGCCCAGGCAACGCGTGATGTTGCGAAGCTGGTGGAACAACAGAAAATAGGAGAAGAAGAGTGCAAAGGACAGAAGTCACCTTCGCCTGAACCAGAGACAAACACAGAACAAGGTGGTGTAGACCCACAGACAATGTCCACCTAGCTCAAGCATTCATGGCCACGAGAGCAAATGGTGCCATGGAAGAAAACAAAGGCATCAACGACATCTTTCGACCTAATCACCCTCGCTAAGGGGGATTTACATGATATCGACAAAATGGTGAGGGATGTCACCACAGAAGCCCTCCAACAATTTGAAGAAGAACAACAGCTAGTATTAGGGGCTCTTCGAACAGAGTTGCAGGTCACACTCCACAGGCTGGCATAGTGTCCACCAGCCTTGTGATTGGCACTTTGACTACTGAGGAGATGTTGTGCACAAGGGTGACCAACACGATAGTGATACCACATGGAGCACTTAATACAGAGAAGGAAGCTGACAAACCCATGGTGAGTAGTTTGAAATGGGTAGGATTGAATATGGCCGCACTCCCTCGAGAGACGCTCTACCTCTTATAGGATGGAGTCACCACAGAACTTTGGGCCAGGGAGAGTCGCCCTCTACAGGTAATGAGCAAGCAGTGCATCAACATTGGGAAGTTGGGCCTGCAATGCAACAAGGTAGTGGAGCAAAATAAATAGATAATGCAGGTCATAGAGTAAGCCTACTGTATGGTCCTAGAGTTTGACATTCAGACAGAGGAACCGGTGGAGGTGTGCATCCACAAATTGGCCACAGGGGTGCACGACGCTCGAGCAGACATGGTCAGTGTTCAGCTGGAGCTGAACCTGCAGATCGGAGAATTACAGTTGAAGGCTCAGCCTTCAACTCCACCGGAGATCATGGAACAATGAACCATCGTTGTTACAGCAACAACAACGATGGTTGACAGTGCAGTGGCAGACTACATGCAGCTGTTTGAACAATCAGTCGAGGTCCTAACTTCCCTACAAGAGGACCCGAATGTAGAGTGCTTAGAGACAGAGGTGCGTGAGCTCCAGTAGAGGTATGACGAGATAAAAGGGATTGCGCAGATGGTTTCCCTTACACAGAGGCTTGCGTGGATGCAGGAGGCAAAGGCGCTCAAGGAACAGGTGGATTCCACTTGACACAAAGAAGTGGTCATAAAAGCACGCCTACAACCATGGATTGATGAGGCTTATACAATTACAGCCTCCATTGAAGCAAATCTCGCGCAACTCCAAGCAACTCAGTAGAGGATCCAGGGCAGTAGTTCAGCAGGAGCGGTCACCGAACAACACATGGAGGAAGTCCAGCAAGCAATTGCTCAGTGCGCTGCCAAAGTTGCAGCGATCGAAACAGAGCTGGGAGATCTTTGTGCTAAGATCTCCACACCTACAGAGTGACTCGAGGGTGAGTCACAATGTTTTTGTTAGGGGCCTATTCGACGTAGGATCACCCAAGGGCAGTTTTGGGGCTTAAAGCCCATATTTTGGTCCAATTTTTGTAATCTCAATGTAAAGACTCCGCATTTTGTGGTCGCAAAGCACGTAGTTGTTAAAGCATCATAGGGTTGTCCGCCCTTATTTTGATAATGTAATGTTGGTTGTAAAAGATCTACCCATGGTTTGTGGACCATGGGATTGTATAAATAGAGCGAAGCTCTAAGTAGTTAAGAGATCAATGAAGACAAAGAATCAATGATGGAATGATGTATGAGAGATAGCTCTAAGTAGAAGTCTATGTTTGGGTTGTAGCATAGGTAGAGGCTCTGCAGCTCAGTGCGCAGAGGCCTAGAAGTCCATAGCCGAGTGCGTGGACCCCTGCAACTGAGTGCATAGGGCGAGTCGAGTCTGTAATCATCTGGAGTTATCAATAAAGATAAGTGTTCTATAATTTCAACGTATTTATTTCCTGTTTATTCATCTGTTATGTTGGATATGAATTTCGATTCTAATGCCTATATGATGCGTGAATGTGTATAATTGTATTGGTTAAGTTAACGCAAGTAAGAACATATGTTTACGCAAACCTAACTAATATATGTTAATAAGATAAGTAAGATACTTAGCTTACTTTGGGATATATTGCAGTTCGTTGCCCTATCAGTGCAAAAGGACTTCAGCCCTTGGTTAGGGCTGTGTGGAAGCCGATTGTAACATTCCGTGAAGGTACTGGAGGTAGAGCAGAGGGATAAGCAACCTGTGCGAAGGTAGGTATAGTTGGAATAAACTGACATCACAACCATCTCAAGGATGTAGAAACTTGGTTCCAGCATTCCCCCATACTGCTTCAAGTGATACTTTAGTCCACACTCCGCGGGCTGATGCCGAAAGGGCTAGTAGTGTAGGGATTTGTTTGGCTAACTAACGTTGAACTTGGGTCAGGCCCCCACAAGCCAACATGCTCTTTAATGCATACCTGATGATATCTGGATCTTAGATCAATCTTCAAGAACATTGTTGATCCCTTCATCTAATCAAAAAATTCATCAATCCTTGGCAATGGATACATGTTATTGAGATTCACTTTGTTCAACTGCCTATAATCAATCCATAATATAAGAGGACCATCCTTCCTCTTCACAAACAATACTGGTTGGCCCCATGGAAATACACTTGGCCTAATGTATCCTTTGTCAAGCATCTCTTTCAGCTGCAACTTTAACTTTACCAACCTAGGTGTGCTCATCTTGTAAGGTGTTTTGTTGTGCTAGTCTTGCTCCTGGTACCAACTCAATAGAAAAGTCTACTTCCTTGTGAGGTGGAAACCCTAAAATCTTTGCGAGAAACACATCGTGAAACTACTATAGAACTGGGTACTTGCTCAAAGAATTTGTATCCTCAACTTCCTTACCTTTATCTCTAGAAATATGCATTGCAAATAACACAAACCCTTTTTTGTGATTGTGCTTTGCTTGCATAGTTGTCACCATACTAACTAATGTGGCTTTCTTCTTTCCCTGTAAGACTCTTTCTTCCCCATTGTAATCCAAACACGTAATGGATTTTTCATAACAATCCACCTTGGTCCTATGAAGGTATAGACAGTCCATACCCAATAGCATATTATATGATCCCAATGGAAATACATTCAAGTGCGCTGATGTAGACATGCCATTCAACTCAAATGCACAAGTTCTTACCCAATGATGAACTCTTTTCTTTGTACCTGTAACCAACTGCACTAACAAAGATTCTACATGTACTTCTTTATTCAAACCACACTTATCCACCAAGTCAGCACTAACATAATTATAATTACATCCAAGTTCAATTAAAATAGAAACAACTTGATGAAAAATCTTACTGTCCATCTCAATGATAGATTCTTGATGGTTTTCTTGCTTATTATCGAGTGTTGCATAGATACGAGGAACACTCTAACCAACATCCCCAACAATACGCACCTCTTATGCACTATAGATCTAAGGACTATCACCCTGATTTTGTTGACGATCTCTCTTAAGGTGTTCCTTACTTTATGTCAACTCCTCCAACCATCCAATACCATCACCTCTATGTTGATGTTGTGATCCATGTCCCTTTCTAGTTGCATTGAACTTCTTTTGTGGTGCTACATTATCTCTCTTCCGCATTCTGAGGCCTTACTCTTTCAGTTTTCATCTTTACCTTTATCTTTCCCTTGCCATCCTTGATGAGATTTATTCTTATGCTTCGACTTCTCATAACAATGCTTCAATTTCCGAATAATTTCCTCAATTGACCAAGGCTCATCATACTCAATCTGATCTCTAAATTATAATGTCAAACCACTGAAAAATTGTTGAACTTTAGCTCCATGAACTTAGTCATGTACTCTTCATCTGTCATTAGTCCCATGTTTAGCTCCTAATTAATTCTAGGTCCTAGGTAAATTTAAATTCTCCAAAGGCAAAATTCATCGGTCCTTAAAAATTAAATTTTAAGAGGTCCGGGGACTAAGGTAAATTAATTATTTTGATAAATTTTAAGCCTTTGATCCTAGGGTTAAGTCAAAGTAAAAAATTTTGGGAAATTATTTCAAAATTTTAATTTTTGAATTAATTAACATGCATTTAATTGAAAAATTCGAATTTCCTCAAGAATTAAAAAATTTTGACGGATGACATTAAAATAAATTTTAATCCTCATCAATGGTTGAGATTGCTTTGACGAGTATCACTCGAGCTAGCCGTTGGAGGCTTTATCTTTAAATAGGAAGTCATTTGTCAGTCTAATTCTTTGGCCCTACCATCATAGTACCTTTTTGACAAGTACTTCTTCCTGAAAATCCTCTTGAACTCATGCCAACTCAAGTCCCCTGTCCTAATGTCTCTGACCTGCTTCACATCTTCCCACTAGAAATTTTCTTTACCTATCAGGCTAGAGATAACAACTATGCACTTCATATTATATATGTAATTATGCAACTCAAAGAACTTCATCCCAAGTTTCCAAGCCTCTTCATCTTCCATATTCTTCAAATATCCATCAAAATTAAGTGCCTTTTATTTCTTAAATTCATCTAGAAAGTATCCCTTATCACTCCTCCTGTAAGGATGTTAATGATGATGATCATAATGCCTATTAGAACTAGAACTAGAGTAGTACCTATGTCCATCATCTCTCCTATTTGTAGTATCCAACATCCTACCATCTCTCACTGTGTCATCTATATCCGACCTCTAACCACCATGAGACCTACTTCTATATGCCCCATTAGTTCTGTCCTCCTACCCATGGCTGATCCAAAGTGGCCCCTATTGTTGAAATTCTGACGAACTCTAAAGAAGTATTACATTAACATCTACTTGTTTCTCTTGTGCTTGCATGATTTTATCATTGTCTGCCAACAACTCCTTATTTCTTCCTTCAAGCTTCTCAATGTGTATGCTAAGTTAGAAGAGTGACCAACACCACATTTCTCTTCTGATTCATAGGGAGAATATTGGTAGTCAAGCATCTTACTAGTCATTTTTTATCTCTTTCCTGCAAGGCATACTATGTCAGCTAAACCAAATCACAATAAACAAACATACCTTAGAAAAATTTGGGGAGGATATCTCATCTACAAGGTCAACCAAATCAATGTAATACATGTACAAACATAATCATAACAACATATATGCATATAACCAACAAGTGTATCAACACATAAACATCTTTCTAGCTAGATTCCACTCATCAATTCATGACCATATCAACTACACATCATGACCTCACGCATGACAAAAATAACCATACGGATGCACATTTGACAGCATGTAAGCATTAACAAACATATAAATGCACAACCAATCATACACTCATGATGACACAGTTCACAAAACCAACATCCTCTTTCACATGGTGATATCACTACAACCATGACCGACAACATGCATATGCAACAAACATATATACCACAAGGATGATTAACACATGTGAAATAGACATGAATGCATGACCGACACACACCACCCATCCAGTCCAAGGGGCGAACCATGCTCTAATACCACTCTCTAACACCCTCATCCCACATCTACCCAAGTAACTAGCCAACCAGAGTAAATATGCAACGGGAGGCCACTATAATGGGATTAAACCTCCTAAGTCATCTTAAGGAAGTGGAATCAATGGAAACAAACCATGCATACCTTCCACATCAGCAACAAAACTCCCATAAGCCATACCAACCTCTCAGGAAACCAGCCCCTAGGTCCCACTGCGTTTTTAGACCATTGACCCCCCAGACACTCCCTTCATATGGACATGCATGCATCCAGAAGGCTCTACATGACCCCACAACATGGGTATGCATGTTTCTGGGGACTTTTCTCCTCAGACCTATGCATACAACTCTGAAGTTTGTGCCCCTTTTTCGGGCCCAGAGCCTAGGACACTACCTAGAAATCAATGACACTTTTAGAACTGAAATATTACAATAGAATAATGATACAGCTAAAATTACTTGAACAAGGACATGACTAGACCCTACTAGCCATGACATGAATTTCTTCAAACATGTCACAAATATGTAATCTATAGGTTTAAACAATATATCTGAGCATAGGGGTCCCATACTTATTTGAGAATCGCTAAGAAGCATTGTTCCCTTATATCATTAGTTGCATTATAATCTATTAGGTCATAGATACATTATTCATTCATTTACAAATCAAAACATGAGCAGATCCATACATAATCACTATCATAATACATGCTTATAACCAACATAATAACAACAGAAATATCAAGGATACATTAGCCATATAATCCACATATAAACCAATATATTTACACATAACATACCAAGGAAATAACCTCTTATTAATGAATGCAAAGGCCAATGCAGGATGGGACTACCACATTCTCCCAAACCATAGATTGGATGATTGAAATCTCTCTTCAGCCAACCACCCCCGTGCCATATCCCAAGCATGAATGTGGGACTCAAACCAAAGGAACCAGCCATGGCATCCACAGGCTTAACCACCTCATCCTCATCAATAGAAACCAGGATTTACTGTAATCTACACTGGATAACTAAACCAAAATAATAAACATGTAAAACAGAATTTACCATGATATCCACCAGATTTGTAAGCCAAAACAAGCCTAGATGCCATAGGATTTCTCCACATACACCATGAGGAATTTTCCTGTCTCCTAGTCTCTCAGGCTTTACCACAATCCACACCATATCACTAGTCCCTAAACCAAGACCCACTCCCCAGGATTTATCGCATATTCCATCTCGGGATTACTAGGCTTGATGGAGAGCACCCACCTCCAGGGTTTACTGGATATCTTTCCATTCACCAGTCGAAAATTTCTAGGACCACTGAAGCAACAAAAAATATGGCTTTACCGTGACCCACTGTTCGGTTCATGGATTACTAGACCATGTGTTCTTTTATTCAAATATCCACCTCACTTAACTTCAAATCCATCTAAAAAGCCAACTCAACCAAAACATGAGAACCCCATCATACCATGGCTATTCAAAAATGGAAAGGCTAAGTTGAGAACACTATCACACTTGGAAAAACCCATGCCATAACAGCAATGAACCACATGCAATACCATGCATGCCAAATCTAGCAAGGAAAACACACATGCAAATCGATACCTAAAAAGAACCCTGCTGTAGCTATTTGATCCTGCTTTTCCTTGCTTGATCCTTCCTTGCTCTTGCCTTCTTTTCCTTTCTTGATGTAATGCCAAAGTTCTCTAAGAAAACTCTAAGTGTCCAAGAGTGAGAGAGAGCGAGAGAGAATAATGATATAGCTCCAAAACTAAACTAACAAAGGTACCAACTTATCCTCAAAATTATTTTTATCAATGAGGCCTATATTTTCTTCATTTTGTGACCTTTCACCTTAATTTTCTCCTAATTTCCATTATTTCCATAAATAAATGTGCCAAAAAGTCCATTTTGCCTTTCCAAATTCCTTTTGCATTTCCTTTTCCAATTTTCTTGTCCATAATAAACCAAATGAACACCCACACTAGGCTTTTTTTCCCAACATTCAACTTGGAATAAGTGTCCCATCAGCCATGGTTATTAGTTTTCTTTTATTAACTTTTATTACATGGAATTTTCACCGGGGTTGTTACAATATGCAACTATGTTCTCTTTACCTTTAATTTATTGATCTCAAAGTCGAACTTATTGGTCATGGTCAACCATCTAACTTTCCTAACATTCAAATTTGGTTGGTTAAATAGATACCACAATCCACTGTGATTTCTCATCAATACAAACCTCATGCACTGAAGATAGTGCCTCCTCATCTTCAATTCATGTATGACTGTTGCCAACTTAAGATCATGTGTCGGGTAATTTTTCTCGTGCTCATTAATTTTCCTTGATTCATAGCATACCACCTAGCATTCTTGCATAAGAACTCCACCAAGTCCTCTATTGCAAGCATCTCTACATACCACAAATTCTTTGTCTAGATTTGCAATCTTTAACACTGGAGAATTTGTCAACAATTGCTTCAACATCTCAAAACTTGTTGCACATTCCTTTGTCCATTCAAACTTTGTACCTTTCCTTTGCAATGATGTAATGAGATAAGAAATGTGAGAGAATTTCTTGTTGAACCTCCTATAATGACCTGCTAACCCCATGAATGATTTTACCTCATCCACATTTCTAGGAGCTTTCCATTCCATGATACCCCTTATCCCCTCTGGATCCACTGTTATGCCTTCCTTGGAAACCACATACCCCAAGTAATTTACCTTTGTCTGAAAGAAACTACATTTTCTAAGCTTGGAATACAACTGATGCTATCTTAGCAATCTCAATATTGTCGCTAAGTGTTTCGCATGTTCTTCCTCATTCATAGAATATATCAATATATCATGAATGAACACAATAACAAACTTGTCCAAATAAGGACGCAACACACTATTCATCAAGCACATAAAAGTAGCTGGAGAATTAGTCAAACTAAATGGAACTACAACAAGCTCATAATGCCCATACCTAGTATGGAAAGCGATCATGTGAATGTCCCCTTCCTTAATGTGTACCTGATGATATCCTAATCTCAGGTCAATATTAGAGAACATTGTTGCTCCCTTCAACTAATTGAAAAATTCGTCAATCCCCAACAATGGATACTTGCTCTTCATAGTCGCCTTGTTCATTTTCTTGTAATCAATGCATAACATGGGAGTACCATCCTTCTTCTTTACAAACAATAAAAGTGCACACCAAGGCGATACATTTGGCCTAATGTATCCCTTTTCAAGCATTTCCTTCAATTGAAACTTCAACTCCACCAACTCAAACGTGCTCATCATGTATGGTTTCTTAAACGTTGATTCTTCCCTTGATACCAACTCAATAGAAAAATCCACTTCCCTATGAGGTGGAAACTCTAAAAATTTGGGGGAAATACATCTTGAAATTTTTGTCAGATTGGGTATCTGCTCAATACCTCTACATCTTCAACTTCCTTACCTTTATCACTAGAAATATGCACTGCAAATAACATACACCCTTCCTATGACTGTGCTTCAGCTGCATATTTTCACCATTCTAACTGATGTTTCCTTCTTCTTACCTTGCAAAATTATCTATTCTCCATTGTCATCCAAGCACTCAATATAACAATCCACCTTAGTCCTATGAAGATACATCTTGTTCATACCCAAAATCATACTATATGACCCCAATGAAAATACATTCAAATGTGTTGATGCATGATTACCATTCAAATCAAATGCATAAGCTTTTACCCAATGATGAACTTTCTTCTTTGTACCTGTACCCAACTGCACTAACCAAGATTCTGCATGCACTTCTTTATTCAAACCACACTTATCCACCAAGTCAAGATTAACATAACTATAATTAGATCTAGGGTCAATCAAAATAGAAACAACTCGATCGCAAATATTACCATGCATCTCAATAACAAATGCCTGGTGATCTGCCTACCTATTATCCAATGCTGCATAGATCCAAGGAATACTCTATCAAACATCCTCCACTGTTTGCGCCTCCAGTGCACTATAAATATGCGGTCTACTACTTTTATGCTATGGATAATCTCTCCTGCAATTCTCTCCTCCAAAATTCCAACACGGTAAGGGCTTCTTATCATCACCCTTGTTCTGCTCAGACCAAAATCCCTATCCTTTGTTAGATGCATTGAACTTCTTATGCAGTGTTACATTCTCTTTGTTACTTGTATATTAAGGTATTGTTCTCTTCTTGTCACATTTTCCTTTATTCTTATCATTACCTTTCCAGTCCCGCTTAGTCTCAGATCTGTGATTTGATTGCTCATAACACTCTTTTAGCTTTCGGATGGGCTCCTCCAATGATCTAGGCTCATCAAATTCGATCATGCCCTTGAATGCTATCAGAAACCCACTGATGAATATTTGAATCTTGGCCTTCTCCTCATGGAGTTAAGGCACATATCTCAATAACTCCAAAAATATGCTAGTGTACTCCTCATCAGTGATAGATCCCATTTTCATATCATAGAATTCCTTTTCTTTGTCATCATAGTATCTCTTTGATGTTGAAGAATGTAACTAGGTTCGGTTTTCATATTTATATTTGAGTCAAAGAATCAAAAATATTTTTTTATTATTACTACAATGACTTATTCAAGCATGCGTTTCATGCTTAGGTCATCATTTTATAGATCAAAGTACCCATTTTTGAATTCTGTGTTTTATAATAAGTCATTAGAGTCAGTGTCCATTTAATGTGACCCTTCTTGGGCTTTTGTATCATGTAAAAAGAATTATTGTTCAGTCAAAAATGTATTTTATCACCTCCACACCATGTCAACCCTAATCTCATGTGGTCGCCCTACAAGAGGACAATTCGACCCACATAAGAGACTATATATACAAGATAATTTCGATATATTTGGACATCAACTCAACAAGTTCGATACACATCAAGGAAGTGTAGAAAAAATGTGAAGTTCTAGGGGAAGAAGGAAGAAGTACAAGTCGAAGTTTCTAGTCTATCTCTCTCTCTCTCTCTCTCTCTCTCTCTCTCTCTCTCTCTCTCTCTCTCTCTCTCTCTCTCTCTCACTTTTATGCGAATTTACTGGGATATTTGCTAGATCAAAGTTCTGTTGCTGGGAGGGTCAAAATTTTGAAAGTGTTGGGTCAAAGATTCTGCTGCTAGAAGGTTGAAATTTTGGATTTTTTGGGTCGAAGTGTTATTGCTGCAAGGTCAAAGATCTAGATCGAATTTTTTGGAAGGAATGGTTTACTTGGTGGTTGGAGGACTATGTCTAGGTTTAAGAGTCTTGTATTATCTTGTCTTAACTACTAAAGGAAGAAGTTTTACTGGGTTTTCCCCTAGATATGGGTTTTTCCCTGACATAATGCCTACATCTTGTGTCTCTTGTTCTTGTGATCTTCATACACACGTAATTTGGTAATTTCTTCATAAAAGATATATAATAAAGATATAAAAGAAGCCAACATAATTCACAAGTAATTATCAAGAAAGATAAATATAACCCTAACTCTACTAGCATTTATTTCTCAACATGGTATCAGAGTTAAGGTCAAGAAAGATTTGAGATCACCATGTTTGCTTGAAAGAAAGGGCTACTCCCTCTATGATAAGATAATTGAAAATGGGATTCAATATTGTAGGAAGATGGATCAAAAGAACCATCTACAACTTATTCAATAAGGTCAAAAGCAAAGGGTTTTTGACTACACTCACAAGTTCACTCAATGATGAAAGTGCATGGACTATTGATAGTGGAGCATCAAGACACATGACAAGAGACAAAAAAAAACTTCACACTCTATCAAAGGAATAATATTCTCATGCAGTGGAATTGGGAGACAACAAAAGAAACGTTTTTGAAGGCCTGGGATCAACCTCTTTGAAGCTGGACAATGGAACAAAGCTACATCTCAACAATATACTCTATGTTCCAGGTTTGAAAAATAATTTACTTTCAATTTCTTTCTTAGAAGATAAAGGTGATAGAGTTTATTTTGTAGATGGAAAGGTTTTGGCTTGGGATAAAGATTCAATCATTGATAGAGCTAGAGTTATTGGAATTCGTGAAGGAAGTTTATGTATAGTATTAACACCATCTACTCAAGCCCTAGTTCACATGGAAATCAATCCCATTGAAATGTGGCATAGAAGATATGGAAATTTACATTAAAGGTTTTTCCATCTCTCAAAAATTTGGTAAATGGAATTCCAAATATTAAATAAGATTGTGAAGGAATATCCAAGGGATGTGCCTTGGGAAAGAATACATGGAAACCATTTACAAGCAGTGAAACAAGGTCTAAATAAATATTGGAACTTATCCATTTAGATGTGTGTGGGCCTATGTATGACAAATAACTTAGAGTTCATCTCTATTATATAATGTTCATCTATGATCACTCTAGAAAGACATGGCTCTGTCTACTCAAAACAAAGGATGAAGTATTTGGAAAATTCAAGGAATTTAGGTCTAAAGTAGACACCATAACTAAAAGAAGAATAAAGGCTTTGAGATCTGATAATGGTGGAGAATACTCTTCAAAAGAGATAATTTCATATCGCAAATAAGTAAGAATTAATAGGAATATCATTATTCCCTACAATCCCTAACAAAATGGAGTTACAGAGAGGAATAATAGAACACTTGAAGAATGTATACGAACAATGATTTTTTTATCAATATATTCCTAAAATTGTATGGGGATAATCTCAATTACTATTTTTTATACACAAAATATAAGTCCTCATAGAATCCTCAATAATATGATGTTCGAAGAAGCATTCACTGGAATAAATCCATGTGTGGACCATCTTTGAATCTTTGGATGTCCCACTTATATCCATATTCCAAAGGAAAAATGAAAGAAGCTTTATTCTACAATCATTAAAGGGTTTTTTGTTGGCTACAGTATTTCTTCAAAGGCATATATATAATCTACATCAAGGAAGAAAGGAATATTGAAATAAGAAGGGACATTATATTTGATGAAAATCATACCTACAAGAGATACAAAGTTATTCATATGGATTTTGATGACGAAGACATACCACTATTCAAAGAATAAGAGCATGATGAAAATCTTATTATATACAAACCAAGAAGAAGAAGAAGGAACAAGTGAGCCTATTCAACCTGTGATCATACTCGACACAAGGAAGAGGCCAAATTAGTTAAAATCTATTCTTGAAGATGATGAAGGACACGGAATTACGAAAGGAACTTTTAGAGAAATCAAAAGACAAAAAATATATTTTGGATATGCCTCATAGACAAAAAAACTAATAAAAGTTGAACTAACTACATTTTAGGAAGTTTCTTATCAAGAAGTATGGAACAATGCTATGCAGGAAGAATATCAATCCATCATGAATAATGGGGTTTGGAAATTTATCATTCCCAGACCAAGTGACAATTCAATTGTCACCTCTAAATGGATCTAGAAGATCAAGCACACTTTTGATGGAAGAATAGACAAGTACAAAGCTAGATTCATTGCAAGGGGTTTCTCTCAAAAGGAAGGAATATACTATGAAGAAACCTTTACACCTACTGCAAGATGTACTACTATAAGATCTTTGGTTTCCTTGGTTGCAACAATGGGATGGAATATCCATCAAATTTACGTAAAAAAAACATTTATGAATGGGACCATAGATAAATAATTATACATTGAACAACCTGAAGGCTTTGAATAAATAGCAAAGACACATGTTTGTAGACTCAAGAAGGCCCTATATGGTTTGAAGCAAACTCCTAAGGCTTGGTATGCAAGAATGGATGCATACCTTCTAAGAATTGGGTTCATCAAAACTTATGTTAATCCAAATCTCTATATCAAGGTTGCGGATAATGAGCCAGACATTATTATACTATATGTCGATGATCTATTTATTGTAGGTGTAGAATGAAGGATACGAGAATGTAAGAAGATGTTGGCAGTCGAATTTAAGATGAAGGATCTGGGTCTAATGCATTATTTCCTAGGTTTGGAAGTAAAGCAGAAACCTAGGGAGATTTATTTGGGGCAAGGAAAGTATATAATTAAGTTGTTGCAAAAATTCAGTATGATGGATTCTAAGCGCACGAAATACTCCCATGATCACCAATCTCAATAAGTTGGAATATCTTACTCAAGTATCGTAGATCCTACCTCCTATCAAAAGTTTGTGAGTTCTCTAATGTATCTAGTAAACATTAGGCTAGATATATGTTTTTTTGTAAACATCGTAGTCAATTTTAGTTGGAGCCTTGTCATGATCATTCGATAGCTACCAAGCATATATTGATATATCTATGAGGTACTATTCATCACTACCTAAAGTATGATACCAAGGAAGTCAAGCTAATAGGTTTTCCAGATTCTGATTAGGGTGGAAATGAGACCGATGGAAGAAGCACTATTGTTGGATGTTTTAGTTTGGGATCTACGATAATTTCATGGATGAGTAGAAAACAAGATCATGTTTATTTAAGTAGTGTTGAAGTTAAGTATGTGGCTACATGTGAAGTAGGAAAGCAGGTTGTATGGTTAAGGAAGCTTCTGCTAGATTTGTTTGAGAAACCTCTAAGTCCTACTGTGATAAATTATGATAATCAAAGCATCATTAAGATGCATGAAGATCGCATGTTTCATGCAAGGACAAAGCATATCAACAATAAGTACCACTATATTAGAAGTTTTGTACGAGATGGGATGGTGAAGCTATAATATGTTCTGATCAATGAATAGGTAGTTGATGTTTTAACAAAGTCTCTTCCTAATAAGAAGTTTGAATATTTGAGAAGCATGTTTGGTTTGGTTGATATTACTAATTTCGTTAACAAAATATGTTGGGAAGAGACTTGAGGATGCATCTTATGTGATACAAAATGCCTGGGAGGACATCTGGTTGGCACATGTGTTGATGTCTACTTCCCAAATTAGGGAGGGTGGTGTTGGTCATAGAGTTGTGACCTTGCATTACACACCTAGTTCCCTGGGTTGATCGTTAGCAAGTTAGCCTAATGGTACATAGATAGGCTGAAATATTTAGTCCATATTATTCCTTGTTAGCTTGAGGGGGCTTAGACCTAGGTTCAAAGTTAGCTACGCTAACCAACAAAACCCTACACTCCTGGCCCTTTCGGCAACAACCCACTTAACGCAAGCTACAGTCTCACCCAAGGCAATATTGGGGGATGCTAGAACTAGGTTTTTACGTCTAGAAGGCTATGTGATGTGGGGTTAAGGCATTTATTTAGTTTCAGGCCTGATCTGACCTTCATCAACCCTTATCCTTGAAATCCCCAAACTTAAGGAAATTTCCACTTAAATAGAGTTATGAGCTTCACCTAAGGGTCTAATCATGCATAAAATAATAGATAATTGTAGTCCCAAATATTTACAGAGTAAATAAGACAATAATACACATAAATTACATTCAATTGAGCATAAATATAGAAAAGACATAAATATCTAGTTCAGACATAGTTTTGCTTCAGATATTCTTTTAATATTCCAGATATTCAATACATATACATTCAAACCCTGTGCAAATAGCTATAGGGGCCCATGCACTCATCTACAGACTTACCAACGTTGTACACAGCTACATGATACTTCCCCTTTGCCTAATTACAGAAAATATTTTACGCTTACATACTCAAAAAATATCAAATCTGACTGACTGATTTTCTTAGACTTGCTAAGACACCCCTTTATATGATTTTTCCCTATTACAATACTGGCATGGTCTGCAAACCATGGGCAGATCTCAAAATAATACAAAAACTAAGGGGATTTGACCTTCCTAAAACCCCTTGACTACTAGTGACATGCACTACTCACACTCCTCTCCTCAAAATGTGGTGACTTTACAATATCTTATCAAAATTGGACCAAGGGAACCCCATCCCAACAAACCCCCAACACAGAGATGTGACTCATCCTTAATTCAGTCTACTGGAATGCTCTTTATATTTTCTTTCAATATACTAAATGAAGACTTCACTGGGTGAAGTGCCTCCATGCATTGCACTGCTGCCTGTCGAACTTCTTTGGCCAACTTCTATGTAGTCGATCCTTCTGCTGCTAAGACGATTGTTTGTTGTGTTTGTTGCATACTTTTGAGCATGCCTTCCAGAGTCTGTGAGAGTTTCCCTACCTCTTCTTCCCATGATTGCATCTATGTAAGGATAATATGCATTTTCTTGTGCAAATCCTTGATCTGTGCTTGCCGGGAGGTCCCTTCTTAAAATCCAGTCGAACTGTTACACAGGTGCTAAGGTGCACGTTGTTGCCTTAATCTCATCATATTGCGGTTTCTTATTTTTCACCTGAGTTTCCTCCTATAGTGAGGCCCACAGTTCGAGAGTTTCTTCAAACAATTGGCTACAGTCCAGCGTCAAGATTTCCCCTGTCCATTCTTATGGTAGCCTGGCAATGTTCTCAGATCACTGGTGGCCTAGTGGGATGTAAATTCATTTGAAGCTTAGTAATTTTCATATGGAGATCAAAACAAACCTTATCCACCTACACATTCGACTCTCTGAATGCATCCGCCAACTACTGCAATTTGTCTTCAGAAGTAGCCTTATACTGAATTTGGAGCTCTGCAAGCTCACTACATACTCTGGAAATGGATTGCTCCAGCTATGCCCTTCTTGCAGCTACCTCATCGCGATATTGGGAGATTTGTGATTTTCATAGCACATTTGCTGACTAGTGACCTTCACATCTATCATCGCCACGAAAGCCCATTTCTCTCGCACCTTACGCTCATCTGCTACACCCTGGTATAGCTCATGTAATGTGTACAGAGTGAGTTCCGCAAGGTTAATACTCACATTCTTAAGTGACTGCACTCTCTCCCTCTCTTCGACATTATTCGGGTGTAAATATACATCAGGAAAGGGTACAACACGGAGCTCTAAAGTTGTACTGACGGCACACTGCTCAATGTCGTTGGTTCCACACTTGCTTGAGATCAACTCGCTTGAACCTGGCTCATTTGAACCTGTCTCGCCTAAGCCTAAAATTCTTTGAGGCCCTCTTGGACCTTCGTCGACTAGTACTTCTCTTCAATGTGGCCCCATATATCTTTCATCGCGGACCTGACAGTATCCCCAATTTCATCAAGGTCCCCCTCAGTGAGGACCATGGCTTCTAGACCAGTGGACTTATCAGATTTGTGCTTCTTACGTTCATCTCCCACATTGGTCTTCTCCCATCATTTGAGAATAAATGGAGAATCAACATCCTTTGGGTCTACATAGGGGTCTTCACCACCCTGGTCAAGTTCTTCTGTATGTTTTTCTTTTTCTTGCTCATGCTTGGGTTCCTGTGCAGTATTCTTTTCTAGGTCGATGGCCACCTTCTTCTTTTCCTTCAGTGCATCTTTACTAGTCCCTGCTATCCCCTCTATAATGTTTTTCAGAAGGAGCCAATTGAGTGGCCATTGAAGGACAACTGGGTGATGTCTTCCTCAGTGACCAAAAATGACAACGTCATCCAAGTCTTTGTCAAATCATGCCTTGCGCAGATATACACATGGTGGAAATTGGCCTTGAAGTTAGTGATGCACCTATATTCCATGAATAGCCTCGGTGACAACCTTGGCTTTTGGTTGATCACCATTCATAGACCCATTTCAAATAATACCTAGAAAATATTATTTTTTATCACACGGGCACAGTCCTTTTTTGCCCACAGTGAGGCAGATTTGGTAGCCTCAAAATACTCTGGATCCGTAGTGGGGAACTATGAATCAGCCGGTGTCCTCCAAGTTATCATCGATGTCAACAATAAGAGCCACGTGTAGTGGAACGATGAGGCCATGCATTTTTCCTCATGATCTTTCCTACCAAGATGGCGGCGAAAAAATGCACAGCCTCATCGTTGATAGAGCTAATGGTGTATCCAGACTTCTTAATTAATCCAAAGTCACTCTTCATTTGATCTGTGAGCTTTTTCTCTAGCGACTTCCCCACAAAATCATCTGCAGGGTTCGCACCTTGATAGGAAAATAATGTGATTCTCTGTACCCATCATGGACCAACGCCAACAACTGGCACACACACATAGTGTTAATGATGCTTCAGCTAAAGTGTGGGATGTACAACAAGTTTAGCAATCCCGCACACTTAATATCGGCCTCCCATTTCATTAGTTCAAGTCTTGTGAGGCCTGCCTCCTCATAGTAGACTGCCTTCAGATACTTGCTAGGTTCTAGATATGGAAATTTCTCATGGTTGCCAAAATCCCAATCTTCCATGTAGATCTGGGGTACCCTGGCCAACAATTCACCTTCAAGAGGTACTTCCTCCAGCAGCAATGGTGTAGATACCTTAAATTTGACAAAGTCCGGATCATTATTCACTTTTGAGGTTGGCTTCCCCGCTGGCATATATGATAGCAACCAAGATATTGGCTTTGATCCTTCTGTGCTGATATGCTCAAACCCCTCATTCAACTCTTCTTCACCCAAGTCCTGTGGCTCTATTGGCTACTTATTTTTATCCATTTTTCCATTCTTTCTTTACTCGGTTGGAATTTTCCATGGCAATTTCCAAATTGGGGTCTATTGCGGCTTTTTCTAATTTTTCTCTCCTGCCATGGAGGTAGTATGCTTTGGCCTCAGTCACTTGGGTGTTGTAGCATGGACTGGTGGTGTTGCAGTCATGATGATCCCTAATCCTCTCTTCAAAATATCTTTCTTAACTTCCTCCCAACTCAGGTAACCAGACATGGAGCACCAGACTCGACTCTTTAAGCACAAAAACACATAACAAATTCTCAAGAAGAAAAGTGTCCAAATGTGGAATGGGATGTGATATTTATAACCCAATTCAAATTTAAACTATCTTTTCCCCCTCAGATCTTCCTCATAAATGCGAATTTGGTGGTATATCTTTCCTGATTTTCACCTTAAATGCATTTCCCCTGCTCCTTTTAATGGAAAATTCCCTGTCAAATTAGCTTTAGTTGTTCCAATAGTCACTTTCTGGGCAGGCTACGTGGGACCCTTCCTTATGGCTTAGCTACCTCATCGAAAATTCCACCTGCACCATCTTTCAAAACATCACTCAACCTTCCTTCTTCGATAATTTTTTTCCTCGACATGGTAGTTTATAGTCCTGTGCTCTCTTTCAACTACCAGAAGCACTAAGACTTTCTTATTTTCATGTAGTCATTGTGCAGGGGTGGAATCATCCCTGTAAACCTTCAATCTACTCCCATTAATCTTGCCAGGAAACACTTCCTCATTCAGCTTCGTGAGTTGAACTGCGCCACGATCTGAAATATCCTTAATCAAATATGGTCCTAGGCGATGCATCTGAAACTTCTCTGGAAATTTGGTAAACTTTCTATGATACATCAAGACCAAATCACCATTCTTGAAAGTGTGTTTCTTAATGTGAAGATCATTTCACACCTTTTCTCTAGCTTTTTGCACTTGTTGATGAAATCTAGCCAAAAAGTGGTCTTCCTCTAATGCAAGTAGATGCACTAGGTGTTCCTCCATTACATCACGATCTTCCATCTCGATTACTATGACAATCCTGAGGCTAGGCACTATGTATTCCATCGTAATCACTACTTCTTATCCATAAACTAGTCGAAATGGTGTTTTCCCAATCAATTTCTTACAAGTCGTCGTATATTCCCATATAACCTTCAGTATGCATACATCCTAATCATTCCTATTAACATTGTAGAACTTTCTTAGGGAATTCTCTAAGATCTTGCTTGGGGGTGATTTGGTGTACTCTTCTGATGGTACATATTCAAATCTTATGTTAAGGCTGTAATTGTTTTATTCGGGAAGTGTGAACCTATGTCACTCATCAAAATATTTGCAAATCCAAACCTTGACTAAATAAAATCGAATATAAACTACACAGTAGTGTCCGCGCTACAATCCTTCATAGGTTGTGCCTCAACCCATCTAGGTAAGTAGTTTGTTTCGGTGATAATATAATGTGCTCCCGTCTTCTTCCCTGGTGGCTGAATAGGTCGAACGAAGTCAATTTCCCATTTATAAAATGTTTGTAGCATGACTTGTGGATTTAATGGGAGTTCATCCTTTCGCCATGGCCTTCTGATTCTTTGACACACATTGAACACACTACAGTACTCCTTAGAATCTTTATGTTTCATAAGCCACCATAATCCTTCTCGTATGATCTCCTGCATAGTTTCCTTGCTTGCATAGTGTCCTTCAATGACACCACCATGCACTTCAACTAGAATATTGTATCTCTCATATTCAGGCACATATCGATGTAGAACTTCATCCGACCCCATCTTATATAATTGTCCTTCAATCACGGAAAAATCTGTAGGTCAGACAACTAATTCCTTCTTTTATTGTGTCGTATATCCTTGAGGAGCTACGCTAGTAGATAGAATATGAATAATGTCTGTAAAATTCTCATCCACAACCCTGACAACAAATAGCTAAATGTTAGGTAAACCTTCATCAATATTTGTGGGCTCTTCGCCATTCTCGATCTAAGAGAGGTGATCTGGTATAGCATTTAATCTCTCGGGCTTAACTATCACCTCAAAATCATACTCCTAGAAAAGGAGCAACCATCTACAGATTTCCCCCCTCAACACAGCCTTATTTACCAGGTACTTCAAAGAAGAATGGTCCATGTACATATTAAAGTGCACACCAAGCAAATAATGCTTGAATTTTTATAGTGCATAAACCATGGCCAATCCTTCTTGCTCTTTGGTTGAATTGTTCTTCTCTACCTTAGATAGTTTTCAATTGGCGAAGGCATTCAGGTGATCAATATCTCTCGCCCCTAGTTGAGTTAAGATGACTCCCAACTCTATGCAAGATGCATCCACATGCACATGAAATTCCTTTTTCCAATCTAGAAATACTAGGATTGGTGTCATAACCATCTTTTCCTTTAGAGTATCCAAGCTCATCTAACAATCATTGTCCGAGAAAAATGTAGCATCCTTCTTTAAAAACTTCTCCATGGGTGCAGTGATCTGCACGTATGCATTAATAAACTTCCTGTAGTACCTAGTATGTTCCAAAGTCACGTGTAACTGTTTTATGTTCCTAGGAGGCTCCAAAGTGATAATTATAGAAAACTTAGTAGGATCTACTATCAATCCCTGCTTACAGACAACATGTCCCAAAAGTATTCCATAAGGTACACAAAAAATGCATTTCTTCAAGTTCAAGAAGATCTAATACTTTCTATAGATATCCAACATTAGGCACAAACTAGAGACATGCTTCTTGAATAACCCAAACACTATCCAATCATCGAAGTATACTTCCAAAATTTTATGAATGAATTCCTTGAACACTATGACTACCGCCCTTAAGAAGATCGCAAGAGAATTTTTTTAGTTTGAAAGGCATGATTGTATATTGGAATGGCCCCCATTCTATAGCGAAGGTAGTCTTGCTTCTATCCTTTGATGCAATATTAATTTGGTGTTATCCCGACAATCCATCTGTGAATGAATAAGATTCCTGTCCACCAACATTTTCTAGAAGTTAATCTAAAAATGGCGTAGGGAATGGATAATGTACACATCCATCATTTAACTTCCGCATATCCACAAAAATCTTGATATCACCCTTCGTTTTCTTCTCCTTGACCACCATAAGACTAACCCATTCCAATTATTCTACAGGATCAATTATTCCTGCCATGAGCATCTTATCGAGTTCTTCTCTTACATTTTCCTTATATTTGGGATTCAATCGATATGGGTGCTTCTTAACCGGATTCACATTTGGTTTTAGATTGATCTTTGTCACACCCAAATCTTCTACTATCCCCTTCAAGTCAGAGAACTTAGTTGGAAATAAATCCTGATATTCATGTAATAATTCAATGACCTTATCCACTATGTCTTCATCCCAATAGTCTCCAATGTTCGCAAATTTCTGTTCTACTTCTGAGCCAATACTTACCTGTTTTGTGTGCACCAGTTGTGAGATATCAAGGATCTCGGTATTAGGTCCAGTAACTCCACGTTGTCCCTCTAACTCAGGGATGTTAGTGTTTCGTCAATCCTCACTGCCTTCTTCCGTAGTAACATTGTAACATTCCAAAGCATGTTGTAGCTGTGTACTCCAGTCAAGATATATCCAAGTGATAGGCTCTATGGGTGTTTGGAAGATTATTGCTTTAATCTCCTGAAGCGCTTCATCAATGCATTGGAACCCATCTTCAAAACTGAATGTCAGCAAGAAACTTCCCTTCATTTCATCCCAATCAGTAGTCTCGTGTCACAGCTCTGTTTATAAATACTGGTTCCTTAGGATAACATCCAGGGTATGAATAAAGATGTGCACCCACTCTGGTTGAGTTACCTCACCCCATGCCTTAGTCCATCGAGCCAAATGTTCAAGTGGATCATCCTTTCCTATGTACTTTTCAGTGAGTCAGGTGTTTGTGTAGCCAAATATTAATTGTATCATTCCACGATATTCCTTCCATCCAGAAAAATTATCCATGTGTGTACCCCACCATCTTGCAGGCGTAGCTCTCAACCCTAGATCTAAGGCTTGGAACCAATGCTCCTCTGGTATGTCCCTTTCAAAATTGTCAAGAAATATATTGACACCATCCAAGTCATCATAATAATGCAACTTATGTACCTCAGTAGATATACAATGTATGACTTTGTAAGTTTATTACATCGCAACGTAGAGACCTCATGCAATCGATTCTACCAATTTTTTAACTCTTCAACCTGAATATGATTGGTAGGAGCTGTCCTTCTCCCAGTTGATCCTTCCATATGTGATGGGATTGATCCAATCTTCGTTTTTTGTGGTTAGCTTATATATGTGCTCAGTGTCTTCATCTTCATAATAATCATAGTCGGTTCTGTGTATCACACATCTTCTGCTGGATCCAATGGAACAATCACTTGAAAATCATTATTTTCAAATACCATACTTTGCTTCTTTAAATTAATGATTTTGTTCATGTCAAAGGACCAATCAATCCTGAGCAATTCTGGGTATGGATTACTATCATCTACTATCTCAATAAATTCAAAATCTTCCACTGCTCTTGCGCCTTCAATATCTACAGTTACTCCATGCAGGTGACCCATTGCAATTGTCTTTTGTTGATTTTCCATGTGTAGCTGAATTGGAAACCATTATAACTTAGACTGTCACATACATTCCCAAGTTTCCTTTGCCAATACATTAGTATCAGAGCCCAAGTATAGGATTACCTAGTCCATTTCGAATCCCAAATCTATGTTGTCAATCACATCTCCCTACCATTTCTCTTCTTACTTTGGCTTCACCTAATTGACTGTGGGTTGTTTTGGTAACGAATTATCCTCACTGGCACAGTTATATATCAGTTCTTGCAGTCCTTCAACTACCTTATAATCTCGTAGTAACTTCATATAGGTTTTCAAAAATTATTTTAACACCGTGGGATCCGAATCCTGCGTTACAGTAGCTTCTTCAGGTTTCTCCTTTTGTGGGACTAACGGTGTCTGATTTAGAGACGTAGAAGCACCTAGATCCATAAACCCTTTTCTTGCCTCCATGAACGTCTCTTTTTCTCTATGTAGATCAAATCCAACATTCTTCTCACCGATTTTCTGAAACCACAGATCTGATACTGGTTGTTTTCCTTCGACCTTGTCTTCACCAGTGGCTACACCACTTCGCGTGACTATGTTGATACGTGGATCATTGTTGAGTGGCTTGGATCTCATTATTTAAATATTCTGCATCAGCTATTGGTTCTTCTTCTCTTGTGGCTTCACTATTAATATCGGACAATATTCTATAACATGATCAAATGGACGATAATACTGATAAGAAGGGTGCGTTGGTTTCCTAAAGTCACGCACAAAGTGTCCTAGTTATCCGTACTTATAACAAATAACCTAGCCTCGACCTCTTCCAGCTCCTTATCCTTGTCCTCTTCCCCATCCTTGGAATCCTCCGTGAGCTGCAGGTAAGCCTTGATCATTCTGCACGTAGTTTTCAGCCTGCATTCTATACAACGGAGTCTTGTCCATCATTCATTCGTAGCTTTGACAATTCCTTTCATCATGACCAACCAATTTACAAAAGTTACAAAATAGTTGCTTTGGAGATTGTACAAACTTCTGTAATAGAGAACAATTATCTGTCGAATGTTGTCCTGACACTTGGCAGATGCTACACCAGGCACCTGCACCAGTGCTTGATCCAATGGAATATTCTATCTTAAGTGGTTTAGGACCTCCCGCAACTATATAATCCTAGAATACATGGCACTAATCTTTATGATGACCTTCAGCCTTGTACTTCTTGCACCAAACTTCCGAATGTGTTTCTGATTTAACCTCATTTCTCTTCTTCAGATCCTGCAACTCCATATGTAGGCTTGCTAACTACGACTGGATTTGTTGAACTTCTATATTCGTGTCTTGGATCGGTGAAGCTTATAGATTCATTGCAATTTCCAACGCTTCATCTTGAGACCCAGTCTTCTGTTGAGATAATGACAATCTTAAGTGAGGTAATAACGAAGCTATGTACCAGACCCTATGTTGTTCATCTGAAATCTAAAGATTAGCTTTGCTCAGTAAGTACTTTAGTTGATGATCTATATCCCATGCAGACTCATCAACCTTCTTCTTGATCTCCTTGATTTTGGTCACACACTATGCTTGCTACTTGGGCTTCCTAAATTTTGCATTTAGTGCATCCTTCATGTTAGCTAATGAAGCAGCTGGATGAGTCATATTGTATCATATGTACTAGGTAAGTGATCTATCTTGTAGTGTTGTAACCCATTATGCTTTCTTCATGTCATCATCATTGATTTTTTGTGCTTTCCACACAGCTTCTGTGATGAACCAAAAATAATCAGATCCCCTAATCCCTGTGATCCAGGGATCTTTTGCTGATAGATGTATTAAAGAATCACATGTAGAAATTGCAACTCAACCATAGAAATCTAATGTGCACATGAGAGAAGAATAAGAAACACATAAAACATGAGAAGAAGACAACAAGACTTGATAACAGATTTCATCCAACTTGGACTACGTCTCCAGGGCCTACTCGATCAATGAGGAGGCCTTCATTCATTAAATGGCATGAAAAAAGAAGAATACAATCATTAGTTACACAAAAGGAGTCTTATACCTCCATTCTGGAAAATGGCTGTAAAATGCAGAACTGAAATGGAGAAATGGATGGCACCATTGTGTTCATGGCATTGAGAAGGGATGAAACCATATAAAATTTGTCAAGTTGTGACAAAATGCACTTGCGCCCCCTGCAAGCTTCTGCCTCGAACTGCGTGCAAATTCCTCTCCCCCTGCAATTTTCCATGTTCATCGTGTTTTATAACACAAGGACCCTTAAAGTGGGTAGTTTGTTAGTTTATAATAGAAGTTGTTCAATCGAAAGGATCAGAGGGAGCGATGATTTTGACCGTTCGACCTTTCGTTGCAACAAAACCCTGAAATAGCCCTTTTTCATTTAAAACCATAATACATGGAAACATTGAAAATCCAGACCGCAAAGCTTAAAATCCGGACTTCAATTTTCATGAAATCGGGTCTATAAACCATCGTATCTGGTCCTTTATCGCAAGTTGCATATCGCGTTGTCAATGGCCCTTTATATCGGGGATCTGCCGATCACCCAATCACCAATCACCCTGATCAAATCCTGACCGTTGATCTGCGCACCCAATCCAACGGTCTAGGTGAAATCGCACAGTGGCCCATTGCTTTATCTCATGTCACTATCGCAACAGCCCCGGGGGTCTTCCCTTTGGTTATGTCGACTGCTGATACACCGATCCACTGATCGCCAATATCACACCTCGGGTATTGCATCAACAGGGTCTATGCCTTCTGCTCCTCCGATCGCCGATATTGCAATCGCTAATCGCAGTGCCTGGGGTCCCAATATCGCATGCGGGCCTATCTCCGATGTGATAAGTTAGAGATCACAGTCGGGGGTTCCTCCGCCCTTGCATTAAGTCCTCTGCTTAACTCTTCCGATGCTATTTTCCTTTAGAAGGCTTTAAGACCATTCTTGGAAGAAATGCCTCCTTTTTCAAAGGAACAAAGGAAAATTCTTTTTGCAATAACTTCATCATCTGAAGTCCATTTTAGCCCATTCAAGTTGCAGTAGATTCAAAATGAAAAGATCTACGCAATGGGACTATTTGCAGGAGCATCCTTGGACTTTAATTTTCCTCTATTTCCTACAGTCAAACCAGAACTTTGACTGCTTCTATCTCCTTCATTCGGACTCGGATTGGAATGTCGTTTGCACTGTTGGAACCAGGGCGAAAAGTACTCCGATCTGATGTCAAGATAATTTCCTTTCTGCCGCTTTGGATTTTGAGCTTTCACCATGCCACTATGTTTGAAGATCCACCTGGATCAATCCTCCCCATTGAGGAGCTTTTGGACCGCAAAAAGCTTTATCAGTCAACTGGCAAGTGAGGGAATTGTTCCCTCACTCTTTCCTTCTCTAGCCATTTTTCCTTGCTGGGGTGCATCCCCTTGAAACCAAATCAAAGGTATTCCAAATCTCCCCGTCGTGAAGTCTTGGTTCTTCTATCAAGGATGATGTTGTCAGGTAACTCATCGAGATAATTTGGTGCAAAATCATCAACTGTAGGAACTATGCCCACCTCCTCGGTGTCCATAATCAATGGTGGCTCATACAGCTTTAAGTTCTCCACATTCACTACGGAGTACATATGCATATATATCGGCAAATCGAGATGAAAGGCATTGTTAAAATCTTCTCCAAAATGGTGAATGGACCATACCGGATTGGTATCAACTTCTTCCCTTCTCCCTTCATCCCGTCCTTGCTAATATGGAATGACACTTTGTCACCCACTTGAAATTGATGGCTGACTCGGTGTTTGTCATGTCGAGCCTTGTAATGGGCTTGACTTTTCTCCAACTGCTCCTTTACTGCTTGGTGAATCAACTGGATCCGCTTAATGAACTACTGCGCTTTGTCCCTGTCATTACGTCCACTGGAGTCATCTTCCCTTCCAAAGACCATATCAAAAAGGTCCCTTAGCAGGTAACCAAAACATGTCTCAAATGGTGAATGTTGTGTATATGAGTGCACTACTCAATTGTAGGAATGCTACACATATGGAAGATGCTCATCCCACAATTTAGGATGTTTCCCACAATAGCCTCGCAACAAATGTACCATGGTGCAATTGACAACCTCTGTCTGTCCGTCAGTCTGTGGATGAAATGTCGTGCTTCTTTTCAACTTGGTATCCATCATCTTCCACAAGCTAGTCCAAAATTCTCCAAGAAATCGAGAGTCTTGATCTGACATAATCGATGTGGGCAACCCAAAATGGACCCAAACATGCTGAAAGAAAAGATAAGCAGTCTGCTCTGCAGTAATCTTCTTTTTACAAGGCATTAAAATACACATCTTACTAAAACGGTCAATGACGACATAAAAATAGTTGTGACTCTTTCTAGACAAAGGCAAACCTCCTACAAAGTCCATCGACACACTTTCCCATGGATGACTTGGAATAGGAAGTGGTGTGTAGAGCCCGAGTTTTCTATTAGAGGGCTTTGAAACAGAACACATCACACAACCCTTTACATATCAAGTCACAATGTTCTTTATATGAGGCCAAAAACAAAATATTTGTACATGACATAAAGTCTTTTCGACACCAAAGTGACCAGACACAAGAGAGGTGTGGGCCTCTCAAATTACATGTAGTCATTCCCCTGTGGGAATGCACAATTTTCCAAGGTGATACAATAGTTTCCCCTGCAAGTGATAGTTGTCCGCCTGTGAACCATGGGTTAATTTTGCATAAATCTCCTTAAAGTCATCATCATAGCATATTGTTTAGCATAACTCTCAAAAGATAACGAAGCATTATGCAAAATAATAGAAGCAGAAATAGGAGGGCGAGATAGCATATTGGCCACTTTGTTGCTAGTGCCCTTCTTATACTTTATTACCAGATGAAACTGTTGAAGAAAACCCATCCACCTGAAATGAAGAGATTGTTGTAACTTGGTTTGTGACTGAAGGTACTGCAAGGGCTGATGATCTATATGGATGATGGTCTCCTTGCCGATCAAGTAGTGTTTCCACTTTTTAACACTCTGCACCAAGGCATAAAGCTCCTTGTCATAAGTGCGATAGTTTATCACAGCCTGAGAGAACTTCTCAGAATGGTAACATATCGGCTTCTTTTGTTGCATCAGTACAACTCCCATGGCATATCCGCTAGCATTTGTTTCGATCTCGAATGACTATTGGAGATCTGGTAAGGCTAAGATTGGTGCGGTGCTGATATTTTCCTTCAATGTTTTGAAGGACTTCTGCTATTTTCCTCCCCATTGAAAGACCTGTTTCGCACTTTTCAATGTGTGCAAAGGTGATGCGATAATAGAGAAATGGGAAATAAATCTCCTCCAATACTGGACTGCACCTAAAAATTTGCGGACCTTGGTTACACTAGTAGGCTTTACAATTGCTTCAACTTTAGGATGATCAATTTTTAATTGACCATGACCAACAATATGACCTAGGTAAACCAAAGAGGTTTTCCTGAACTCACACTTTGACAATTTTACATAGAGTTTTTCTTTTTTCAATACATAAAGCACTTTCTTCACATGACACACATGTTCATTCCAACTTTTACTAAAGACAAGGATATCATCTAGATATACAAGAAAAAATTCATCAATGAAAGGCATAAAGTGATCATTCATGACCCTCATGAAAGTGGTTGGAGCGTTGCAAAGTCCGACTGGCATCACCATCCATTCGAACAACCCCTGTTTGGTCTTGAAGGCAATTTTTCACACATCCTACTCTGCAATTCGGACCTGGTGCTAACCACCATGCAAATCCAATTTGGTGAAATAGATAGCATTCTTTAACTGATCTAATAAGTCATCAATGCGTGGAAGAGGGTAACGATTTTTCACCGTGATTTTGTTTAGTGCTCGGTAATCCATGCACATCCTCCATGTGCCATATTTCTTTGGCACTAAGACAATCAGTGAGCCACATGGAGAAGTGCTCAGCCTGATGACCCCTTGGTCCAGCAATTCCTGCACCTGTTTTTTTATTTCCTCCATCTCCAAGGTCAACATCCTATACATGCCAATATTTGGTAAAGGAGCATCATGCTGCAAATGGATCTCATGTTGGATTTCCCTCTTCGGAGGTAGTCCCTTCGGTTCTTGAAACATCTCATCATAGTTAGAAATTAATTCACATAATTAAGTTTTATGTTCTTGATCACAACCCTGGAAAGCATCCGCTAATCTGCATCTTTTCCCCTTACAACCATAAGCATGCAACCCTTACTGGAATTCACCAACCTCTTCATTTGTCCTGCACTTACAAGGCTGGCATTGATTTTAGTTTGATGAGCCCTTACAATATATTCTACCCCATTTTTTGTGATTTGGTATTTGTTTTCATGACAGAAGAAGATTGCTTTTCTATCATATAGATATGGACTCCCTAACATCATGCCACAGATATCCAATGGTATCACATCAAGTTATACTTCATCCACTAGCTTAGAAGCGATCACAAATTTTAATTTACACTGCTTCGTTACATTCAATTTTTCTTTATCATGTATCCATCGAAGCCGGTAAGGTTTTGGGTGTGGTTTTGTTTCTAAGCCAAGTTTCTTTACTAAGGATTATGCAATTAAGTTTTCTTGGCATCCAGTATCAAATAGAGTTTCCACCTTAGTATGATTTACAACAAATCTAATATGAAATAGCTCAATTCTCTTTCGTTCATTAGGAAGGGACTCATTTACTAAACTAGTGCCTTCATGCGATTTAGAATTATCATGAGGTGTAAGAGTACCTTTTGTTCTTGTTGCGGTGATCAATGATTCATCTCCTGAATTGGATCCAAGGTCTTGCTACGCAGTTGCCACTATCTTCTGCTTTCCTTTTCCCCCATACTTCTTTGGTCTCTTTTCCGGGTGCTGTTTCCAACAGTGATCATCGTCATGACCTTCCTTTTTGCAGTGATTCCAATAAGGCCTTTCTCCTTCTTCTTTCTTGGTTGATGTCGTCTTCTTCTCCTTTCCTTTCCATTTCTCTTTAGGTTTTCCATTGGGAGATTTGAACGGTGATTTCTTGGAATGATAATCTCTTTCATTTTTGCCCCTATTCTCAATATGAATTGCCTTATGCTGGCATAGTCAATAGTAGTTGGTTCAAACAACAATAATGAATGCCTAATGTAACTATGTAATGATCCAATGTACTTAGTTACTACTTCAGGCGTATCAAGTGCAATACCCAAATTGAGTGCTTTCTTTCTAAACTCCTTTGTAAAACTTTGAACATCCTGATCTTTGCCTTGCCTTAAATATTGCCAATTCATTAATGTTTTTTCCTTGAACCCAAGGGATAAAATTGGTCCTTTAACGCAGAAATAAAATCAAGCCATGAGGAAAAAATGTCAATCACATTCTTACTGCTTTGTAATTTTCTCTCCCACCAGATGAGAGTGGTGCTGCTCAGCCATAGAGATGCCAACAGAATCTTTGCCTCATCCTCCACGATCTGTTGAATCCTGTAGTAGATCTCAATTAGCCTAATCCAATTATCAATATTTTATGCATTGCTTTCACCATTAAACATGGGAATACCAAATTTGACATCTAATTTAAAGAAATTTTTCTTAGATGCATCCCTTGAATTTCTATGATTATGGTGGTGAGATGAAGAATAACTTTCACTCGTGGAAGGAGAAGGAGGGGGTTTCTTCTCGACCATTTCCATGCACTGAACCTTGTTCTTCTGGTTTTCTCTCTTCTGCTTTCTCCAGCCTTGAAAGCAACTGACTGACATTCTTTGCCATTGAATAGAAGGCCTTGCGAAAATTGTGCTCCTCTTCAAGATGAGCCTCTTCGTCTGCCATGTTTTTCCTTCAATGCACATGCCCCACTTAGGGATCAAAAGGCTCTAGTTCCCCTTCGCCTCTTCGTAGCTTGTTTCTTGTTAGCATACAGACATGCAATTCACATCTAAAAATACCTGCTTTGATACCAATTGATTTAGGGATCTTTTGCTTATAGATGTATTAAAGAATCACATGTAGAAATTGTAGCTCAACCATAGAAATCTAATGTGCACATGAGAGAAGAAGAAGAAACACATAAAACATGAGAAGAAGACAACAAGACTTGATAGCAGAGTTAATCCAACTTGGACTACGTCTCCGGGCCCTGCTCGATCAATGGGGAGGCCTTCATTCATTAAATGGCATAAAAAAAGAAGAGTACAATCATTAGTTACACAAAAGGAGTCTTATACCTCCATTCTGGAAAATGGCTATAAAATGCAGAACTCAGATGGAGAAATGGATGGCACCATTGCGTTCGTGGCATTGAGAAGGGCTGAAAGCATATAAGATTGATCAAGTTTTGACAAAATGCACTTTCGCTCCTCCTGCAAGCTTCTACCTCGAACTACGTGCAAATTCCTCTCCCCTTGAATTTTTCCATGTTCATTGTGTTTTATAACACAAGGACCCTTAAAGCGGGGATTTTGTTGGTTTATAATAGAATTCTTACAAATGAAAGGATCAACAGGCACAATGAATCTAACCATCTGACCTTTCGTTGCAACAAAACCCCAAAATAGCCCTTTTTTGTTTACAACCATAATACAGGGAAACATTGATAATCCCTACCGCAAAGCTTAAAAGCTAGACTTCAATTTTCATGAAATCAGGTCTATAAACCATCGGGTCCATCCCTTTATCACAAGTTGCATATCACGCTATCAATGGACCTTTATATCAGGGATTCTTTGATCACCCGATCGCCGATCACCCTGATCAGATCCTGATCGTTGATATGCGCACTCGATCCAAAGATCTAGGTGCAATCGCACATAGGCCCATCGCTTTATCTCATGTTGCTATTACAACAGCCCTGGGGGTCTTCCCTTTGGTTATGCCGATTGCCGATACGCCGATATCGCACCTTGCGTATCGCATCGGCGGGGTCTATGCCTTATGCGCCTCCGATCACCGATATTGCAATCACTAATCGCAGTGCCTGGGGTCACAATATCGCATGCGGGCCTATCTCTGATGTGATAAGTCAGAGATCGTAGTTAGAGGTTCCTCTGCCCTTACCTTAAGCCCTCCGCTTAACTCTTCCAATGCGATTTTCCTTTAGAAGGCTTTAAGCCCATTTTTAGAAGAAATGCCTCCTTTTTCAAAGGAACAAAGGCAACTTCTTTTTGCGATAACTTCATCATCCGAAGTCCATTTTAGCCCATTCAAATTGTCGTAGATTTAGAATGAAAATATCTATGCAATGGGACTATTTGCAAGAGCATCCTTGGACTTTAATTTTCCTCTGTTTCCTGCAGTCAAACCAGAACTTTGACTGCTTCTATCTCCTTCATTCAGACTCAGATTGGAATGCTATTTTCACTGTTGGAATCAGGGTGACGAGCACTTCAATCTGATTTCAAGATAATTTCCTTTCCTTTCTGCCACTTTGGATTTTTAGCTTTTCCCATGCCACTGTGTCTGAAGATCCACCTGGATCACCCTGACCCCTGAATACAAAAATTTTCACTCTATTCGCCATACTCAACAACGGAGGTGGAGGTGGAGGTGGAGGTGGAGTTTTAGGTGTATGAGGTGGAGGTGGAGTGGATGGAGGTGGAATTCCAGAAGTACCCCAATCTACTGACTATGCCCTACCTTTGGGTGTACTAGGGCTACTTCTTTCTTCCTCACTTTCAGACTCTCTCGATAAGGGATTGCATTCAATCCCAACAAATTTTTCTAGATCTACTCTGAATTTCTTCCCACTTCATGTATATCTAGTCTGACCTCTCTTAAATATTAAGGTAAATGAATAACCCATTTTTTTCACAAAATCATTTTATTCCAGGTTTTTAGTGATTTCAGGTACTTACCTCTTAGACCTTTGAGAATCGGCGTTCAGCTTTGCTATAAGACAACAATGTATCGATTGTAAATGTAGTAATGAAGCCACCCAAGATAATATAAATCTAGTAATCGACATCCCTTGCAACCTTATAATCATATCCTTCAATATGTTTGATTAATTCTGGAGTCCACACAGTAGGATCATCATGCTTCCAAGTAGGTTCGCTATCTGCTAATTTGGAATTCCACTCAATTAATTCGTAAGGGAATGTTGAAAAGAAAACTTCGTGTACTTTTTTGTAGAGATACCTCTGTAACCACCTTTCTTTTGAAAAGCGCGGATTTCGATTCTCATGCGCTGCAAACTCGTGCAACTTCTAATCTATCCACTTCTCGATTTATTTCTTAGTTGGTATCCACTTACACCACATCACACATCCCTTGGATAGATCCTGATCTTAGCAATGGAACCATTTGTTGGCTTGAGGGGGCTTAGACCCAGGTTCAGAGTTAGCTGCACTAACCAACAAAACCCTACAATATCGGCACTTTTGAAAACAACCCACTTAGCGCAGGCTACAGTCTCACCTGAGGCACTATTGGGGATGTTAGAACCACATTTTTGCATCCAGAAAGCTAATTGATGCGGGGTTAAGGAATTTCTTCAGTTTCAGACCTAATTTGGCCTTCGCGAACCCTTATCCTTGAAATCCCCAAAATTAAAGTAATTCCCAATTAAACAGAGTTATGAGCTTCACCTAAGAGTCTAATCATGAATAAAATAATAGATAACAATAGATTAAAATATTCACATAGAAACTAAGACAATAATACAAATAAATTGCATTCAATTGAGTGTAAATACATAAAACACATAAATATCCAGTTCAGACACATATTTGCTTCAGATATTCTTTTATTATTCCAGATCTCCAATACATATATGTTTAGACCCTGCACACACAACTGCAGGGGCCTGCACACTCATCTACAGACTTACCAAGGTCTCTGAACACATAGTTGCAGGAGCCTTCCCCTTTGCCTAATTACAAAAATATCTTATGCTTATAGACTCAAAACATATCAAATCTAACTGAGTGATTTTCTTAGACTTTCTAAGACGCCCCTTTATACACTTTTCAATATTACAATACCACGTTTGCAAACCATGTGCGAAGCTGAAAATATACAAAAACTAAGGGGCTTTGACCTTCCTAAAACCCCTTGACTCCTAGTGACCTATGCTACTCACATTCCGCTGCTCAAAATGTAGAGACTTTATAATACCTTATAAAAATTGGATCCATGGGACCCCGTCCCAACAGTCTCACACAGATATATTTCCCTGGTCAGGAATCTAGTCTATGGCACCGTGTGTGCTGAATTTCTTCATAGTTCTTAAGTTTTGAGATATTCCTTGTACTTGTATATGCATGGGTAAATTATGAATACCTACCTATTTAAGAGGGAATGTTGAAGAATGTTCAGACTTCATATTTATATTTGAGTCAAAGAATGAATTTTTTTTTTTAATTACTATTACAATGACTTATTAAATCATGGGTTTCATGCTTGGGTCATCATTTTATAGGTAAAAGTCCCCATTGTGGACTTTTAGGTTCTATACTGAGTTATTATCCATTTAATATGACCCTTCTTGCGATTTTGTATCATGTAAAAAGAATTATTATTGAGTCAAAATGTATTTTTTCACCTCCACACCAAGTTGGCCCTAACTTGATGAAGTCGGCCTAAAAGAGGACAATCTGACCCAAAGAAGAGACTATATATACAAGAGAAGTTCGATCTATTTGGACATAAACTCAACAAGTTATATACACATCAAGGAAGTGCATAACAAATCTTAAGTTCTAGAGGAAGAAGGAAGAAGTTAAAGTCAAATTTTATGGGCTATCCTTCTCTCTATTTTATGCAAAGTTACCGGGATATTTCTTGGATCGAAGTTTTGCTACTTGGAGGGTTGAGATTCTAAAAGTGGTGAGTCGAATATTTTGTTGTTGGAAGGTCAAAATTTTGGATTTGTTTGGTCGAAGTAATGTTGCTACAAGGTCAAAGATCTAGATTGAAGTTGTTGGAATGAAGGGCTAACTTTGTGGTTGGAGGAGGTCTGTGTCTAGTTGAAGAGTATTGGATTATCTTGTATTAGCTAATGAAGGAAGAAGTTTGACCGGGTTTTCCCCTAGATAGGAGTTTTTCCCTGGTAAAGTACCTACATCGTGTATCTCTTGTTCTTGTGATATTCACACACACATAATTTGGTAATTTATTGATGAAAGATAATATAATAAATATATAAAAGAAGCCAATAGAATTCATAAATAATTATCAAGAAAGACAAAACAAACCATAATTCTACTAGCATTGATTTTTGAACATCTGATAGGTACCTCTTCCTAAATAGTCTCTTGAACTTATTCCAAGTGAACTCCTCTTCGTGAATGCCTATGACATTCTTTTCATCTTCCCAGCAAAAGTTTGCTTTACCTTTAAGACTGAACATAACTATTTTTGCCTTCATGTTCACTCATTAATCATGCAAATTGAAGAACTTATTAATCCCAAGCAACCATGCTTCGACATCCTATGACTTCTTCATTTCCCCATCAAATGTAAGTGTCTTTTATTTCTTGAACTCATCCGACAAAATATCCCCTGTCACTCGTCCTGTGAGGATGATAATGACGATGCTCATTAGAGGAAATTTCAGCCTAAAAGTTCCCATGAAATTTTCATATGATTTCCATGTCATAATATGTAAGCCAATCAAAATCCTTTAAATTTAAAAAGAGGTACATGTAAATATTTTTGGGGGAAAATAAGAAAAACTAATTTTTTTAATTGTATTTTTCGCTTATATCCTTATAAGTGTACTCAAGTTTCAAGTGTAGACACTTGTTGGATGCAGAATTAAATTCCACATCCAACGAGCACCCATTATGCATACTTTTGAGAAGACCCATGTTGATAAAAAAAATGAAGATACATGTTAAAGCGTGTTCAACATGCTTTTTTAATGTATCTTCAATTTTTACCAATGTGAGTCTTCTCAAAAGTATGCATAATGGGTACTCGTTGGATGTGGAATTTAATTTTGGATTCAACGAGTGTCTACACTTGAAATTTGAGTAAACCTATAAGGAGATAAGTAAAAAATACAATTAGAAAAAGTAGTTTTTTTCTTTTCCCTCCAAACTTTATAAGTATTATTTTATTAATTTTCCTTAGGAGGCCACTTTTAGGCTGAAATTTCCTCTAATGCATGATACTTGTCATAACCAAAACTAGAATAGAACATGTATCCATCACCTCTCCTATCTAGAATGTCCAAAAACTTTTCATCTCTAATCGTGTCATCTCTATCTAACTTGTACCCACTATGAGATCTACTACCATATGCACCATTCGTCGTATCCTCCTATCCATGGTTGGTCTGAAGTGGTCCCTAGCTTTGTAATTCTAACAAACTATGAAGAATTACTACATTGACTTCTGTGTGTTTCTCTTGTGCACACATGATTATGTCATTATCTTCTTTGCAACTCCTTATTTCTTCCTTCAATATTATCAATGTGTCTATTATGTTAGAAGAGTGCCAACATATTTCTACTCATCTGATCCATAGGGAGAGTCTCGTGAATTGTAGTCTACCATCTTGCTAGTCATCTTTGTTCTCTTCTTTCTGCAAGGTATATTATGTCAGCTAAACCAAATCATAAACACACTAGCGTACCTTAGTATAGTTCAAGGAGGATATCTCATCTATAAGGCTGACCATATTAGAAATATACATAGATAAACATAATCAAGTCAACATATAATCATCATTTCAACAATTATCCAGTTATCAATGCATGACTATACTGACCACATACCATAACTTGATGCACAAAAACCATTACCAATTCAATGTATGTGTAACAACATATAAACACTGACATGTAAAACCAATGCATAACTGACCTATACTCATGATAAACACATCCAACATCAACCCCATCAACTTTCACATGGTGACACCACTTAAACTATGACCACCACCATGCATACAAAATAAGTACATAGACCACAAGCATAAGGAAAACATATGCAACCGACATGTATGCATGACCAACACACTACCCATCTAGTCCAAGGGTTCAACCATGCTATTATACCACTCAGTAACACCCTCCTCACACATTTACCCAAGCTAATCATTCCACCAAGGTAAACATGTGATGAAGAGTTATCATGCTTTGATTCAAATCCCAAGCATAGTTAAGGAAGTGGAACCAATATGAGAAGACCAATATGACCTTCCTCACATGCTACAAAACCTCTAGGAGCTAACCAACCCTTCCAAGTGACCAACCCCTGAGGAAACTTACCCTTTTTTGAACTAGAGCCATAGTTTATCCCTTTACAAGCCCTTTAAACGGCTGAGAGCTTCAAGTCGCTCCCATTAGCTTACTTGAGTTCGACTGTAGCCATTTTCCGCCAGTTCTATCCCAAAAACTACGCAATTTAAGGATATTTTCTAGGGATAGGACCCAGTCGCTACCCATAACTCCATGTAACTTCCAGAACTGATAAAAGACATGAATATAATGATTTTGATAAGAAAATTGATTAAGGTCTTGACTGAGCCCATACTAACCATGACAGGAATTTCGTTAAACATGTCACAAATATGCAATCTACAGGTCATAACAACATATTTGAGCATAGGGGTCTTATTCTTATCTAAGAATCACTAAGAAACATTGATGCCTTATCACAACAGCTGGATTATCACCTATTAGGTCATATATTCATTTTACATTCATTTATTAATCAAAACATGATGAGATCCAAACATCATCACTATCATAAAACTTACTCATAACCAACATATAACCAATAGAAATAACAAGTATATGACAACCATAAAAACCACATATGAACCAGTACATTTACACATAAAATACCAAGGAGAAGGAGCTCTTATATATTAATGAATGCATAGGTTGACTAGGTATGGGACTTCCAAATCAGCCATCCCTAGATTGGGCTAAACCAAACCTCTCTTTTAACCGATCACCCCACACCATATTCCAAGCATGAATGTGGTATATCATGAAACAAATCCAACAAAACCGAACCAGGGCTTCGAGAGGCCAAAACACCTCAATCCTCAACCAATGGTTCCACCTCATGGTCGGAAATCACTAACCATAATGAGATTGGTCTCCACCCAATTTTTCCTGGGCTCTACAGTGTTTGTTCCAACCAAAGCTTCCAGGACTAGTAACTCAACCCACAATTGTTTCTCGGATCTAGAGTGTTTGTCTAATGAAGGCTCCAATACTAGTAACTCAACCCACTAAGGTCTTTAGAGCATTTGTCCAACCAAGGCTCCAGGATTAGTAACTCAACCCAAGTTGTTAGAGGGATTTCAGAGTGTTTTTCCAACCAAGGCTCCATGGACTAATAACTCAACCCACAACAAAAGGAATATGAGAACCAACCAAAAAACAAAAGTAAAATCCACAACACCATGGTTATCTAGGAAATGGAAAGGCTAGGGAAAAGAATTTTCAATCGAGGAAATCCTCCATGTCAATGTGATGAGTGCTAGTATTGCAGCAAGAATGATGCAACTCCTGGGCTACTAGCTTTACTTTATCAACCCGGGGTTCGTAAAAACTTGGAGGTGACAGTGTTGTATACACAAGTAAAAGAGATGGTTTTGCCTATTGTCATTGTTCAGCTAGCGAGAGACCACTGGGGTTTTCAAGCTAGACTTCTATGGAATCAAAAGAATATTTATTTCTTGATGGAAGAAAGGTAAATCTACTCTAAAATAGAGCTACTCTACTGCAATAATGGAGAAGACTGAAATTCAATGCTAAATCACACCATTTCCTAATTAACTGCTAAGAAACTATGCTTTGCAAAACTGCTAAATTATCATGAACCAAATGCTACTATCTAAGCATAGAAGAAAGAAGCATCAAACATCACTAATGTGCAAGTAAAGAGATTGAAATAAATTTGTTTTTGTCTTTTTGTCTTTTCATGCAAAATCAAGTATGCAAACTAATTTACTCTAGTGATATGGCAGGTGAATTAAGGATGTTTGAGGATAGCTGGAAGGGTTAGGAGATGGTTGGATGGTGTGGGAGACCCTTGGGAGGCTTTTGGTGACTTCCTATAGGTTTTCCCTCAATTCGGCCTCAAAAAAGGCCATTTCAGGAAAACCTACAGGATGTACTAGAAACCTATAGGATTCCTTGTAAACCTATAGGATACAACCGAGAGAAAAACATAAGGTGTTAGAGGTGATGGAAGGCTTAGGAAAGGTGTTTGATGAGTGGAATGGAGTGGGAGAAGGTCTAGGATCACTCGGAAGTCAACAACAAAGATAGGAGATGGTTGGGTTCACTCAATGTGCTTGGAAGAATTTTTATGAAAAATGATGAAAACTACTGAAGGTGATGGTTGAAACAAGGGATGGCTATGGTGGATGGAGTGTAAGCTGGTTACTGGCTATGAAGTCTTTGTCTCCCCCTGAAGCACCTACTTTGCATAAAACATGTATATTTTCCAGAAAGCTATGTAGACAAGAAACATTCTCATAAACTAGAAAAGCAAAATTAATGAACTAACTGCCTACATTATGCATGAGGAATGTTGTTGAAAGGAATGAAAGAATGGATGGTGTCTACTGAAAAAATGAAGATGAAAAATTATGACAATGGAGTCCTACTTTGGAAAATTGCCCAAATACTAATTTAAAGACAACAAACTCCAAAGCTTATAAGAGAAATAGAAATCTGTGTTTTTGGGGTTGCATAAGGGTCCCTTCCTCAAGTCATGATCCCAGAGGGAGGAAGTGAAGCTGAGACCCCTGATGAAAACATTGTGGTACTCCTTTTATTCCTGCTAACCTGCTACTGAGGTAAGGCACAAATGGAAGAAAACTAATAAACAACCAATCCAATCTACACTACTTTGCAATGGAAATGCATCTAAAAGCAAATTAACAATGAAGCTATGAAACTAAACTAAACATACATATAAAATAAATAGGAGCCTTGGCTGCTAGGGTTGGGCCCTAACCCAAGAGCTTTAGCCCTCTGAGTTAACTCATTGTTGGCTCAAAACAAAACTCATTCTTATTACCAAAACAGAAAATTACATCAATAACACTTCCACAAGTCTAGAACTCGAAAATATCTTAGCGTTTTACAACAAAAATTTGAATCCTAATGAGGCTCTAGGCCTCTCTGCTTATACAACTGAAGTCCCCAATTACTTCCTTAAAATCAGGGAGGCTTGGCTCATGAACTCGAGATAAACTAGCTCTTTGTCTCTCACTTGCTCGGTTGCCTTCTAATCCTCATGGCTTGGTTGCTTGCACTCCATGCTGGTGTGATGGATGGAGGAATATTCGAATGAGGGGTAAGAAAATGAGGAGGATTTACCTCCTACAATCCCTCTCCCTTGTCCTATTCGAGTTTTAACCTTAGTATTTAAAAAAATTCCTTGATTTTCTCCTTCAATCCTACATTCAATGCATATTATTCCACTAGGAATAATGTCCAACTCTAACTCATCTCATAAACAAAATATAATCAAAAACATGTAATAAGTTGTGAGAAAAGTTGGGTTGGCTAAGCTAGGAGGTGAATTAAGGCCCATATAATTACCCAATGATGAGGCTCATCATCAACCCCCTACTAAAAGTGCTGCTCATCCTCTAAGCAACTCAATCAATATCCATATCCTTCATAGCTCTAGTGGCATCCCTGACATCCCATGCCTCTGTTGTGGTTTCCTCTTCTTGTTCATAGAAGCCTGATTTCCTTTCTACCTCCTCCCACTGCCTCTTTTCTGCTTCTTCCTTCCTTCCTTCTAGCATTCCTAAGAGTAGTGGTGGACTGAGTTTTAGGCCAATCCAATTGACTTTCAGCCTTTGCATAGATTGCTTGTACATGGGTGTCTTGTTTAGTGCTTCTCTTAATATTTGAGGAGAGTGGTAATCTTTTATCTTTAAGCTGTATGGAAATGTGTTCCATCTCCTTAGGCAAGCATGTATGCTATCATCCCCTAACATCTTGAACATGTCCTCAAAATGTGAAATTGCTTGCTCTTGGGCAGCAAGATATCTAGGTGCAAGCTGAGGATAATTTGCAATCAAATTATGGGTACTGATGAGGGCCATGGGATCTAACTGTTCAGCTCTGATCATAAGAGGTTCAATTTTCTCTCTTGCCAATATCTTCTTCATCTCTGCAGCCTTTGATTCCTCATGGTTCATCCATGATGCCAAAACCATCAACTTTAAATCTCCTAGCTTGGCATTAGGATCCCATACATTCATGTCTGTTAAGGCCATGTTGTGAAAATAAAACTCAGACATCTTGGCCCTATGTTCTAGTGTGTTATGATCACAAAGATCAATGAACTGCCTGTAGTCTTGAAATGGCATGGTGCCTCTCTGTGCTAGGGTCTTGATCTGGAGCTACAGCCACTGTTCCTTGAGGTCTAGGGCATAAGATTTAGCTGGAATCCTATAGTACATTGCTTCCAAAGAGAGACTGGCCATACATGCCAATTGATTCTCTCTTTTTTGCAGCTGCCCTCTCAACCATGCATTTTCTCTCTCTAGTTGATTCTTCATTATGGCCTCTCTATCTCTCAAGCTACTTAGCTCTCTTCCCATCTCCTTGAGCTTCTCCTCCATGTGCCCAATGTCTTCCACCCCTTGGATTTGATGATATACATCTACAGGTGAGTTCTGGCTCTCTCCTTCTCAAGCTCGAAGAACAGTGAAATAGAAAAAAATTTAGGTATGACCCTGCCTCCTTCAATAAACCTGTAGTAGGAGTCAAGGTTAGGTTGGGGGCTAGGTTCTTTTGACTCTGGGTCCTCTTCTTTAGTTTCTTGTTGTTTTTGTACCTCCTTTTCCAATTTTTGTGTCTCCTATAGGTTCAACATAGTATCCTGTAGGACTGCTTCCACTTCTTGTAGATTCTATTGTGTATCTTGTAGGATTGCTTTTCCCTTGGAGGAGGTTGATCTAGTCATAGGCCTTCTCACATTGGTGATATAAGACTTAGGGGAAGAAATTTTCTCCTTTTGTTTAGTTGAGTCTTCAATCACAATGGGAATTTTGGTTGGTGTTTGGGGTTTCCCCTACCTTATTCTTGTGCTTTTCCTTGTCCTGAAATATACATGGGTCTGCCTCTATCTTTTGCCTTTTTGCTTGATGGGGGTGCTAAGAGTAGTGAGAGCAGTAGCTGCCTCTCTCTCAGTGGGTTCTGGAGACACCCTAGGTGACTCCTCCTTGTTTTCTGGCCCCTCTTTTCCATTTCTTTCTTCACCCGTGTCTTTCCTTTTTTCTTCCTCTTGTAGATCCTCATCATCTTTATTAGTTTCCTCCTTAACATCCTCCTCAATTTCTTCATCATCTCCTTCTCTTTCTCCTCTTATTCTTCATCTTCCTCATTTTCTTCTGTTTCATCTTCTTCTTCATCGATCTCATCTTATTTTCCTTATGTTTCTTCTTCTTCCTGCTCTACTTATTCTTCCTCTGCTTTAGTCTCTTCCTCTTCCTCTTCACTTACAGTAGGACTAACATCATATGTGAGAGCCCTAATATCTTCCTTTACCTGCATGTCTCTGAAAACTGATTACTGTATAGGAATTATGAGCTTTTGGAGGGAATCTTCTATAAGGATTCTAAATAACTCATGGTGAGCTAACTGTTGGGAATTTCCCTCTTGCACTTTGATGCTTGAGTCTATTAGTGATTGCAGCAGGAAGTATGGTATGTTGACCCTGTGGTGAGGGGGTGTTTCTGCTCCAAATCTCAATTCTTTAAGAAGCCTAAAATGATATCCATAGACCACACTATACCTACTCTCACATGAAATGTATTTGATCAGTTGGTAGCTTACCTCATTCCAGGGATATGGTAGACTTGCTCTTCTTACTCCATTTTTGTCCTCAGTGGATTTCTCACCTTCTAAAAAGAATTTCCTTTTGCCAACCTGGCTATCTCCTTTGTCTTCCTTCCTCCATGGTACTCCTAGGGGAACTTTGTGTTGGCTTATGGGGGCATGACCCAGGTTTAGAGATATTTAGCCAAACAAATCCCTACACTACTGGCCCTTTTGGCATCATCCCGCAGAGCGCAGACTGAAGTCTCACCTGAAGCAGTATGAGGGGATGCTGGAACCAAGTTTCCACACCCTTGAGATGGATGTGATGTCAGTTTATTCCAACTAGACCTACCTTCATGTAGGTCACTTCGCACCTTGTTCAAACCTTCAGTACCTTTGCGAAGTGTTACAATTAGCCTTCATGCAACTCTAACCAAGGGTGGTGATGCTTTCACATTGCTAGGGCAGTGAATTGTGCTATTTCCAAAATTAGACTAAGTATCTTACTTATCTTATTAACAGATCTTAATTATCTTTACGTAAATAGATATTCTAACTTGTGTTCACTTAACTAATACAGTTATACACATTCATGCATCATATAAGCATTATAAGTGAAATTCATACCCAATATAACAGATGCATAAAACAGGAAATAAAGACGCAAAATTGATAGAAACTTCTCTTTATTAATAATTCCAATTGATTACAGACTCGAATTGCACTACGCACTCAGCTGCAGGGGTCTGCGCACTCAGCTGCAGAATACTAGGCCTCTGTGCACTCAGCTGCAGAGCCTCTTCCTACGCTATGACCCAAAACTAGACTTTACACTTCACGTACGTCCTTATTTCTTAGACATTCTATGATGCCTTAACTACTTAGAGCTTCACTCTATTTATACAATCCCATGGTCCACGAACCATGGGTAGATCTTCTATAGCTGATATTACATTATCAAAATAAGGCAGACAACCCTATGACTCTTTTACAACTACACGCTCCGCGCCCACAAAATGTGGAGTCTTTACATTGGAATTATAAACTTGGACCAAAATCTGGGCTTTAAGCCCCAAAAATGCCCTTGGGTGATCCGTGCCCAACATGCCCCCAACACAAACATCCTGACTTGCCCTCGAGTCACTCTCTAGGTGTGGAGACCTTTGCGTGAAGACCTCCCAACTCTGATTGGATCGCTGGAAGTTCGACAGCGCACTGAGTAGCTGCCTGCTGAACTTCCTCTACTCGCAGTTCGGTGACTGTTGTCATTGAACTGCTACCCTGAATCCTTTCCTGAGCTGATTTCAGCTGCAAGAGCTTTGCTTCAATGGATGTTGTAATAGTATACGCCTCATCGATCCATGGCTGTAGGTGCGCTTTCAAAATTTCCTCTTTATGCCGAGAGGCATCCACCTGCTCCTTGAGCGCCTTTGCCTGCTGCATCCTTGCAAGCCTTTGTGTTAGGGCAACTATCTGCGTGGTCCCTTTTACCTCATCATATCTTTGCTACAGCGCGTGCACCTCTGTCTCTAGGCACTCAATGTTTGGTTCCTCCTACAGGGTGGTGAGGACCTCAAATGATTACTCGAACAACTTCATGTAGTCTATCACTGCACTGTCAACTGCCGCCATTGCTATTGTGATGATGGTGGCACGTTGTTCCTTAATGTCTGGCGGAGTTAAAGGCTGCACCTTCAACTGTAATTCTACTATCTGAAGGTTCATCTCCAGCTGAACCCTAGCCATTTCAGCTATGGCATCGTGCACCCCTATTGCTAACTTTTAGATGCATGCCTCCACCAGTTCCTTTGCTGGGATGGCCAACTTCGGGACCATCTGGCAGGCTTCCTCCACAACTATCATTATCTATTTGTTTTGCTCCATGGCCATGTTGTGCTTCTTTCTCATTACTTGTGTAGCGCAGCTTTCCCTAGCTCGAAGTTCTGGCGTGACTCCATCCTACAAAAGATAGAGCGTCTCTCGAGGGAGTACAACCATGTTTAACCTAACCCCTTTCAAGCTACTAACTATAGGCCTATTGGCCTCATTCTCTATAATGAGTGCTCCATCTAGTAGCACTATTGTGTTGGTCATCCTAGCGCGCAACATTTCCTCGGTCGCGAAAGTGCCGACTGCAAGGCTAGTTAACACTATGCCAGCCTGTGCAGCGTGCACCTGCAACTCCTGTATCTGTGTCTGGAGAGCCCCCAATACCAACTGGTGTTGCTCCTCAAACTACTGGAGGGCCTTCGTGGTGACATCCCTCACTGTTTCACCAATATCATGTAGATCCCCCTCAGTGAGGGTGATTGGGTCAAATGAAGTCTTTGAGGCATTTGTCTTCTTTTGCAGCCCCACCAGCCCTCTTGGACATGAATGTTTTAGCTGGATGGACATTGTCTGTGGGTCTGCGCCACCTTGTTCCATGTCGGTCTCTAGTTCGGGCGAAGGTGACTTCTCCCCTTCACGCTCTTCTTTTGATGTTTTCTGCTACTCTGCCAACTGCGCAGCATCGTGCGCCACGTGGGCCTTAGCCGCTGCTTCTTCTTTCCTACGTTTTTCCACCAGCTGTGCCATTCGCAGTTTTGTCTCTTCCTTCTTCCACTGCGCAGTGGACTTCTCTGCTTCCACCACGGAGCCAGCTGGAGTGCGCCACTCCGACGGCCAAGAGTCAAGGACTGTGAATATCACATCGTCAGTCGCCAAATATGGTAACTCATGCCACGTCTTCGTGGGGTCTTTCTGCACCGTTATGAAGACATGGTGGAAGTCTGCTTTAAACTCCGCGAAGCTTACAGACTGTTGTAGATAGTGGGTGATAACCGCGGCTTGTGATTGATCCCCATATTGATGTTCATCTCCATGAGCACCCAAAATATCTTGCTCTCCCTTATCCTTTGTGCATCCCTGGTTGCCCACAACGAAGTGTACTTCGGGCCTTTGGAAGGTCCTGCGTGATCAACACAAACTGGCTATCTTCGGGAAACTCCCATGCCACCAGTACTATTGACAACAAGAGCCATGCATAATGAAATGTTTTTCCCTACTCTTGTGCCTCGCAATAGGTCCCAAGGAACTCACTGCATAGATAGTTTGCCCAATTGAATTGGACCTCTTCTATGCACTCCGTCGCTAGTGTAGCTACTGGCGCGGGCACCTCATTCGTGTAGCACTTTCGCATCACTTTTCCTACCAATACCTATGTTGCGGCCTTAACTATAGGGTTGTTGATGCTGGAGATGGCATACCCTCGCTTCTTATTCTCCAACTTAAATTTCTTTTTCATGGCCTTCGTGATGGCCAAGTCATCACTTTTTCCCTCTGAAATGTTTGCTGGGTCCTCCCTGTGCAAGGTAACCATGTGATCCAGTGAATCAGATGGTCTGTGATGGGGATGGGCTCCTGCAGCCACAATCACCCATCATGCACCAAGCAGAGCAGCTGCCTGATGACAAAAATGGGCACTAGGGCGCGCTGGTAATGTAGCACCCAGAGTAGGTTTAGCAACCCTTCTTTCTCAACACCTCTGAGCCATTTGGGCAGCTCCAACTCTATCATTCCATCGAGCGTGTCTATCTTCTGCCGCATTAGCTTCGCAATTGCTAAATGCAAGAACGTCTTGTGGTCCACGAGGTACCAATCTTCAAATTTTAATACGGTAACCCATCCCAAGTGTGCTCCCTCAAACACAATATCATATGGGAGCAACAGAGTTTGCAGAGAGCTCTTGCCCTCATCTATATCCTTTAGAACCTTAGCTTTACCCTTTCATGGAGGAACATATTCTGGCAGCCTGGTGATAGGTTCCATGCCCTAGGTTTCAACTTCCATTTCTACATCCTCCTCCTCCACCAGGATTTCTTCAAACTCTTCCTCCTCATTGGCCTCCAAATTAATGGCCTTCCACTTTTCCTCCATTATGAGCTTGGTCCTTAGTGGATTTATGGGTGAGATGCGCACCAGTATCATGGCCTGTTTATCCTTCTTTGGTCTCGGCACGTGCGGTGATTTAGGGACCTCAACAATTATTCTGATGCTCTCTGGGGCTTCTACTTCCACAATTGCCTGCGTGGCTTCCTCGGTTATCGACATCAATCTAGTTAGAAGGGCCTGCATCTCCTTTGGAAAGGTTTCAAACACTGAACTTGCTCTCAAAGCCTCAAAGTTTGACAGGTCCATAAACACTTAATAGTGCAACAACTCAATTCTCAAAATGCCAAGTGTTGTTTGCTGGACAGCCACTTGTAATTTATAGCACTTTCGAATTTGAAATCGATCGTTCCCCCCACATTTGGTCCATTAATGCTAGATTGGCAGCAAATTTTCAAGAATCTATCCCATAAAGTTCACCTTAAGTGCCTGTCGCCCACTCCATTTGGCCTCAACCCAAGCATCACATCATGAATAGTGACTTTAACGATCACTTTCCGGCCAACCCACGTGGCAGTGCAGCTGTCCTCATGCTGTTGTGGACCCTGTGACACTTCGCTATTGCGCGCAGTCCTGACATCGCACAATTCCCGGGTGGAGTAGTTTATAGTCTCGTGCCTCCTTTTAGCTGCCTAGAGCGCTAAGACTGTGCTTTAGTCAGCTAGTCAGGTGGCCGGGCCACTTGTGTATGGCTTCAAATGACTGCCATTCACTTTCCTTGGGAAGGGATTGCCATTCAAATTTACCAACTGTACCGTGCCACCATCTATAATCTCCTTAATAATATACAGCCCTAACCAGTGCATTCTGAATTTCTTTGGGAATTTATCAAACTCACTATCATATAACAAAACCAGATCGTTTACCTTGAATGTGTGCAACTTGATGTGGCGATCGTGGCATGCCTTTTCACACTGATTTTGGACTTGGTGGTGAAATCTAGCCAAAAATGTCTCTTCTTCGATCTCATCCAGTTGCACGAGCCTCTCCTCTAGAGCTCCAAGATCCATCATACCTGTGAGCGTATATGCGTAGACTAGGCACGATATATTCCATAGGCATTACGTCTTCCACTCCATAGACAAACCTAAAAGGTGTTTGTCCGGTCAGTTTCTTACATGTCATTTGATAAGCCCATAACACTACATGTATACATAGGTCCCAATCACTTCGTTGGGCATTGCATACTTTGGTCAGCACAGTTTCCAATGCTTTGTTGAATGCTTCTACTGTCCCGTTAGCTTGTGGGTGATACGATGTGCTCTTCTAGTGATACACTTGAAACTCTTTCGTCAGTGCATTGATCGTCTCATTCAGGAAGTGTGTACCATGATCGCTCATCAAGATCTCTAGACATCCAAATCACCTTAGTACATGTTCAAACATAAACATCGCGGGAATCACGCATGTGCAATCCTTCACCGGCTGCCCTTTTGCCCAACGAGTCAAATACTCCATCGCAGTGATAATATACCTCGCGCCTATCTTTCCTTGAGGTTTAATGGGTACTATAAAATATAGTGCCCATTTTTCAAAAGGTTGCAATGTCATTTGTGGATTCAAAGGCATCTCGTCCCTTTGTGATGGCCTACCTATTCTCTGACATACATCGCATGCCTTGCAATATGCTTTTGAATCCTGATGAAGGGTTGGCCACCATAACCCTACACGTAGAATCTTCTGCACGGTTGCTCTTCCTTCATAATGTCCTCCCGCAATGCCCCCTTTGCAGTATTTCATCATTCCCCATCTTGTATAGATGCCCAATAATGACAGAGAAATCTACTGCATGCACCACTAATTCCTTCTTTTTACAGAGTATCCTTCCGGCATAGTTCCAGTTGTTAGAAAGTGAATTACATCTTCAAAATGTCCATTACGTGCATAGAAAAGAGCTATGTGTCGGGTAATCCTTCCTCCAAAATAGTGGGTTCCACTCCAGTCTCAATGTGCAATAGGTGATCTCATCCCAAGTTCAATTTTCCAGTCTTCACAACAACTTCAAAATCATATTCTTGGAATAATAAAAGCCATATGCAAATGCAACCCCCCAACACAGGCTTATTGACTAGGTATTTTAGCACGAAGTGATTTGTATACATCTTACAGTGACCTCCTAGCAAGTTGTGTCGATACTTTTGGAGTGCATACACCATAGCTATCCCTTTGCCCTCAGTGGTGGAATAGTTCTTCACTGCTTTAGATAATCTGTGACTTGCAAACACAATAGGGTGATCCAAGTCTTCTCCGCCATCTTGTGTTAGTACTACTCGCAGCGCTATACACGACGTGTCAACATGGACACAAAACTCTTTCTTCTAGTTCGGGAAGAAAAGAATCAACGCAGTAACCATCTTTTATTTCAATATATCCAGGCTTTTCTTACAGTCATCGTTCTAGAAAAATGTGACATCCTTTTTCAACAATTTTTCCATCGGCGCGGTGATCTGGGCATAGCCTTTGATAAACTTTTTGTAATATCCCGTATGTCCCAGAGTAGCACACAACTGTTTCACACTTCTTGGTGCTTCCAAGTTCAGAATCACCACGATATTCACGATTTCTACCATCATGCCTTGTCTGCAAACCATGTGCCCCAATAGGTTCCCAAAAGGAACGAGAAACACACACTTCTTGAGGTTGAGCGCGATTTGGTATCTTCGGCAGGTATCCAGCATGAAGCGCAAGCTCGTTATATGGCGCTTAACTAGCCCAAATATAGTCCAGTCATCAAAATATACCTCCAAGCACTTATGAATATATTCCTTAAATGTCGCAACAACCACACGTGAAAATATGGCCGGCACATTCTTCAATCCAAATGGCATGACAGTATATTGAAAGCAACCCCACTCAGTCACGAAGGTTGTCTTGCACCTATCCTCCACACAATTTTTATTTGGTGGTACCCATAGAACCCATTAGTAAAAGTATATGCTTCCTGACCACCTACATTGTCCAACACTTCATCCGTAAATGAAGTTGGGAATGGATCATGCACACAAGCGTCATTCAATTTTCTGAGATCCACGCATATCCTTATCTCATCCTTCTACTTCTTCTCTTGTACCACCATTGGGCTTACCCAATCGGATTCTTCCATAGGTTCAATGATGCTTGTTGTAATCATTTTGTCTAGTTTTATGTAGACCTTCTCCTTGTATTTCAGATTTAAGCGGTAAGGCCTCTGCTTAACTGCTTCGTGTAAGGTTTTAACGTGATCTTCATCACACCTAGATCTCTAATTATCCCTTTCAAATATGTAAACTTGGTCGGGAATAAGTCCTGATATTTGTGGAGTAATTCAACAATCTTACCCGTCGTCGTGTTGTCCCAGTAGTCTCTGATCTTCATGACGTTGGGTTCTGCCTCCGTACCAATGTTCACCTGCATAGTTTTCAATGGTGTGGTTATATTAGGGTTCTCAATCTGTGGTCCTTGAACCTCACTGTGGCCTTCTGTTTTTGGAATGTTAATATTTTGTGGATCCTCATCCTCCTCTTCAGTAGTTACATCATAAAATTCTAGCGCGCGAATCAGCTGAGTAGCCCATTCAGGCTGAATCAAGTCTAATGGCTCATGTGGTATCCTAAAGATGGCTTCTTTTACATATTGTAACGATTCATCAATACTGTCCCACCCATCCTCAAAACTGAAGGTCATCATGAACCCTTTGCATAGGATATCCCATTCACCTGTCCCATGGTGGAGCTCTGTTTCTATATACTAGTTCATTGGTATAACATCTAGGGTATGATAGAACAGGTGCACCCACTTAGGTTGTGGATTTTCTCCATAGGCTTGCTTCCACTTGGCCAAATGCTGCTATGGGGAAAATGCACGGTGTATGTAAGATGAAAAATACCCTCAAAGGCCTTCCTAGGACCTTCGATAGACTGTAAGATTATCTGCAAAAGCTACCAAGTTACACACATGTTCATCTATCAAACATAAATTGACAAGGTATGGAAACAGGATCACCATTAGTTCCTTCTAGATTTTTTTGGAGATCTCTATCTGGAAAGAAGAACTCCTTCAAGGCCGGCTCTAAGACAATTCTTGCACAAAGGACAAAGTAAACCAATCACAGCATACGCTCTTGAAAACTAATGTAAGAATGCACAATAAACATATTTTAGTGTATAAATTAACTACTCATCTTGATAAGCATCAGAATGAACAAATAAATGAACAACATTACTGACACTATGGAGTAGGGAACATAATTGCAATTCTATATTTATAATGGAAGAGTGATTACAACCATCCATTGTATCAGCCTTCCTTTGCCCCTTCTTCCTCTCTCTCTCTCTCTCCTTCAGCTCACTTCTTCAAGTGTATGACAATTTCACAACAACTCAATGGGGTATCCTTCCAAATGCTCTGACCCCTTTCACAATGGCCCTCTCGCTGCTTATGTAGCAATCGAATTAGGGCTGCCAAGATCCTCCTAGAGTTCATTAGGGAAAAATCCATGAAGCTACCCTGTTTTCAAGCTTTCTCCCATTTGCCTTCATTCTCATATTGGAATTTCTCCAAATATCTCAATTTTTGGAGTTTCCTTGCTTTTCTTGAGCAAATTTAGGGATAAATATCTAGATATTTGTGAGAAGATTCGTTGGCTTGACCCTCTGAACTTCCCTTAGGTTCACTAACACTCCCCCTGGTCTAACAACTTGAGTTAGTAGGGTGACTAACACTCCTCTATGCTTGGTAAAAAACTTTATAAAGCAGGTTAGCAGTGTGCAGAGAGCATTAGTGTGGAATCAAGGCCTGCAATTGTGGTCTTTGCTTCAGTCATCCTGTCTTTCGCCTCTGAGTTGATGGGGAGGTCATTTTTTCCTATAACAGATGCCCCCTAAAGTATGAGATCAGAGGCAGAGATGATGGCTGAAATAATTTACTAAAACTGTAATTTTCTGTCAAACTTTTGTAGAGAGAGAGAAGTTTCAGGTGGCAAGGAAAACCTGATACAACACATACATATGTATAAACTACTAAAATCATGTCCTGAGTCGGGCATTCCCATGCTCAATAGCTATGTCAGAGTAATTTTCTCTTCTGAGATATAACAATGCTGGCCGCCGATAAGCACAGAGTGGATCCAGTGTCATAATAGATCATCCTGAAATAGCTGTCTCCAAAGAACAATATCCGCAGCTTGGGAGAGGAAACAAGGCTGAATGATGCAAGCCTCTACCCAAGGTCTTGATTTCCGCTTCACCGAACAACATAGATCGGTACATGTGATAATATGTGTTGACGTCAAACATGCACGAAATCATCTGATTACCAGTCAATAATGGAGACCGTTAACAGATGCGAGGAAGGCCACTGATAATGGTGATGGTCTCCAAGATGCACAGTGCAAACTAGTGAGTGTGAAAAAATTCTTTGTCGTCAAACACTCATAGAATCGTTTAACCAAGAGCCAATAATGAAAACCCGTGATCAAATACAAGGTAACCTACCACTAATGTCTGCAAGTACCAAGGCACTGAATGTGTTTCTGCGTTACCTTCTTAGATAGAGTGTTGAAGTCGATAGGAAGAAACCTGTCGAAAGGTAGGCAATGACGTGTCTTACATCAGTCGACATGAAACTGGACAAGAATGATTTTGTTTTTTGAGGAATCCTTTGAGAATTTTGGGTCTAAACAAGAGAGGGCATGATGAAAAGATATGTATGATCGATTGATAGAGGAAAAAAATGGGAACCCTTGAACAATGGAAGGCACGACAACGGTTTTAACCAGATAGCACTAGACTCATGAACACTACAGAATGTTAAGATATGGAGATGTAATTACATCAAGGTATATAGGCTAAAACTCATAGGTTGGTAGGGTTCATATTGAGAGGCTATCAAAATGAAGGTTTATCTGAGGGAGTGCCATGTTCAAGGGAACGATTGCTATCAAACCATGCTTTCAAATACGAAATATAGTTGTATTGTCAATTTTCCCCATCTGATTAATTTAATGAGTCCAGACGGGTAAACTCATCGATCTTTTCATGTTTAAAGAGTCTGAAGAGGATCGCAAAAAGAACGACTCTTTGCCCTATTTGATTAGTTTAATGAATCTAGACAGGCAAACTTGTCGATTTTTTCATGTTTTAAGAGTTTGAAATGTATCGTAAAAAGAACAACTCTATATCTTGTCTGTGTAATTTAAAGAGTCCAGACTAGACAACTCAGTGGTCTTTTCATATTTAGAGAGTCTGAAAAGATTGTAAAGAGAGACTCCATGGTGGTCCCTTTGTCATAGTTGCTAACCGGGTGTGACAAAAGGTTAATAGTATACCCAGATCAGTTACTTTTCCGTATTTTAATCTATTGAATCCAAATAAAGAGAAACCTATTTTCAATAGATGTCGACCTCATTTTGTTACGAGTACAAGGTGACGGACTAAACTCGTGTTTTTTCATGAATTTTTAACGAGCCCAGTAACAAAAACTCGGGGTTTTTCAGTTCAACGAGCGAGAAAAGTACCTAAAAGAAATGCTCGAGTCATCTTTAGCAAGTTGAATGAGCAGCAAGACATAGCTCGGGATTTTTTCAGTTTAAAGAGTGAGAAAAAAGAACCTAAAAAGAATGCTCCTTTGGTCTTTTTCAGTTTATGAGCTGGAAAAAGATCAAAAAAGAGTTGCTTAGAGCATTGTTGCATGTATTTAACGAGTGCCATGATGAAAACTTGGAGATGTTTATATTTTTTAAAGAGCAATAAAATATCACAAAATGTGCTCTGACCATTGTCGCAAATATTTAATGAGCTTAACGATGAAAATTCAGAGATGTTTATATTTTTTAAAGAGCAATAAAATATCCCTAAAAGTGCTCTATTGATCGTGGTGTATGTTTAACGAGCCCAATGACAAAAAACTCGGAGATGTTTATATTTTTTAAGGAGCAATAAAATATCTCCAAAAGTGCTCTATTGATCGCAGTATATGTTTAACGAGCCCCGCGACAAAAAAAATCGGAGATGTTTATATTTTTTAAAGAGCAATAAAATATCTCCAAAAGTGCTCTATTCATCTTTGTAGTAGTTTAACGAGCCCAAAGAAGGAGACTCAAGGTTTTTCGGATTAACGAGCATGAAAAATACCATAAAAAGAACGCTCAATCTTTCTTGATCTCATGCTTGACATTAGAAGGGTCTATGCCATGCATTTCCTTATAAGACCAAGGAAAAACATCGCGAAAGTCCCTAAACGGGTAGGTGAAGCTCACAATTTCCTTAGGATTGTGATTGGCTCCACTCTTTATGTTTTCCACGATGCTTGTCATGATAGAAATATCGGGGAGCAATGTTTTTGAAATATTGCCCCTATTTCCTTCCGAGTCCAAAGGTTGGATAGTCGTATATGGTGAGGAAAATATTTCATGTGCGTCAGATGACAGGATTTGAAGAGGCATCATGGCCGAACCAGATATCGAAACATGATGGTGCAAATCCTCCCAAGGCTACTCTTCTAAACTCATGATCTCTCTAATAGCTTCATCCATATGTAGGACTGGATTGAGTGGATCGAAAGAAAGAGTGGTTATGGGAGGGGCAGTAGTGCTATTGGCCGAAACCAAAGTGACCAGAGATTCAGATGCAAATTGAATGGCTTGGTAGGCCGATTCAGCTAGTGACAGCGGCATTTTCTCTCCATATGTGTCAATGTCTAAAGGAGCCAGTAGGATCCATGGATTGGTCTCTTCATGAAGAATAGATGAAAGCATATTGACCATCTGTGAGACCTGCAGTAGCTGAAGAGGGAAACAACCCATGAGGGAAGAAGCCTTTAGTAGACCGGTTCCTACATTGACGTAACTGTCAGTTCCACCTCCTACTAGGGGTACGAAGCCACTTGGTAATGGTGAATAATCGGGGGTGTAGAAAGACAACTGATCTACTGTAATAACCTTTCCACCCAATGGAAATTGGATGATGAGAAAGAAAGTAGATACGATGGTCATCATGGCATATGTCCAACTGCGACCCAGCAATAGATTATAGTCGAGTTTCTTGTCCACAACTTCTATGTCCACCATTACTATTTTCCCATCCAAAGTGATGGGAAAAATTTCTAGGTATCCTTTTGGGATAAAGGTGTGGCCGTTGAAAGCTTTAAGGGAGTTCGATGGCAGGGATATGGTTGGGGAACCCAAGGCAAGCCAACATGAAGCCAACATGACGCAGGTTGAAGCACCTTCGTCGATGACAGTTCTGTGTATGCCTTTACCTTTTGAAGTGATATGCACCTGAAATGCAAGCTGGTGGGAAAGGGGAGGTTTACACTTAAACATGTTGAAAATAGCAAGCATGGAATCCGTAGGGTCAATACCTACGATAGCTGAAAGCAAAGCTTTTCGTTGGCTAGGGTATGTTTGTAATACTTTAAGCACCGACATAGCTGATGTCGCTTGTGCCAAATCCTCTACGATATTGTAGTGTTGGGTGGCATGTGCAGATGTATTGTGCATTGTGCGTCGAAGTACACCCTTGGGGGGTCGAATTACAAAGTCCTCAACCAGCCTTTCGATATGCGGATCATTGGGTGGCAATGGGTTTTGATGTGAGGATGGTTTTGCTGCAAGAGCGATAGGAACTCCATAAGATTTGGCTCTTATGGTGAGTTCTACCATTTCAAATGCGAAATTGGTAGAAGATCCTTCACCAACTGAAGGATGTTGCAAACCATCGTTGCCCCCTGGCGTGGATTGTTTTTGGTTTGCAATAAAATTTTGTTGTTGCTGAGTGGGAAAAGGATTCCTAAGGACAGTGGGGGTCTTACCAATATCCCTTTCGGCAAGGTACTTTGTGCATTCCTGAAGACGTGGACAAGACCAGGTTACGTGCTCTTCAGCACAGAGTTTTCAAGGAAATCTGGCAGGTGAATCCTTTTCATCAGCAGTAGGCGTAGCAGCCTTCTGTTTTGGGTTGGGCTGCTTTGTTGACTACACAAATTTTATTGCAGTGGCAGGAAGAGCAGTCATATTGGTAGAGGGGTCCATTCCATCTTGGCAATGGAACCACTGAGTTGTTTTACAGCGACCCCAGAGGTTGCGCCGACAATCCCGTCGGCGTGCTGAGTGGCGGAAGCATTGGGGTTACTAGGAGCATTGGGGATTATGTCGTAAAGAGTGCCAGACTGTGAATATATCAAATCTAAGTGTTGGGCACAACGTATGGATTGGTCTTTTGTGACCGCACCCTAGAGCGACATCCCTAGCGATTTGAGGAAGTAAGGACCTGCAAAACCAGTCCATTAAGAGAAAGTCTGGGAGGGGAGCTTTGACTGACCTCTGCCTACGTCTCTATTCATGTATATGATCATAGATGTGGGTGGTGGTATCCTGATGAAATGAAGTGAGGAGCTCTGTCCCAATCTCATAGCGAATGGGTAACTAAAAGTGCTTTAGGAATTCCATCGCTAAAGCATCAAAGGTATTTACTGATGCGCGTGGTAACTCAATATACCATTTCGCAGCATTTCCAGTGAGGGTACAGGGAAAAAGACGTAACCGGACACTATCATCCACCATCGAGTTAGAAACACACCAGAGATGGTAGGTGGTGATATGGGTGCCCAGATCCTCCCCTTGTTTTCCATAAAACTTTGGGATGTCCATTGGTATTTTATGTGGGATCGGCGACCATTGTAAGTTGTGGTAGATGGGGTCATTTGTCAGCTTGTATAAGTCGGGAATATCCAACGTTGCCAAAAAAGGCAGAGAGTTAGGTGCCCCCGACTCGGACCATGGTGATGACGGATGACCTGAGGAGCTCTGTGCTCCTCCCATCATTTGGTTCCCTATAGTGTACATGGGTTTCATGGTGTAGCAGTTGCTTTGCAGTATGGTGTTGTAGAGTGGATTTCCATGAGGATTTTTATATTGCGGTATGAAATTTCCCCCAGTATAAGCAGTGCCTCCTTGACTCATTTGAGTCTGTGAGTAGGGTGCCCCCATGGATTGGTTGGGAAGCCCTTGTGGATTCCTGACCGACACAGAACTAACCATTTGGCTTTGATTGATAGAGGAAACACTCATGTCAATTAGCGACTGTCCATGCATGCCTAAGAACAGAGGGGGAATTGTGACATTCCCCACCGGCATGTGCATATTGGGACCCCCCCAGATATCTGAATCTGGGGGTTGTAAATGTACATTGGCGACTGACCTTGTTGTTGGTAAACGGGAACTGTGCCCATAGTGCCGCATTGAGTGTTATATGGAGCACTATATGTGGCACTAGGCGAAGGTATGCATTGTGGCACCATAGGAGTGGAACCTAGCATTTGCTGGGTTCCACTTATAGAGGGTGTTATTTGAGTTGTCATACCTAGGACAAATGGGATAGTGGGATTCCACATTATCGGTGTTGTGATGACTGTCAACTAGGGAAGTGGTAGAGGACCAACAGTGTCTCTAAAATTCCACAACCATTGAGTCATCGACTGGATAGATGGGAAAGTTCCACCTACTGAAGAAGGAAGTACAGGTACCACGGGAGCAACGATACGATCCGACGGATTTGTAAGCAGAGTGTTAAAGTGAGGAAGAAATCCTCCGGAAAATTGGAATCGTCGGTCGTCCACACAGATCCCGTGTGAGATTTAGGATACTGATTCCTCGAAGATGAGGAATCTAAGTCAGCAGAACTCGGCAGATATTCCACAATGAGTAGAGGAAGTCCTAACAATCATCTGGAGTGAAGATGACGGCTGGATGTAGCCACAGTGACCGTTAAGTTTTATCAAATAGATTTTAATGTGATATTATTTAAAGTCTAAAAAATGATAGCACTCAGGTACCTAAAAATAAAAAATACACTAAATATATCAATCAGCAAACAAAGGGAAATTACTTCGTCTGATAAGCACCGATCACTGGAGATGAAACCCAGTCTCTCAATGAATAACAGAGAAGGATGGCCAAATGTACAGTTATGGTTACTTTAGAGCTTCGCCCGAACCTCAGATTGAGGGGCCAAGTACTCTTGTGAAGATGAGCACCCTCCCTAAAACTGAAGACAAAGTAGATTCGTCCATTTTAGGTACCAGGACAGCCCGTCCCAGTCACCTTATGTAAGTACCTAGAAGTTTTGGCCACTAGAGATACCTCAAATCACAGAATTTACCAGGGGGGACATAGTCGTAGACAACATGCTGTGTGGGCAAGATACCTGAGTCCCCGACTCAGTTCTGAAATCCCTGAAGGGACCCCCAATACACAGAATGCCCAAAGGATTTGTAACAGAAGGTGGGCTACCTTCAATTACAGTGCGATGTTGTCTCGTATTTTGCTCCATTGTTAGTGGAGTGGTCCTAGTAATGTGAGTGCAAAAGGATTTTTCACTCGTTAACGATGCTAGTTTTGGTTTTCAACCTTGGGCAATTCACTCACATGCTTATCCCAAGGTCCTAATCCAGCTAATGTTGGTTTTCTCAAAAGAGTAACTAATTGATTTTAATGTAAATTTTAATGTACTTGATTATTTGTCTTTGGTAGGGGTGTTGACGTATGAATATGGTGAGACTCTTGACTCAATAAATCATGCAGAACAATGCTCTTATTTTATTTTTTTTCAATTTCTTATGCAAACAAGTCTTATTCTACATATTCATCTTTTCTCATATTCATGGATTCGTCTATGCATCTAAAGCCATTCAACACTTGCATAACCAAAAGATTCTTTTCCTAATATTTCCTAATAACTACTGAAAACCAAAATGAAGCAGCTTACAACTATTTCGACAGAAGGATGAATACAATTTATCAGTCATTCTTTAAAAAAAAAATGTATTTTAAGAGAGAAAAAATAAAACAGTTTCCTAAAAATGAATTTTCAGCACACCAAATTTGTTAACATAATATAGTTGCAGATATTACTTTAGCCCCTGAGACAAGTTCCCCCCCTTTTGGTCCATAGACTCTTCTGGAAATCATGGAAATGGGAGATTAACGCTCTGTTTTAGTGTAAACAGAGAGTTAGTTGGGCCACTAACGCTCCCTGTACATAGGCACAATGCTTTATAAAGCTTTGTTTAGCCTAGCAACCTGCATTAGTGAGGGAAATAGTTGAAACAAAGGGCCTTTAGGATCAGTTTCTGAGGAGAATGCAAACTAGTAGGATGTAACAAGATAGTTGGTGGATCAGAAAAGGATTTGAAGAAGTAGGAAGCTCTTAGAAGAAATAGAAGAACTGAGAGGAGTCCAAGTTGATCGGGAACTAGATGTATAGTACCCAACAGAGTCACCAATTCTGCTATGGCGTAAAATGCATGGTGTATGTAAGATGAAAACTACCCTCAAAGGCCTTCCAGGGACCTTCGACAGACTGTAAAATTATTTGCAAAAGCTACCAAGTTACACATATGTTCATTTATCAAACATAAATTGATAAGGTATGGAAAGAGGATCACCTTTAGTTCCTTCTAGATTTGTTTGTAGATCTCTATGCGGCAAGAAGAAATCCTTCAAGGCTGGCTCCAAGACAATTCCTACACAAAGGACAAATTAAACCAATCACAGCATACACTCTTGAAAACTAATGTAAGAATGCACAATAACCATATATTAGTGTATAACTTAACTACTCATCTCGATAAGCATCAAAATGAAAAAATAAATGAACAACATTACCGACACTATGGAGTAGGGAACACAACTGTAGTTCTATATTTATAATGGAAGAGTGATTACAACCATTCATTGTATCAGCCTTCCTTTGCCCCTTATTCCTCTATCTCTCTCTCCTTCAGCTCACTTCTTCAAGTGTATGACAATTTCACAACAGCTCAATGGGGTATCCTTCCAAATGCTCTGACCCCTTTCACAATGGCCCTCTCGCTGCTTATGTAGCAATCAAATTAGGGCTGCCAAGCTCCTCCTAGAGTTCATTAGGGAAAAAGCCATGAACCTGCCCTATTTTCAAGATTTTTCCCATTTGCCTTCATTCTCAGATTGGAATTTCTCCAAATATCTCAATTTTTGGAGTTTCCTTGCTTTTCTTGAGCAAATTTAGGGATAAATATCTAGATATTTGTGAGCAGATTCGTTGGCTTGACCCTCTGACCTTCCCTTAGGTTCACTAATGCTCCCCCTGGTCTAACAACTTGAGTTAGTAGGGTGATTAACGCTCCTCTATGCTTGGTAACAAGCTTTCTAAAGAAGGTTAGTAGTGTGCAGAGAGCGTTAGTGTGGAATCAAGGCCTGCAATTGTGGTCTTTGCTTCAGTCATCCTGTCTTTCACCTCTGAGTTGATGAGGAGGTCATTTTGTCCTATAAAAAATGCATGTGTGAATCCTCCTGCCCATCATACTTGTCTGTCAGTTACATCTTAGGCTTCCTAAATCATACTCACATCATTCTCCTACATTCGCGCCAATCATCAAATCTTCCTTTATGCGTACCCCACCATCTCACGGGCATAGCGTGCAATACCCAGTCCAAAGCCTGGAAGAATTGCTTTTCTGGCACCTCGCTTTCAAATGCATCCAAGAAGGTATCTACCTCATTTAGACCATCATAAGTAGGCAGATCTCTTACTTCTATCAACACGTAGTGCAGCGACCTTGTCATCATATTGCAATTCAGTGTAGTTTCTTCATGTAACCGATTCTGCCATCATTCTATTTTCTCATCAGAATCCGAAGTGTAGGAGCTTTCGCACTCCCATGTAATCTACCCATCCATGGTGGGATTCACCTAGTCTTAGTCTCGCGCTATTATCTTCTAGATACAGTCCAGATCATCATCACTTTCATAGTCATGTACCGGCTTTGTATAGTGCGACCCTTCAGCAAGTTCCAGGGGTATAATTACATGTAGTGACTCTTTCTCAAAGATCATTTTTCGCTTCTTCAGATTGGTTACCCTGTTCATATCAGTGGCCCAGTCAATTCCTAGGAGCGCGAGGTATGGATTGCTGTCATCAACAATCTCTATTACTTCAAAATCCGTCAGTGCACTTGCTCCCTCAATATCCACAGTTATTCCCTGCAATCACCCCATGGGTATTATTCTCTACTGATTCGCCATCCTTGGCTGAATTGGAGTCCATTGCAACGTAGGTCTCCCCATTCGTTTCCACATCTTTTTAGGTAAAACATTCGCATCTGATCCAAAATCCAGAATGACTTGATCCATCTCATATTCCTTGATCTATGCGGTGAGTCTCATTTCTCATCCTATTCTTGTCTTATGTTTTCCGATCTTGTGGACTATGCACGGTTCTCCTGGCACGGTCCCAACATATCTATTGATAAGTTCCTGTAACCCTTTCACAGCCTTACTGTCGCACAGTAACTTCGTACAGGTTTCTAAGAAAGTTGTGAGCATGGATGGGTCCATTTCCAGCTCTGGTTTTTCTTTTCTTCCTAAAGTGGAAGCATCAGCGAAGCTCTTCTTAGCTTCCATGAAGGTTTCCCAAGCGTGCTCCAAATCAAACTCAACTTCTTTCATTAGGGCTTTGCGAACCCATGTACTATCTTCCAGTTGTTTTCCTTTGTCATCTCTCATCGTGATTCCAGTTTGGAGCACAATGTTTACATTCAGATCTTCCTTGCGTGGCTCAAACCTCATCATCTACAAGTTTTGAGTTGGGGGAGGTGGTAGCGCTCCATTGTCACGTATCCTAGCTATCAGCATAGGACAATCTTTTGTCTCATCGTCAAAAATTGTGTAGTATTTGCATGATGGGCACGTTGGATTAGTGCAATCGTGGGCATAATGTCATGGCCCTCCGCAATTGTAGCAAATCAACTGTCTGCGACCTCTTCTAGGTCATCCTCCGCCTCGACCTCATCCACACCCCTGAAATCATGTTCACGCCATTCCTGCATTCTGGTCAAGGGGTCGCATTTTGACCTGAACTCTGTAGGTGGGAGTTCTATCCATCATCAAATCATAACTTCTGCAAGTACGCTCATCATGTCCCATCGACCTACAAAATTTTTAGAACAACTGTTGCAAAGTTTGAGTATATTTCTGTAACAAGTGGCAGTTTTTTGTGGCATGTTTTCTGGCTATTTGACAGATAGCGTACCACAAAGCAAGTGCCACACTAGGTCCTGCTTGAACTTCCAACCTTAATGGCATTGGTCCTCCCCCTACAAGGTAATTCGTAAAAACTAGGCAGTGGTCTTTGTCATGACCCTGGCTCTTGCATTTACACTCCACACTTCTTCGTGCATTTCTGGTCGAATCGCCCTGTCCTGTTTCAAACTCTGCATCTCAAGGCACATATTCTTCATCTACGCATGGATCTGCTGAACTCCTAGGTTAGGATCCTGCATCAGGGTCTCATGTAGCCTCATAACGATCTCTAAGGCCTCTGCCTAAGTTGTTATCTTCTACTGCAATAGTGCACTCTTTAAATGTGGTAGTAGGGAAGCTACAAACCACTCGTGATGTTGTCCATCTGTCAAATTCATATTGGCTTCGGGAATCATACATTTCAGCCTCTGATCTAGTTCCCAAGGAGTCTTGCCTGGTAGCATCATGATCTCTTTAAATCCCACGATTGACTGTGCTTTAGACTTAGGCCTGCTAAATTCTCTATTTAGCATTGTTTGAATATCTATGACTCACATTCGGGTTATCGTTGGAATACTTAATATACCAAGTCAGTGCGTGATCCTGCAGAGCACTAACCAGTGTCTCTTTCTTTATATGGTCATCTGTAACACCTTTCACTTCCCATACAACCCTTACAATGAACCAGAATTGGTCTGGATCCTCATTTCCCAAACCTTTGAACACACGCAACTTTACTGTGTTTGCCATGCTGAATTGCGGTGGTGGTGGAGTTGGTACAGATGAAGATGGAGGTGATGGCGATGAAACCAGTGGTGGTGTGGGTGGAGGTGGTATTCACGGAATTATTTATCTTATCAATTGAATATCACTTCGCGGACAGACCTTCGCGAGCTCTTCCTTGTCCCCCCGCGGAGGTGAAATCAAGGGGCTAGTTTTTGGACCCTTATTTCCTTCGTTCCTGTAAATCTATCCACTTCGTGTAGCCCTGAACATCAAGGTAACTGCATAACCTGCTTTTCGCACAAAAACATTTTAATCCAAGTATTCAAAGACTTTACGTACTTACCTCACAGTCCTTTGAGAAAGTGTCGCTCTACCTCATTGTAGCTGACTGAGGTGTTAACTATGAACTCAGTAACGAATCCTCCTATAGTCCGATCAAGCCAATGATCGACAACACGCGCGATATTATCCTCCGATGCTTCCAACATTCTCACTAGCTCTGGGGTCCACACAATAGGACCGTCAATTTTCCACCTTCCTTGAATATCTGCTAGCTTCGCGATCCATTTGTATAGCTTAGTAGGGCAGGACGCGAAAAAGATTTCGTCATTTTCTTTCTTAGTTGGATTCCAATGATACGACATCACACATCTCTATGTAGGTTCCGGTCCCAGCAATGGAACCATTTGTTGGCTTATGGGGGCTTAACCTAGGTTCAGAGTTATTTAGCCAAACAAATCCCTACACTATTGGCCCTTTCGGCATCAGCCCGTGGAGCACGGACTGAAGTCTCACCCGCAACAGCATGGGGGGATACTGGAACCAAGTTTCCGCACCCTTGAGATGGATGTGATGTCGGTTTATTCCAACTAGACCTGGCTTCATGCAGGTCGCTTCACGCCATGTTCTAACCTTTAATACCTTTGTGAAGTGTTACAATCAACCTTCGCTCAGCCCTAACCAAGGGCTAGGATGCTTTCGTGCTGCTAGGGCAGCGAACTGCGCTATTTCCCAAATTAGGCTAAGTATCGTACTTATCTTATTAGCAGATATTAATTATGTTCATGTAAACAGATGTTCTAACTTGCGTTCACTTGACCAATATAGTTATACACATTCGCGCATCATATAATCATTACAAGTGAAATTCATACCCAATATAACATATTCATAAAACATGAAATAAAGACACAAAATTGATAGAAACTTCTCTTTATTAATAGTTCCAACTTAGTACAGACTTGACTCGCTTTGCGCACTCAGCTGCAGGGGTCCACGCACTAAGCTGCAGACTGCTAGGCCTCTGTGCACTCAGCTGCAGAGCCTCTTCCTATGCTACGACCCAAAACTAGACTTTAAACTTCAGAGCTATCTCGCATACATCCTTATTCCTTAGACATTCTGTGATGCCTTAACTACTTAGAGCTTCCCTCTATTTATACAATCCCATGGTCCATGGACCATGGGTAGATCTTCTACAGCCGACATTACATTATCAAAATAAGGGCGGACAACCCTATGACTCTTTTACAACTACGCGCTCTACACCCACAAAATGTGGAGTCTTTACATTGGAATTACAAACTTGGACCAAAATCTTGGCTCTAAACCTCAAAACTGCCCTTGGGGGATCCCACGCCCAATAGTGTGGTAACTCTGCTGATGAGTTCAGGGGTGAGTTCTATGGAGAGGCCTCTTACCACAACAGTGGTGTAGTGTCCTATCTAGGGTGCTAGATTAGGCTATCTTTATTATCGACCAGGGTCAGTAAACTTCGAGGCATGCGTCTACAATCTATAGACATAAAGGATTCCTAATTAAGTGTTCGTGATGGTAGGTTACAGAACTTCCTTACGGAAGGTTGAGGTATGCTCCCTATCACCTGGACACTCAGATCACTCAATTCATCTACCTATTTAAAAACACTGTGTATTACTTAAACCAAGATTTCAATCCCCTTACGAGGATGCTGTGCATAAAACCCCTGTTCAGTGAACACTCAGCATTCAATGTTTATCATTCATGAAAGATTGAAACATACTAAAATCATGAGCACACTTAAAATTCAAATATATGAGAAACAGGGTTCATGAATATGCTTTTAGAAATAACGAAAGATCAAATCCCTTACAGGATACAATTCAACGATCTCAGCGATGAATTCTTCAAGCTATCATCATAAACATTACTCATACAAATTTCTAATTAAATCAATGAAAACATAAACCAAACTCTAATCACTGTGCATACTATTGAATATTAAGAAGTTGCAAATGAAATGAAATGACAGTATACCCGTTCCACGCAGGGCCCGTCCGCGTTTCAAAGGTATACTGGACTGTGCTCAAGCAACTATAGAATCAACGCAACAATGAAATCGTGACTGCAACCGTGTTTTGGTATTAAGTTCAAAAGCTTTGTTTTCAAAACGACACAATGATAACCTTCCCTAACAACACATAACTGTGTTTACATATGTTTTACAACGTTTACATTTCGGAATGAATGTACATTCGTTATGCGGCTGTTGCCGCTTTTGCTATGGCATAGTTTTTAAGTTGTTTCCATTCTGAACCGATTCCAAAAAGGAACAAAACTAAATCGGTTTAGAACCCTATGTTGTTGTTGCTTTTGTCGCCAACATGTTGTGCTTTGACCATCATTGACCGCGCATTCAGGAGCGTTGGTTCTGCTGGAGGATAGGTGTTCATCCATGCTTGTACATTCTATTTTTCATCCCTACCCTTTGCTCTAGCTTAGCTGTCATGCCATATGTCAAACAATAAACCAATTACAGGATGTTGCAACTTCCTGTAGTCTTTTTATCAAAAATCCCTAATTCTTTAACATAAAACTCATAAATCAATTCTAATGCATTTAACAACTATAATACTGTTAACTAATCAATTTCAAGGGGTCTGAGAGATGTATGAAGGAAAAAGGTAGGCAAACGATGTGTTTCAAGAGGAAAAAGGAGGTCAACGAATGGTACCAACATCTCTCCCCGACTTAATGAATTAGCATGACCTCATGCTAACCCCGATGTGCTTCCTCTGAACTCTGTCCCTGCCTGTACCTCTGCTGCCTTCAACAATGTATCCACATTCTTCTTCACCTGGGCATCTTTCTGACCATGGAGCTCATGCTTTAAACTCTTGTACTTTTCCTTGAGGACCTTATTTTGGTTGTACCATTTAGTGGCCCACTTACAAATATCTGTTTGTTCAGCTTCAAGTTCCTTAATTTGTTCCCTTAACTTTTCATTTTTCTGTTGAGTCTCTTTACTCTGTGCTCTGAGCATTTCATTTTCTTTCTTGATAACTTTTTCCAGCATATTGGCCTCCATTAGTTCTTCCTTTAACTTCTCAATTTGCTTCTCCAGTTTCTTCTGTTTCTTTATGGCAGGTGGTGAATCTTTTTCTTGCCTGTTATTGCTTTCAACCTCCATCTCAGCTCCTGGTCCAAGTTGTGAGTGGGCACTACTTTTAATATCCATCGGCATAGGTGCATTTGATTCAGGCTGGTCTTCTTGTAGCTGGACCTTTGATGTTCTCCTGGTTCTTCTTGAATAGGTGGTAAAAATTTTATCTTGCTCTGCTTTCCGAGCATCCTCTTTTCTCATTTTCCTCGTCCTTATACTGCTAACAGGTGGAGGCACCTTGCTTGCTTTATGTATAGGAATTTCTTCATCGATATCATTCATAAATCCTGAGTTTTCCTGTGGTTCTTCCTTGTCCTCTTTGTCTTTAATTTGGTTAGCAGCCAAGAACTCCTTCCATGTTTTCCCTCTTCTCTATAATTCATACTCAATAAGAATTTTAATTAGCCCAAAGTGATATAAGCTCTTGTCTTCGTTACCTTTCTGCTTTTGGATGGTCTTCGACATTTTGGTTAGGCTTTGCAAGAGGAAGTATGGCAGACTAATAACACATTGCCCTTTCAAATGTAACAGTAACTTGATATGGTACAAGTAAACAATACTGTAGCGGCCTTCACAAGTTACAAACTTTTGGATGATATAGACCATCTCGTCCCAGGAATGCACCAACCAACTCCTTGGGACGCCTTTCTTCCAATTAACAGATGAAACCCTAGATCTGGACATAAATTGAGTCCATGATTTCTCTTTAAATTGCTTTGTCTTGAAGTACTTCTCCCCTTCTGGGCTGATCCCTAGGGACTGAGCTATGGTGTCTTCCGAAACTCTGAATGAAAAATTACCTATCAGAGCTTTCTCTCCGTTGAATGTAAAAGCGAACTGTTTTGTGACCTCTTCATTACTTCCACGAAATTTCTCTAAAAAGGGCAGCCACTGTATTTCTTTAGGAATTGAAATGCAATCTTCGTGATACTGGGAACTGTTGAATATGCTTGGTTCGACCCTATTGGTCATTTTGGCAGAGAGTTGTGCTCTAACTCTTCTTTGTTTATGTTTCGCAAATTCAACAAAGAAGTTTTGATTTGTTACCTTTTGTCTTCCGCCCAATACTGCTGACCTGGTGGCGTCCTCGGCTCTTTAACACTAGCTCCTTTAGTAACCCAAGCGATGCTCGATTGACTGTCTTGTAATTATGGTGGAGGTCGAACCCAGTTAACTACATTTCCCTTTCGTGGCGCTTGCTACTTTCATTCTTTACTGTTGAAGTCACAGGAGTCGAATGCTAACATAGAACAACTGAAAATGATAATGAAATAACCGGCTTAACTCAATTCATAACATATTCATCTTTCGAAACAAAGGAATTGTTGTACTGGTCGTATGGATGCCATCATAGAAGCGCTAGAAGCATATATGAAGTACTGGGATATGATTTCAGGTAGTCGTTTGCATCATTTGGCTTCGTCGGGTGGTTAAATCATAATTCGTCTGTTTCAAACATAATGAACAAGCCCGCATGACATTTGGTTTCCACACAATTCACCACGTGTCCTGCTTCTGTTGGTACCCGGCCAAATAGAAATGTTGGGATGGCTGTAGGGTCTAATTGGTTGGTAACAGAGATTGAAAAGGTGATATGAGAGGGGATTAACAAAATCATATAAGTATGAGATGGGTTGGAGTATTGGAAGATTATAGGGATTAACAATAGGATAAGGAGTGATAGGTATGGAGGTGTCTCTAAAATTGATCGTAGCAGTCACAGTTATTAAATTTAACATTAAAAATTAATCTAAGAATTTAAATGTCAAGAATAAGGAATACATTACACTTTTGTTGGTTGTTCAAGCGTTGCATTGGCATGCTAGGTAGGACTAGTCTCTTTTGACTATTCTTTGTTGTTCATAACAGGTCCCCTGAGATAGATTCGAATGTAACAGGTCCCTCTGAGATCTGGAAAATGTTCATGCAACTTCTTTGAAATCCGGAAAAAGAACTATATGTATACAAGTTCCTTGTTGAAACTCGATGAAGCTTTGTTGAGGTAATCTTGAAGTAACAGTGTCTTAACAGGTCCCTTTTATGTGTCTTGAACAGGTCCCATTACTGTTGGTGTTGGTAACATGGTCTTCTGGACAGAACAGGTCCCCCTGCATAATGTTTTTAACCAGGTCTTTCTGAGATAAAACAATGACAAAACAACTTCTTTATTGAAATCTGGAGTGCTGAAACAAACTTCTTTGGAAATTTATAGTGAGGAGATAAGAAATCTTTAAGAATTTACAATGGGGAGATAAGAAAACAAAATGCTGATGCTTCTCTCCCCCACTAAAGTTTTGACTTGTCCTCAAGTCATTATTCAGTTGATAAATCAAATAGGAAACAAAAGAAAAGGAATTCTTACCCGCCAACGAATTGGTTTTCAAGTAAGAATTCGGGGTTAGAGTGTGCCAGAGTCTAGTTTTCACATCTAACCCATTTTTATTATTTTTTGTTGTGTTTTTTTTTTAGATTTTGTTTTGTTTTTTTTTTTAATTTCTTTTGAATTTCTAAATTGAAATGAAATGAACTAAGGCAGGGATACTGTAGCTGGAGGCTGCAGTATCTCAACCTCTCTTTGTTGAGATACTTTTTGGAGAAAATTTTGCTTGCTGATGGGCTTAGTGTAAAGTTTCAGGCGATGACCGTTGATAGTAAAGGAATGACCTTCTCCATCAATAGTTTTGAGCTTGACTGAACCATTGTCGTAAGCCTGAATAATTTGGTATGGGCCCATCCAATGTGTGGTAAACTTGGCTTTATGATCTCTGAATTTAGAGTCAAAAAGTAAAGCCCAGTCTCCTTCCTTGAACTGCTTCTTCTTGATATGTGCATCATGCCACTGCTTCCTTTGTTTTTGCATGAGGATTGTGGTTTCCTCTGCTTTCTGCCTCATTTCATCTAGCTGGTTCAACTGCTGAATTCTTTCTTGTTGTGCTTGGTCCAGGTCAATTTGCAAATCTGCAGCCAGTTTAAAAGTATGTATTTGAAACTCAATAGGAAGCATTACCTCTTTGCCATACACCAACTGATATGGTGTAAATCCTGTAGTATTTTTCCACGTAATTCTGTAAGCCCAGAGTGCATCTTTGAGCTTCTCTTCCCAATTCTTTCTGTTCATTGCCACAGTTTTAGTGATGATCCCTTCCAAAGTTTTGTTGGTGGATTCCACCTGCCCATTGGCCTGTGGATGGTAAGGTGTACTTCTTCTGTGCTTGATTTGGTATTTGTCTGTGATTTCCTTCACTAACTTTGAAGTAAATTGAGTACCTTGATCAGTCACTATTTCCCTTGGTACTCCATACCTTACGAAAATCTCTTCAAAAAGGAAATTTACCACTGTTTGTTCGGTGGCTCTAACTAGTGCTTTTTCCTCAGCCCACTTTGTGACGTAATCAGTACATACTAAGATGTACTTCTTACCATTGGAGGTTGGGTTAATGGGTGCTATAAAGTCTAGAGCCCATTTTTCAAATGGCTCTAGGTGAACTTGGGGCTGAAGTGGCATCTCATCTGTAGCTGTTGGCCTGCCCATTCTTTGGCAGCTATCACAACTCTTCACGTACCTCTTGGAATCCTTAAAAATGGATGGCCAGTAGTATCCAAGACTAGGAATTTTGAATGCTGTTCGCTTAGCTGCAAAATTCCCACCACACGGTTCATCATGGCAAGATTTTAAAATATCAATTATCTCATCATTTCTTACACATTGTCTAATAATCATATCATAACCAGTGTAAAATAAATCGCCATTAATCCATGAGTATCGAGCACTTTGTTTGACTAGTCTCTTCTTTTCCTTTGGAGTAAAGTATGGAGGTGTCCTTCCTGTAGACAAATAATTGGCCAAGTCAACATACCAAGGATTCACTATGGAAATTGCAAATAAATTTTCATCTGGGAAAGAATCTTCAACCGGAACAACCTCACCTGGATTTTGCAGTCTAGAAAGAAAATCTGCCACCTGATTCTCTTTACCTGGTCTATCTAACACTGTGATGTTAAATTCCTGTAACAATAATAATCATCTGGTAACTCTGCCACTAGTTATTGGTTTATTCATTAAATGTCTAATGGCAGAATGGTCAGTATGTACAAAGACTTCATAACCAGTTATATAATGTCGGAATTTATTCACAGCATATATGATGGCAAGTGTTTCCTTTTCTGTGACTGTGTAGTTTGATTCTGCAGGTGTTAGATTTTTGCTAATGAAATAAATGGCATAATTACAAGATTCCTCTTTTTGGCCTAATGAGGCACCTACTGTAGTGTCAGATGCATCTGTAAAGATATGAAATGGTAGGCTCCAGTTAGGCCCTCTTAAGACTGGTGCGGTTGATAACTTCTTTTTGAGTGCTTCAAATGCTTGCTGGCAGTTCTCATTCCAGTTGAAAAGTACATCTTTTGTTAGAAGCTTAAACAAAGGTAAAGCTATTCTACTAAAATGTTCAATAAACCTCCTGTAATAGCTTGCATACCCAAGGAAACTTCTTACCTCTCTTTGATTCTTTGGAATTGGCAAATCAATAATGATCTCGATTTTTGCTGGATCAACTTTAATGCCTTGAAAAGAAATATAGTGGCCTAATACTATCCCTTCTTTTAACATCATAAAGCACTTTTCATTACTCAGGGATAGATTAGCTTCAATACATCTTTTCAAAACTCTTTCAAGATTCTCTAATGCATGTTCAAATGAATTGCCGTACACTGAAAAATCATCCATGTAAACTTCAACACAATCATGAACTAAATCAGCGAAAATAGCTAATACAGCTTTCTGAAATGTAGCTGGAGCGTTGCAAAGTCCAAATGGCAAAACATTATAAGCATAAGTGCCCCAAGGACAGGTGAATGTGGTTTTGTCCTGGTCTTCTGAGGCTATCCTGATCTGGTTGTAGCCACTGAAACCATCAAGAAAAGAGAATGATGATTTCCCAGCTAATGTGTCTAACACTTGGTCAATAAATGGCAGTGGGAAGTAATCTTTGAGCGTTGCTTTGTTCAATTGTCTGTAATCAACACAAATGTGCCACTTACCATTTTTCTTGGGCACTATAACCAATGGGGATACCCACTGACTATCAGAAATAGGATATATAAAATTAACTCTCAACAGTTTTTGCAATTCTTCTCTGACAATATCCTGGAGCATGGGGTTCATTCTTCTCTGTGGTTGCCTCACTGGTTTGATAGTACTATCTGTATAAATATGGTGAGTGCATGTGTCGGGGTGAATCCCATACATATCGGTGTAGTCCCAGGCAAATGCTTTCTGGTATTTTCTCAATAGTTGAGTCAATTTCTCTTGCTGAGATGAGTCTAGGTGACTGCCAATGTTCAGAGTTTTCCCTGGACTAATCTCTATGATCTGACTCTGTGTGTTTGTGATGGATTGAACTGGAAAAATATCGTGGAATGTGGTTTGCAAAGATTGAATGGTGCATGTTTCTTGAAAATTTTGGGCTAAAAGTACATCTGCAGCATGATATTGGTCGTTTCTCAAATTTTCGGAAATATCAGGTTGAGAAAGGAACAATTCTACCAAATCATTATTATTTTGTTCTTGGAAATCATAGATTTGGTCGATGCTAAAAATAGATTGTACTTCTTCTTTATCATTGTATTTATCATCAAGCCATAAATTGTGTGTTACTGCTGGTGATTGTGCCGATGGATAAAGAGTGAGTTGTTTTCTTTCGGTCCCTCTTGAAATGATCATGTTGCCTGATCGACATCCTATGAATGCATCAGCAGTCGCTAACCATGGTCTACCAAGAATGATAGGGTGCCCTCCTAAATTGGATTTGGGTTGAAGAACTAAGAAGTCCACTGGGTACTCCCAAGAGTCTAGTGAAACAATTATGTCCTCCAAAATCCCTTCAGGAATCACTTTAGACCTATCAGCTAGTTCTAGAACAATCATTGTGTGTTGCAAATTTATAATCTGGAGTGTTCTCATGGTTTCAAGAGTCATGACATTTATTGTGGCCCCAAGATCTATTAAAGTGTTTGGGATCTGTATGTTGTTAATGATTGTAGTAACTCTGGGGATACCAGGATCAACATACTTCTCCATTGAGATGGTATTTGTCATAAGGCCAGCTAAATGTCCTATAACATGAATGGTTTGTGGATCAATCCTTTTCCTAGTGGGCTTCTTAAGGCACATTTCTCTGATTTCTTTAGTATATATGGGAATGTCTTTTATGGCTTGCAGTAGCGGAATTTTTATATAGACATTCTTGAGCTCATCTAAAACATCAAACTGTGGTATAGACATTGGAAGTTTCATTTGGACCAATCGGTCTGGAAAAGGTGGATGCAATGGTTGCATTTGCTTATCTTTGGTATCATCGTTTAGTTTTCTTTGATTTGTCGTTTCGTTTTCATTTTCTATGTTTTCTTCTTGTTTATCAGTTATTGGAGAATCTTTGTGGAGTACCTTACCAGACCTCAAGTTGATATTTTGCAAGGGTAGTGTGGGATATGAGGTTCCCTCTTCTACATTGTAGGCTGGCCTCTCTGCTCTGTTATTTGGATTTGGGACAGTTTGAGCAGGAATTTGAGTAGGTCTGGGAGGTTGTGAGTTAGATGGAAATTGCAGTTGTGGTGGATTTATTGATGGAGGAGCAGGCAGTGCTTGTTGAGTAGGTTGAGGTTGGTAAACAACTTGCTGCTGAGGATACTGCTGATATGGTTGAGGATGTGATGAGTATGGCTGATGATATTGTTGATATGGCTGCGGATATGGTTGGTATGATTGAGGATATGTATGATATGATTGAGAGTATTGTTGAGATGGTCTCCATTGTTGCTGTGGGTGATTTTGGTGCTGCCATGGCATGGGTACATTCCATGAATTCTGAGCATACATTTGATCATTTACAGGAAATTGCAAATTTTGATTTGGAAACATACCTTGAGGTGTTGGCCTTGGCTGCCATGGTCTCTTTGTGCCCATGTAATACACATTTTCCATCTCTGCATTAGCTGCCATATTACAGTTCTGCAAAACCTTAACTTTAGGACAATTAAATATATCATGATTTTCAGTACAGAAGGCACAAACTTGGATGTTTTCTAATGGGCAGTCTTTTAAGGCATGTTTCTTGCGGCATTTTGGGCAGAAGATAGCCATTATCTGATCTTCATCTTCTTGTTTCTTCTTAGCTTTTAGAGTGTCAATTTGGTTCCCTAAGGTGCTTAACAGATCTGTTTTAAATTCTTCTAACAGATTCCCTATTTCAGCCCTTGTGACACTTGCTGAAGCAGATTTTGTGACTTTGGATAACAGGGTTCTTTTGCCAATTTTAGCTTTGCTCCTTGAATACTTTTCGCATAATTCAGCGATTTCTTCAAAAGGTAAGGTAGAAATGTCACCTTTTCCCATCAAATTAAGATCATCCATGTATTCCTCTCGGATGCCTTTCAAGAATATTGTGCGAATCAAATCAGGAGGCATAGTTCGGTGTTTGGATTTTTGTAAGTTGTAGACAATATATAGACATAAAGGATTCCTAATTAAGTGTTCATGATGGTAGGTTACAGAACTTCCTTACGGAAGGTTGAGGTATGCTCCCTATCACCTGGACACTCAGATCACTGAATTCATCTACCTATTTAAAAACACTGTGTATTACTTAAACCAAGATTTCAATCCCCTTACGAGGATGCTGTGCATAAAACCCCTGTTCAGTGAACACTCAGCATTCAATGTTTATAATTCATGAAAGATTGAAACATACTAAAATCATGAGCACACTTAAAATTCAAATATATGAGAAACAGGGTTCATGAATATGCTTTTAGAAATAACGAAAGATCAAATCCCTTATAGGATACAATTCAACGATCTCAGCGATGAATCCTTCAAGCTATCATCATAAACATTACTCATACAAATTTCTAATTAAATCAATGAAAACATAAACCAAACTCTAATCACTGTGCATACTATTGAATATTCAGAAGTTGCAAATGAAATGAAATGACAGTATACCCGTTCCACGTAGGGCCCGTCCGCATTTCAAAGGTATACTGGACTGTGCTCAAGCAACTATAGAATCAACGCAACAATGAAATCGTGACTGCAACCGTGTTTTGGTATTAAGTTCAAAAGCTCTGTTTTCAAAACGACACAATGATAACCTTCCCTAACAACACATAACTGTGTTTACATATGTTTTACAACGTTTACATTTCGGAATGAATGTACATTCGTTATGCGGCTGTTGTCGCTTTTGCTATGGCATAGTTTTTAAGTTGTTTCCATTCTAAACCGATTCCAAAAAGGAACAAAACTAAATCGGTTTAGAACCCTATGTTGTTGCTGCTTTTGTCGCCAACATGTTGTGCTTTGACCATCATTGACTGCGCATTCAGGAGCGTTGGTTCTGCTGGAGGATAGGTGTTCGTCCATGCTTGTACATTCTATTTTTCATCCCTACCCTTTGCTCTAGCTTAGCTGTCATGCCATATGTCAAACAATAAACCAATTATAGGATGTTGCAACTTCCTGTAGTCTTTTTATCAAAAATCCCTAATTCTTTAACATAAAACTCATAAATCAATTCTAATGCATTTAACAACTATAATATTGTTAACTAATCAATTTCAAGGGGTCTGAGAGATGTATGAAGGAAAAAGGTAGGCAAACGATGTGTTTCAAGAGGAAAAAGGAGGTCAAGGAATGGTACCAACAAGTGGCATGGACTCCGTTGAGTGAAATGAGGGAGAGAACAAAGTCTCGGGCCACCTCATCATCATACCCCCTGAATTTTTCGAAAAACCCCATCCAATTATGCTTTGTGAAGATTTCTAGTACATGAGGGTGTTGTTGGATTCTCACAGTGTTTGTGGGATCCCTCTTATTAAACCCTCCAGTCATCTTGGTTGGTGAGGTTTTGAGGAGATGAGATGGTTGATACAATTTTCAAATGCAGAAGTAAAAAAACTGAGATGACTGTGTGGACAATTCTTTTGCACAACTATCAAATTCACTCAAACTAGAGGATTTTTTTTTATCAATTTACTTGGAAAGAGGAATGTAATTACATAGCCTACCTCTTCATGATGTTTGTTGTGGTCAACCCCCGAGATTTACCCTTTGAAAATCCTCTTAGCCTATCCTGTAGACTGTCTCTGTGTATCCTGTAGGAATACATGTGTAATCCTGTAGGAATTCCTGTGCAGTAGAACGATGGAGTTTTGATTTCGATAGGTTGCCTTGGTTTGAGAGTGACCTGTGAGAGAGAGCCTCGGGGAAGTGAATTCTTGAATGCATGGGGATGATGATTGTTTCCTCTTATGGTCATTTGAGGTGAGGTGGTGTTTTGGAAGCCGAGGTACGTTTCCATTTTTGGACTGTTGGTCCCCACTACCACCTCATCACTCCCCACTCCTCGTAATCAGCTCCCACCTTATGCATCCATAGCTTTAACTGCTTTTGTCCTTCTCCTTCTCTGTTTTTTATTTGACTACTACCACTTGTGAGAGGACACCTTGTTTTGTCTTTGTTGACTAAGCAAACGTGGCCAAGTTAACTGGCCACCTTTTTGTTGGGGTTGTGTTATATTCTTTCACAACTAGCCCACCTAGTTAACCGGGGGGTTAGAGGGGGGGAAAGGCCCCCCTTCATTGCGCTGATTGTGCAGCGGGGGGGGCATAGCCCCCCCTGTCTAGGGAATTTGAGGGGGGTAGGTAGCCCCACTTTACGAGGTCTGAGGCAATGCCGCGGAGAAATTTTTTTTGGACCTTATATTAGGTGGGTGGACCTGCCTATGGTTTTGTGCATGGTTTTCACACATGGTTTTGGACGTGATGGTTTTTGGTCCATGGTATTAGATGCTTCAACATGTATAAATATGTATTGTGACATTGAAAGGAACATAATGAAAAAGCAAGCTGGAGTCCCGATTTTGGGATCCAGGGGAAAATATTTGTGTATATGTGTTTTATATGTTATTCTCTTGCATTGTTTATTTTCTATGTTTTAAGAATTTATATGCAGGTAATTTCTATACGGGGTTAAAACCTACATTTGGTATCAGAGAAATTTTGGCTTCAAGGGGATGCCTTTGTTGTTGAGGGGTTTCACTCGGGCCTGTGGTAGACCCTGTTCAGTGGGAGATCTGCGGGATCGATTATGGTGGTGAAAGAGGACGGTGAGCAATGGAAAGATAAAGATCGAGAAATTTAATGGTCAGAGTTTTGAGTTGTTGAAAATCAAGATGGAGGATCTATTGGTAGATAAAGATTAGTGGATCATGGTAGATCTGGGTACCACACAAATGAGAGTTTCCAATGAAGAATGGAAGAAGTTGGATTAGAAGGCAAAGAGCACAATATGATTGTGTGTCTCAAATTAAGTATTGTTGAATGTAGCAGGGGAAGCTATGGCGAAGGCTTTGTGGGACAAGTTAGGGACTTTATACCAATCTAAGTCTCTGGTCAATAAACTGTTCCTACAGAAAAAGCTGTATAACCTGAGGATGAAAGATGGAGACTCGGTGACAAAGCATCTAAATGCATTTTAAATGTGGTAAGTTAGTTATTATTTGTTGATATTAAAATTTCAGATGAAGATAAGTGCATCAGTTTGTTGTGTTCTCTAGAAGATTCATGGGATAATCTGGTTATTCCAATAGGTAGCAATGCAACTGCCTTGCAGTTTGATGAAATAGTCTCATCCTTGCTAATGGAGGAAATGAGACAGAAAAATATGGAGAGCCAAAATGGTGATGCCTTGTCTATACGAGGACAGTCCTAGAACAAACAAAAAAAATAAGTCATCGAATGGGAGATCTAAATCTCCAGGAAAACCTGTAAAGGTGATGGGCTAGAAATGCAGAAAGGAAGGGCACTACAAAAGGGATTGTAAATCTAAAGCTCCCAATAAAGGAAAGGGATTTGATGATGCTCCTTATGCAGAGGCGAAAACCACCTCAGATGAAGGTGGGGATGTGTACTTGGCTTCTTCAAGTACACATGTAGATCATGAGGCATGGTTGATTGACTCAGGTGCATCCTTTCACTTCACTCCCTATAGAGAGTGGTTTTGCGAGTATGAGAAATACAATGGTGGTGATGTCTTCTTAGGGGATGATAGGAAGGCTAGAATCGTTGGTCGCAGAAAAGTAAAGTTGAAGTTGCGAAGTGGAAGGGTTAGAACACTTCTGGGTGCTCTGCATATTCCTACATTGGCCAGAAATCTGATTTATGTAAGCAAGATGGATGATGCAGATGTAAAAACAGTGTTTGAGAAAGATACCTGCAAGATGGTTTGGGGAGCACTGGTATTGATGTGGGGAGTTCAGATTGGAACTCTGTACAGGCTGCAAGGTAGCACTATTGTTGATGGGTGCAATAGTTTTTTGGTTCCTGAAAGTGGAGCAGAAAATCTAGTGCTCTCTAGAGAAAGACCATGCTATGGCATCAAAGGCTTGGACATATTGGAGAGAAGTGCCTTCGAATACTTCATGGTAAATGTATGGTAGAAGGTATGACTAATGTCTCTCTCGATTTTGATTTCTGTGAAAATTGTCTATATGGGAAGGAGAATTGGGTGAATTTCCCCTCTGGTAGTAAGAGGACGAAACCGATATTAGAGATTGTGCACAGTGATGTGTTTGGACCTGTGAAGGTTCCATCACTGGGTAAGTCTGTGTACTATGTATCATTTATAGATGACTTCTGAAGGAATACATGGATATATTTCTTCAAGAAGAAATCTGAAGTCTTTGATAGGTTTAAAGAATCTAAGGCTCTGGTGGAAAACTAGACAGAGAAGAAGATAAAGGTGCTGAGAACAGATAACGGTGGAGAGTTTTTGTTGGGTCCCTATAATACTAGTGATTACAGTTTTGAAGTAAGGAATTTGAAGAATTTTGTAAGAATTATGGTATAGCATGACATAAGACTACTCCATACACACCTGAGCAAAATGGAGTTGCAGAAAGAATGAACAAGACATTGATGGAAAGGGCAAGAAGCATGCTCAGTGGTGTCGGGTTAGGGCAGGAATTCTAGGTAGAGGCGGTGGAGACAGTGTGTTACTTGGTCAACAGATCACCTTCATCAGCGTTGGAGGATAAGACTCCACAAGAGGTATGGACTGGTAAGAAACCCTCTCTTTCACATTTGGGGGTATTTGTATGTGATGCATATCTACATGTTCCAAAGGAGAAAAGAACCAAGTTGGATAGTAAATCTAAAAAGTGCATCTGTATTGGGTATAAGGATGGTTTAAAGGGTTATAAGCTTTCGAACCCAGTAACAAGGAAGGTTGTGTACAACCGAGATGTGGTGTTCAGAGAGGTGAAAGATGTTATTAAACATGAATTCCCATCAAAGGAACCTAAGAAGATAGAGTTTGAGCTAAAGGAGGAAGAATTAAACTCTACAACAGAAGAGGAATCATAAGATGAAGAGCCACAAACTCCAGTTGTGAGAAGATTAGTTTGAGAAAGAAGGCAACCAAAAAGGTATGTCCATGTACTTTCTATTCAAATTTTTCTTTATATATTACTGATGATGATCCCAGAACTATGAAGGAAGCAGTAGATTCAAAGGATGGCAAACTCTAAAAAGAGGTCATGGTTGATGAAATGGCATCTTTGTACAAAAATGAAGCTTGGGATCTGGTGGAGTTGCCGACTGGAAGGAAACCCATTGGCAACAAATGGGTGTTCAAGAAGAATACAAATGGAGAAGGAAAGGTGGAGAAATACAAAGCTCGGTTGGTAGAAAAGGGTTATTCCCAAGTGCTAGGAATTGATTTTGGTGATATTTTTTCTCCTGTTGCCAAGGTAACTTCTATTAGATTACTTGTATTTGTTGTTGCTGCTTTTGATTTTGAAGTAGAACATATGGATGTGAAGACATCATTTCTTCACGGGGATCTGGAAGAAGAGATCTACATGAAGCAAACTAAAGGTTTTGTGGTGAAGGGTAATAAAGAACTAGTATGCAAGTTAAAGAAGTCTCTGTATGGGTTAAAATAGTCACCAAGGATGTGGTATCAGAAATTTGATACATTTATACAGGGGTTTGGCTTCACTAGAAGCAAAGCAGATCACTATGTGTATTTTAAATTAGTTGGTGACCATGTTATTTATCTAGTCTTGTATGTGGATGATATGTTGTTGGTTGGAAAGGACAAATAAGTTATCAAGGATTTGAATACCCAATTGTCCTCCAAATTTGACATGAAAGATTTTGGTGCGGCAAACTATATTTTGGGCATGGAAATTAAAAGAGATCGGGCAAAGAGGAAGCTTTGGTTAAACCAGAGGAAGTATGACGATTTAATACTACAAAGGTTTAATATGCAGGATAGTAAATTGGTGAAGGTTCGTATTCTTGTTGGTGTAAAGTTATCTCTTGAACAGTGTCCCAAGACACAAGAAGAGTAAGAGGACATGTCCTATGTTCCATATGCAAGTGCAGTCGGTAGCCTGATGTATGTGATGGTTTGTACTAGACCAGACATTGCACATGTAGTGGGAGTATTGAGCAAGTTTATGTCAAAACCAAGAAAGGAGCATTGGACAGCAGTGAAGCAGGTTTTTAGGTATTTGCATGGCACTAGTGATTATGGTTTTTTGTACCAAGGAAGACCAGGATTGGGCAGATTTTTGGATATTCGTGGCTTTGTTGATACAGACTAGGCTGGAGATCTGGATCAGAGAAGATCTACAAGTGGGTATGTGTTTAACCTATTTGGAGGTGAAATTAGTTGGATGAGTAAGAAACAATCTGTAGTGGCATTATCAACTACAGAGGCAGAATACATGGTAGCCACTCATTCAAGCAAGGAAGCAGTTTGGTTGTAGAGATTGTGTTCAAGTATGGGGTTAGTAGAGGGAGCTATAAGGATAGACTGTGACAGCCAAAGTGCAATTTTCTTGGCAAAGAACCCTACTTATCATTCAAAGACAAAGCACATTGATGTTCAGTATCACTTTGTGAGGGATATGATAGAATACAAAAAGGTGTTGCTGGTAAAGGTGGACACTTTGAAGAATATTGTAGATGCATTGACAAAATATGTGAGCTCTGAGAATTTCTCTTGGTCTAGAGAAACCATGGGCATTACAGGGCTGGATAAATGACTAAGCTCTCCTGTGTTCCCCTGTGGAAAGAAAACAACAAGTGGGAGAATGTTGGGGTTGTGTTATATTCTTTCATGACTAGCCCCCCCTAGTTAACCGGGGGGCTAGAGGGGGGCGGAGCCCCCCCTTCGTTGCATTGATTGTGCAGCGGGGGGGTCACAGGGGGTTTGAGGGGGGCGGGTAGCCCCCTCTACGGGGTCCGATGCAGTGCCCCGAGTAAAAAGAAATTTTGACCCTATATTAGGTGGGTGGATCTACCTATGGTTTTGTGCATGGATTTTGCACATGGTTTTGGACACGATGGTTTTCGGTCCACGGTATTGGATGCTTCAGCATGTATAAATATGTATTGTAACATTGAAAGGAACATAATGAAAAATCAATCTAGTAGTCTCGTTTTGGGATCTAGGGGAAAAACTCGGTGTATATGTGTTTTATGTGTTATGCTCTCGCATTGTTTATTTTCTGTGTTTTAAGAATTTATATGCAGGTAATTTCTGTACAAGGTTAAAACCTACACTTTTTGCTTATAAACCAACTTACTCATAACCTTTACATGTTTTTACTACATGATACATATCAGAGAGCGAGCGGGAGACTTACCTGAGGTGCCAATACCTTGCTGCAGTTGTTGAAGACCATAGGTGCTTGTTGTGTATTGGTTGCATGCTATTCTTCTTCCCTTTCTTGTTGTTTTCTAATGATCCCTTGTTTGTGCAGGTACCTGTTGTTGAATATGGTGGTGTTGCTGGTGCTTTGGAGCTCCTTCTGCCCTTGGATCATCGTGATGGAGGTTTGTTGCTCTTATGATTTGTATTCTGTGGGATAGGCTACTATAGGATTTCCTACAAGATGTCCAGTAGTTGTTTCTCCCTCAGAACTCTTAACCATACACTTTTATGGGGTTGTAAGGATGGTGACATGGATGGAGAGAGAGATTAGGAGTGTGGAGAATGAGGAATACTCAGGTGATGCTCTCTATTTCTCCCTGTTTCCCTTCTTTTCGAAGAATGTCAAAAATTCTTTTTCGAAACTTATTTTGTTTTTAAGGGTGAATGCAGGGGTTATGGAATGATGGTGAGTAAGGTATGGTGATGGAATGATGATGAAGGGGGTGCTCTTTCATTGACATAGCAGGTCATTTTTTCCTTTGGGGTCGCTTCCTGTAGGATTTTTGGGTCAGTGTGATTCCTATAGGATCATCCTGTAGGTTTTTAGGGGATCCTATAGGTTTACAGGGGATCCTGTAGAAAACAAAGTCCCCTTGTAAACTGAAGGAAAGGAGTGGAAAAAATGAGAGAAATGGTAGAGTGATGAATGAAAATGAGTGGAAAAATAAAATGTGAGTGAAATAGGTCTCTTAGTGATCCTCCTTTTCTCTCTAATCATCCTTCTTGCTGACCCGCAAAATAGAAATTTTCATGATTTTCTCTCTTTTTTTTTAAAACAATTAGGCTGTCTCTGAGCGGTTTTCATCCTAGTTGTTTTCCTAGGTGCCTCAAGAGAGGTTTTCACCTAGGGTTCTTTTTATTCTCATTTTTTCTCTCTTTTTTTATATTGACACCATTGGGTCATCCCAAGAGGTTTTCAACCCGATAGTGGGACTCAGGCGCCTCATGGAGGTTTTCACCTGAGTCCTTATTTCTTGTCTTTTTTTTCTCAGTGATTTGATGAGGCAGGAGCTGAAACTTGCTCCCCTATCATCATTTTTTTATTGATATCATCAATGAAATATTATTTTGACAAATGTCTCTTGTAACTTTTCAGTCATTGTCCATTAACAAGTAAAGGAATGGCCTCTTCATCTATGGTTATGATCTGCACTTAACCATTATCATGGCATCTTTCTACAACATAAGGTCCTAGCCATCTTGTCCTTAACTTTCCCTTGAAGTCTTTATACCTAGAATCATATAACAAAGCCCAATCACCTTCTTGAAATTTATTTTCCTTGATGTTCTTATCATGCCAGATCTTCCTCTGAAGTTTAATTACCTATGTATGTTGGAGGGCCTGCATTCTGAACTCATCTAAACCATTCAACTGGAAAAATCTCTCTTTTTGTGCACTGCTGAGATCTAGATCTAGTTGGGCTGCCATCCTTAATGTGTTATACTCAAATTCAATGGACAACAGGGCCTTTTTCCCATAGACCAGCTCATAGGGTGTGAACCCAATGGTGGTCTTCTAGGTGGTATTATAGGCCCAGGTGGCCTCAACTAGTCTATCTACTCATTCCTTCCTGCTGCTGCTTACCACTTTGGTCAAGATGCCCTCCAACACTCTGTTGGTCACCTCCACTTGCCCATTAGCTTATGGATGATAGGGAGTGGAGGTTCTATTCTTTATCTTGTGCTAGCTGAGCAAGTCTTCAATCATGTTGGAGGTAAACTGGCTACCTTGCATTGTGACTAGCTCTCTAGGGTACCTAAATTTGTAGAATACATTCTCCCTTGGGAACTTAGCCACCTTCTCCTCTGTCGTTGCCTTAATTACCTTGGTTTCAGCCCACTTAGTCAAATAGTTAGTGCACACAATGATGTACTATTTTTGCTTGGAAGGAGGGTCAATAGGCCCAATGAAGTCCATGGCCCACTTGTCAAATGGCTCGAAAGTCACTTGAGGCTGCAGAGGCATTTCATCTCTTGGAGTAGGCCTTGCCATCCTTTGGCACCAATCACACTGACTATTATATATTTTCACATCCTGATGAAGAGCGGGCCAATAATAGCCTGCTTGTAACACTTTGAATGTTGTCCTCTTTACTGCAAAGTGACCTCCACAAGGCCCATCATGATAGGTCAGAAGGATGTCAAAGACTTCCTCCTCCCTGACACACCTTTTCAATATTTGATCAATTTGAATAGATTGCCCCCAATCCAAGTGAAGGGGGCACTCTTCCTCACTATATTTCTCTTCTCTTTGGAGGACAAGTTCAGTGGGGATTGTGCATATACCAAATAGTTTTCTATCTCAATAGACCATGGAGAGAGAACTGAAATAGAAAATAAGTGCTCATCCAGTAACTAGTCATCAACCATTCCTTCTTCACCTACAGGCAAAATTAATCTAGACAAAAAGTCTGCAAAAACATTTTGGTTACCAGGCTTATCAACAATAGTTAAATCAAACTATTGTAATAAAAGTAACCATCTTATAATTTGAGCATTCACATCTGGTTTATTCACTAAATATTTGATTGCATCATGGTCAGTATGCACAAATGTTTGATAGGCTATAATATAATGCCTACTTTTTTTTAATGAATGCACAACAACCAGGAGTTCCTTTTCGGTCACTGTGTAATTTAGTTCAACCTTTGACAGATTCTTACTGATAAAGTAGATAGCATAAGGAAATTTTTCATCTATCTGACCTAGGGCTACTCCTATAGCTTTGTGTGAGGCATCATCATGAATATCAAAGGGGTGGACCCAATTTGGGCCTCAGAGAATTGGTGCAGTGGTTAACGTGTTCTTTAGGGTGTTTAAGGCCTCTTGACAGCTTTTTGACAATATAAACTTAGAGTCCTTAGCCAACAAACCAAATAAAGGAGAAGCCAACTTGTTGAAGTCCTTTATGAACCTCCGATAGTATCTAGATAGCCCTAGGAAACTTCTGACATCTCTCTGCTTTTGAGGAGGTGGGACCCTTTGGATGATAGCTATTTTGTTTGGGTCCACCTGTAGTTCTTGCTGAGATATTGAATGACCTAGCATGGTCCCTGCAGTCATCAATAATTCACATTTTTCGGGACTGAGTGATAGGTTCATTTCAATGCATTTGTGCAGTAATTTGCGTAGGTTGGACAAAGCCTCTTGAAAATCAAAGCCATAAGGTATAAGATCATCCGTATAAATTTCCACCACATCATGGACCAACTTGACGAAAATACTCAGGACTTCTCTCTGGAAAGTGGCAGGAGCAGTGCATAGGCCAAAAGGAAGGACCCTATAGGAAAAAGTACCCCAAGGACAAGTGAAGGTGGTTTTATCCTGGTCTTTCGGGCTGATCTGGAATTGGTTGTACCCACTGAATCCATTTAGGAAAGAGAAGAACTTTTTCCTTGCCAGGCCATCTAGCACTTGGTCAATGAGGGGTAGAGGGAAATGGTCCTTCCTTGTGGCTTTGTTCAACTCCTTGTAATCGACACAAATCCTCCACTTACCATTTTTATTTTGAACTAACACCAAAGGAGAGACCCACTCACTATCGAAGATAGGGTAAATGAATATTGCATCTAGCAATTTTTGCAATTCTTCTTTGACTATATCTTTAAGAGTTGGATTCATCCTCCTTTGGGGCTGTCAGACTAGATTGAAACCCTCTTTGATGTATATGTGGTGAGTACACATTGAGGGGTGTAATCCCTTCATTTCTTTGTAACTCCAAGTGAAGGCTTCTAGATGTTCCTTTAGCATGTTGCATAACTTCTCTTCTTGGAGAGCAGAAAGAGATGGATTGATTTTCAAGGTTCTCTCAGGGCCGAATTCTATGGTTTTGACACAGAGGGGGTTGGAATCGGCCAAGCATAGGTCAATTGGATGATTTTTCTGGGTTTCCTTTACTATATCTTCTAAGAGAAATGTACTGGGAGTTGCAATCTAGAGTAGGTGTTCAATCAAATCGTTTTTATCATGTTGTCCTCCTCCTATGGTTGTTTCTAAAGTATAAAGTTGGGTGGAATAAACTTCATATTCTTCCTACTCCTCCAACCATAAAGGTAAATCATGCTCTAGATATGGTTGAGCAGGAGGGTATAGGACTAACTGCTTAGATATATGCCCATTCTTGATGGTCATATTCCCATCTCTGCAGCTAATGTAAGCATCGGCAATGGCCAACCATGGTCTCCCAAGGATGAGAGGGTAACTAGTAAGCTTAGCCTTAGGTTGGAGAACTAGGAAATCTGCAGGGTACTCCCAAGAGTCAATGGAGACCATCACATCCTCCACAATCCCCTCAAGGGTTACTATGGAGCAGTCTGCAAGTTGCAAAACTGTTGTGGTCTTTCTCAATAAACCTTGGAGGTTGAGATTGATCATGGTGTCCTTGGTCATTACATTAATGGCAAGCCCAATATCGATCAAAGTGTGTGGGACAATGGTGCCATTGATGTGCACATCTACTAAAGGGCTTCGAGGGTCAAAATACTTTGGACAGATTACCTACCCCAACATTAAGTTGGATAGCTATCCAGTGACATTAATGGTAGGGGCATCCCTTCTTTTCCTCCCTAGATGCTTGAAGGACTTCTCCTTAATCAAATTATTGTAAATAGGAACATATTTTATTGCTTGGAGAAGTGGAGTCCTTACACATAGATTTTTAAATTCTCCCAGAAGGTCTCAGGAAAGGGTGGATTCACTTTAATAATTCTTTCCTCTCTTTCTTCCTCAACCTCCCTAGGTGGAGGTGGAGGTTGGTTATCTGAGAGAACTCTCCTAGATCTTACGTTAATCTCCTGGATTTCCACAGCATAAGCTAGATATGATGTCTCTCCACTGTATACTTGCTAAGCCCGTCTATTGTTCGGGTTCGGATTTTGCTGGGCAGGCATCTGGGCTTTCTTGGGTGGAGCAGAGTGTAGTAGTTCTGGTTTGGCATGTGATGGAGGAAATAAAGCTAGAGAATTTTTGTACTGGCACCTCCACCCCTGGGGCAGTGCATTCCACTGAGGTTGTGGCAGAGCATATGGTTGAAATGATTGGCTAGTTGGCTGGGAGTGATACTGAGATGCAAAGGACCAAGGAGAGGGTGTATACCAGGAAGGATGCGTAGGGGGTCCCCAAGAAGGTATGGTTGTGTTTTGGTTGGGGTTGTAATATGCATGGGATGACCCTTGCATGCCCTACTGGTATGGTCTAGGCCCATGAGGTCTCCTTTGGTTTATGTATCAGAGCTTCTTAGTGACCCCTTCAGCTCCTTGATATACAGCCTTGAGTCTAGGCAAAGAAGGGAACTTGTCTGTGGAGTGGTTTTCTTCACAAACTGAGCAAATTTCAATAGAATTCAATGGACATTCATTCCTAGGATGCCTCCTAGTGCATCTTGTACAAAAAATGGCCAAGGCTCGCTCTGCTTCCTCCTTCTTTCTTTTAATGTACATAGTTTCCATTTGCAAGGAAAGGGTTTGCAACATCTCACTTTTGAAATCTTCTAGCATGTTTCCAACTTCACCCTTGATGGATGAGTTGGAAGGAATGTACTGACCATAGGTTGACTACCCCTACCCTTTTTCCTAGCTGCCCTAGAATGGTTTCTAAAGACAGCCTTGATATCCTCATAGGGTAATTGGTAGATATCTCCTCCCGCTAACAAGTGTAGGGTATCCAGAAGATCTTCCCTTACTCCCCTAAGTAGGACCAGCTTTAGTGACTCAGGATCAAGTGTGCACCTGACCCTTTTGTAACTAAGATGGAATCTTTCTTCGCAATCCTCTAGGGATTCATCATTGCCTATGGTCATCCTAAAAATTTCCTATTTAGTATCCGTTAACTGATAGTAGTCTCGATATTTGTTGTTAAAGGCTTGTTGCATCTAAGCCCAAGTTGTGATGCTATCCCCAGGTAAACCCATGAACCAGCGCAATGCTTCATCCTTGAGGGTAGATGGAAATAGTTTTAACTTCTGCTCATCATCTGTATAGTCATAGGTTCAGCATATAACAACAAATAGGAAAGTGTCGAGGTCTTCTGTGGTCAAGCCATGGAAATGAGGTAGGGCAGAGGAGCTTATATTTTTCATCTTAGTGTCCCCATTGGTTTCTCTGAAGGGGAAGGTGTTAGAGTTGGTCTGGTCAGCCCTCCGCCAGAGATCAAAACTCTTTGTCCATTTCAATTTTAGGTGTCCCGCTCCATTTACACAGCTGCATTTCGCTAGGGACATGCCATGATCCGACGGAGAAAGTCATGCTAGTCATTATCCCTCATGTCTGGCCCTTGCTGGTTCAGGTCTTGGTCCATAATCACTGAAATTCATGATAGTCAAGGTCTGGTCATATTTAGGACAAAGTCATATTTTATATTTGGGTTTAGGAAATCATCAATGTGGTCTTTGAAAAACATGTCCATAAAAATCCATGCAAGCCAGAGGGAGACCTTATACAGCTATGGTTCCGAAAGCTTCATCATCACCTGAAGAGACATCGACTCTTCTTCAAAACTCTGTTTTGAAGAAAAGTCAAACAAGGTCAACTATGACAAAATTTTCCAAAAAATCGCCAGTTGACTTTTTCAGATGCAGTCATGGTTTCCATGGCCAAATGCCTGCACACAATCCCCGCAAAGAAATGTCGAAAATTTCATTATTTGAGCCAAAATTTCAAAGAAAAAATGAGAATCAGGGTGTTTTAAACTCAATGAAAAAAGTGCAAAGCACAAACATTAGAAAGTGGGTTTTCAAAGAAGAAAAAATCAAACCCATCTCTCCGAAGCCTATATATATTTGTTGTGGCCCAAAGCAAAGCCATTTGTGCTCTTGCAAGCTTGGGAGAGACATTGCTAAGGTAAGAGAGCAAGGTTTGAGGAATTCGAGTGAGTGAGAGTCGGTTTCAAGGAGTGTGGTGCATACACCAGGGAGCGCGACGCACACAGAGGGCCCGGCGCACTGAAAACCAGCCCGCAGTGGAAAGTTTGCAAGGGTGCGACGCACACCCAGTGCGTGGCGCACTGGGCTTGGCGTGCGACGCACACAGCCAGGGGCATAAAAACAATGCAAATCATTCCAAATCTCGGTGAAGGCTAGCAAATCAAGAGGTAGGCCCTGTTGACACCTCTCCTCTCTCAAATTTGTCAATGATTTGGTGTGCATAAGATATTTAAATGGTACCCCAAAAGCACAAGATCGACCATGAAAAAATCATCAAGAAAAACGAGAAATGGGGTTGCAAAAATGTGATGATAAGCACCAAGGTTCTGCTCCCCTCCCCTTGTCCCCTCACTCCTCATCGTTCCCGCCTCCATTCCATCATGTTTCCTAAGGAAACCACCCTAAAACCGCCACTAAAACCCTCTCCCCTATTTTTCAAGCAAATTTGGGTGAGTTTACAGTGCGCGACGCACACATGAGGTGGCGCGGCGCACTCAGGGTGCGCGGCGCACTGGGAGCTCAACCACAGTGCAAAATCGCCACTGGCGCGGCGCATACCCGGGGCACGGTGCACTGGGCAGAGCGCATGGCGCACAGGCATATAAGCCCAAAAATTTACTAAATTGCCCGAAAGTTTTGCGAATGACCCTCAAAATTGGAGAGGTAGCCCAACTACCTTCACCATTGGCATTTAACTTGAAGAGGAATGTGATTATGATGACCATGAATCAAATGGAAATTTTTTTTAAAAGTAAAACAAAGATGACAAAAAGAAGGTCAAGAAGCTAGGGTTTTGCTACAGTGACATTATTGCTAAAGTATGCTCCTACCCTACCTCTATCAGCTAATTCCCCTGTAGCAGTTTCCCCTAATAATCACCCAAGCTCCACTGTAATCACATCCATTTGTTCCCTTTATTCCTATAGCTCAAAATATCCAAACCCTACCCCATCAACACCATATCCAAAACACTCCCAAATCCCTGATAAATTTCTCATTTCAAACCCCTATTCCCCTTTTCATCATTCCCCTCCTAACACTCCCTGTTTTATTGTCCCCTTGGTGACAGATTTTCAGAGCATCTACCAGTTTCATTGGATTCAGAGGGAAGCATAAAAATCAGGGTGCAAGCAACAGTAATGGCATCAGAGTATGAGGAGGGGACCCACAATGACACATCTTCAGGAGAGAGGGCCCATAGAAGACATCACCAGAGCGACATACATCTTATAGATGAGCCTAACACCCTCACTGAGCTGCAGGCATGCCCACTTGCCATGTCTTGTTTCCAGCACTTGGCATGTTATGAATTTTGTCAAAGGGTGGCGAATGTCAGAGTCCATCATGAGTTGGCCCGCCTTTTTGCACTTCATCTACAAGGACGTCAATCTGTCCTAGCTGGGGTCACTTTCACATTGACACCCGAGACCATATCAGCGGCAACAGGAATACCGAACGTTGGGGAACAGTGGCATAAGAAAAAGAAGGTGGAGAGGCATCACTATGAGCCTTACATCAAGAACTGCTATTTGAGCCAGCTCACCAGAGTTTTTTCATTCAGATTTTTGAGGGAGGAGTATGCCCCACTCATGAGATTGATCATGAAGTATTTCAGTTGCGAGGGGAGGTTTTCACGCCTTTATGCATATCACATCAGGTTGCTCATGCACTTCACCCGGGTGCGGATGATGAGCCTCCAATTTTTCATTTGCAACAACATTGAGAAGATGAAAAACTTCATGCAGCGCAAGACCCCTCGACAACAGCTAAACAACGTTTATCACTTTGCTCTCATCTGGATTTTGGTGGACCATCAGTTGGGATTGCAGGGTATTGCTTGGGAGGACTTCATCTCTCGTGATTTCTTCAGCGCTCCACCGGTGGTATCAGAGGCAGAGCATGAGGAGGGGGGTCCTTCACAACAGTTTGAGAGCCATGAGACTGCCACCATGTCAGTATACATCACATACCAGAAGGGCAGTAGACCGTTGTTCGCAGCAGCAAAGTGAGTGTTATCTCCACCTGGGGTGGAAGGGGCCTCGCTTCTGACATCAGCATCATAGGAGCAGGGTAAGGGCAAGGAGCCAGTGCAGGAGGAAGGGCCACCAGGTGAGCAAGAGACCGAGTTTATTCTCCTCCAGGATGATAAGACAGATGCAGAACCTACGAATGCTGAGCTGGGAGAGATCATTCAGAAGCAGCAATCAGTGATTGAGAACCTATGCCTGGACTTGGAGAGGGCCAAGTCGAACGTGCAGTATCCAGAGCAGAGGAACAAGCAACTTGAGGATCGGCTAGCTGAGATAGAGTTGCAAATGATCAAGGAAAACCGGTGACACATCCTGGCAGCACAAGGCAGACCTATGGAGCAAAGAGATGAGGACCGGGAGTACTTGTTAGAGAAAGTGAACGTTCACTTGGAGCAGTGGTTGGATAAAGCTAACAAGGAGAGAGACATGCTAAGGTGCATGACTCATCACTACCAGGCCCGAAACATGAGCTCCAAAGCACAAATCAGGAGCCTAAAGGCAAAATTGAGCAAAGCAACAAAAGAGGCAAAGGAGGCAAAGGAGGAAAAAGAGCAAGATCGGCTTCGAATCTTAGCTGAGGCTTCCTTGGCATAGTATAGCACTTCATAGGGAACCTCCAGCCCAAATTTCAAAAAATTTGGGCAAATTTTGGTCACAGGCAAATTTTTTGGACACAAAACAGGAAATTCCTCCCTATGCACCGCGCCACTGGTGCGACGCTAAAATTATAGGGCTCTAATCGAGGAATAGCTTGCATATTTGGATTCAACATCGAAAATTACGACTATTGGCATCTAGGCAAGAAATTTTGACAAGATCTGGGTCTCCTAAAGGTCAAAAAACACCCAAAAATGCTCTCTCTGCCACTTTTTTGACACACAGAAAGCAGTCTTGGGAGAATGAAGATTTGGAGGGGCAAATGAGCACCAAATTGGGAAATTCCAGTGGGGTTAGAAAATAGACAGGATAGGCTTTGAAACAAGTCCACTTGGGCACATTTTGGACACCTGAAAGTGCCCCACAACAGGCTCCAAAGTGGCGCGACACACAGAGAATTTGGCGCGGTGCACAAAGGAAAAAACTGCCAATTTGCTCCCGTTTCGTGAAATTTCGGGTCGCGACTTCTCCAAGTGGGCCCGGTCATCTACACTTTGGTTTTTTGGCACAAAAGGTGGCATTTAAAGAGTTTTCTCTCCAGATGGGCATCTATCCAAGTGGCAAAAGAATGCAAAGGGTCACCCTAGCCAAATGTCATGCTTGAGAGCGCTGCACCTATAGCTGATGGTTGGCTCTCCATTTCCTTTTCGTAATGATTTGAGTAACTTACCAACCACTGGGTGTTATATCTCTTCCTCAAACATTCTATATATTGTATGCAAGTTATTTGCAAAGGGTTGGCTGGCTTGTAACTTCTGGGAGACTGTGGGAAAGAAACTCTGTTTCTGCACTGTGTATTTTGACAGAGAATTAATGAAAGGCAGCGGCTCTGTTTCATGAGATTCTTGTGATTGTGAGTGTAGAAAATGTGTTCTTATGTTCCATATGTATCTTTTTATGTTCCATAAATCAATTCATGTTTCATTTCAATGAAATTTTCTATGTGAGATTAGGTAGAATTCAATTTATATTGCTCTGCCTGTGGGAAAATTTCATGTGCAGTGTTATTCTTCTGTTGAAAAGGATTCATGCGACTATGCCCTTTTCACTTTCTTCAGCAATCTTTCCATTCCACGTTACCTTAAACCGAAATTGCTGCTCTTTCCGCCTACCTTGCCTCACGGAATAATCTGTGCCTTCATATTCAATTCTCTGTTCTTTGCTGAGTGCCAGTCCCATATACATCCCAGAAGCTCGGTCATTCATAAAATTGTTTTCAAAATCCCTTTTCACTTACTAGCCTAAGGTAAATATTGCATTGTAAGTCATCTCAGATCATTTTGCTTATCCATTCACTGAGCGTGACTCGGAGAGAGCCCTCTCCTGCTCTGGTAGGGCTAGCTACCAGACTGAGCGTGGTTTGTGGTTATCCTAATTTTTTCCTTCCTTTAGCCTAAGGCAGATTTAGGTGCTAACAGAAGGCACCCTCAACTCTCTCTCTATTCCCTCTGCCATTTCTGTTTTCAGGAATTGGTTCAGTAGGAATGGGTTCTTCTTCTTCTTCTTCTTCTTCTTCCCCTGTAGGTTCTTCAAATATGTCAGGTTGCTCACCTAAGGGTTCCTCTAGTCCACAACCACCGAATAAGAGGGAAGGTTGGCTGTTTGATGCAGTGGGGGTATTTGGCAAAAATTTCCCTAAGTTATCCATATTCCTATGAGGCATGAAAGGAAATGTTTTTGGTTTATTTTTGTGTTTTTTTCAAACTTGGAAAGTACTTTGCAGAATTGAAATTTCTGATTGAATGAAGAAACTACTTGTTGAATTGAATTCTTGCTTTCAAAATGCAAAGGAAAGCAGAAAATGCAGAATGAAAAAAAGGAAACAACTAAATTACTTTTGCAGAAATAAACTAATGGCAGAATATTGGAGACAAGAAATAGTAGAAAAGAAATCAATAATCACATTTTACTCAAAAACCTCCCCGGCAATGGCACCAAAAAGTGATGAGCGCCAGTATTGGAACAAGAATGTTGCAACTCCTGGGCTACTAGCTTTACTTTATCAACCCAAGGTTCTTACAAACTTGGAGGTTACAGTGCTGTATACACAAGTAAAAGTGATGGTTCTGCATGTTGTCACTGTTCAGCTGGCGAGAGACCACTGGGGTTTTAAGGCCAAACTTCTATGGAGTCAGAAGAAGCTTGATTTCTTTATGGAAGAAAGGTAAATCTACTCTAAGAGAGAGCTACTCTACTACAATAATGGAGAAGACCGAAATTCAATGCTAAATCACACCATTTCCTAATTAACTGCTAAGAAACTATGCTTTGAAAAAATGTTAAATTATCATGAACCAAATTCTACTATCTAAGTATAGAAGTAAGAAGCATGAAACATTACTATTGTGCAAGTAAAGAGATTGAAATAAATATGTTTCTATCCTTTTTTCTTTTTGTCTTTTCATGCAAAATCAAGTATTCAAACTAATTTCTTCTGGTGATGTGGCAGGCGAATTAAGGATGTTTGAGGATGTCTGGAAGGGTTAAGATATGGTTGGATGGTGTGGGAGACCCTTGGGAGTCTTTTGGATACTTCCTAGAGGTTTTCCTTCAATTCGGCCTCAAAACATGCCATTTCAAGAAAACCTACAGGATGTACTAGAAACCTACATGATTCCATGTAAGCCTACAGGATATAGCCGAGAGAAAAATGTGAGGTGTTAGAGGTGGTGGAAGGGTTAGGAAAGGTGGTTGATGGGTGGAATGGAGTGGGAGAAGGTCTAGGATGACTTAGAATTCAACAACAAAGATAGGAGATGGTTGGATTCACTCAATGTGCTTGGAAGAATTTTTATGAAAAATGATGAAAACTAGTGAAGGTGATGGTGAAAAAAAGGGATGGCTATGGTGGATGGAGTGTAAGGTGGCTGCTGGCTATGAAGTCTTTGTCTCCTCTTGAAGCACTTGCTCTACATAAAACATGTATATTTTCCAAAAAGCTATGTAAACAAGAAACATTCTCATAAACTAGAAAAGCAGAATTAATGAACTAACTGCCTACATTATGCATGAGGAAAGTTGCTGAAAGGAATGAAAGCATGGATGAGATCTACTGCAAAAATGAAGATGAAAAATATGACAATGGAGTCCTACTTTGCAAAACTGACCAAATACTAATTTAAAGACAACAAACTCCAAAGCTTATAAAAGAAATAGAAATCTATGTTTTTGGGGCTGCATAAGGGTCCCTTCCTCAAGTCATGATCCCAGAGGGAGGAACTGAGGCCGAGACACCCGCTGACAACCTTGTGGTGCTCCTTTTATCCCTACTAACCTACTACTAAAGTAAGGCACAAATGGAAGCAAATTAATAAACAACCAATCCAATCTACACTACTTTGCAATGAATATGCATCTAAAAGCAAATTAACAATGAATCTATGAAACTAAACTAAACATGCATATACAAGAAAGAGGAGCCTTGGCTACTAGGGTTGGGCCCTAACCCAAGATCTTTAGCCCTTTGAGTTAACTCAATGCTGGCTCAACACAAAGCTCATTCTTATTACCAAAATAGAAAATTACATCAATAAAACTTCCACAAGTCTGGAACTTGAAAATAGCTTAGCGTTTTACAACAAAAATTCGAATCCTAATGAGGCTCTATTCCTCTCTACTTATAAATATGAAGTCCCCAACTGCTTTCTTAAAATCATGGAGGCTTGGCTCCCGAATTCGAGATAAACTATCTCTTTGTCTCTCACTTGCTCGGCTGCCTTCTAATCCTCATGGCCTGGCTGCTTGCACTCTGAGCTGGTGTGATGGATGGAGGAATATTCAAATGGGGGATAAGTAAATGAGGAGGATTTACCTCCTACAATCCCTCTCCCTTGTCCCATTTGAGTTTTAACCTTATTATTTGCAAAAATTCCTTGCTTTTCTCCTTTAATCCTGCATTCAATGCACATTAGTCCACTAGGCATAGTATCCAACTCTAACTCATCTCATAAACAAGATAGAATCAAAAACATGTAACAAGTTGTGAGAAAAGTTGGTTTGACTAAGCTAGGAGGTGAATTAAGGCCCATATAATTACCCAATGATGAGGCTCATCACAATGACAGATCATAACCAAATAACCATATGCATATGCCATGCATGCCAAAACTAGCAAGGAAATTGATACATGCCAGCAAAACCCATTGTATTTGTTGATCCTGATGTCTTCTTACACTTTCCTGCTTTTCCTTTGCCTTCTTGCTGCAAAATCCCAAGTATGCCACACTCCTCCAAGTTTTCTCCAAGAAAACTCTATGTTTCCAATAGTATGAGAGAGAGAGAGAGAGAGAGAGAGAGAGAGAGAGAGAGAGAGAGAGAGAGAGAGAGAGAGAGAGTAAAGAGAGAGATCTAAAACTGAACTGGAAAAAGTCTGTTAACTGATCCTCATAAGCCTTTTATTAATGGCACCTCTATTTTTTTCAATTTCCATTATTTTCATTTATTTTTTTCCTCACATGAAACCTGTGATCTTTCACCTTAATTTTCTCCTAATTTCCATTATTTTCATACATAAAATGCCAATTAATTCCACTTTGTCTTTCCAAAGCCTTATCCATTGCCTTTTCCAATTTCCATAGCCATTAATTAATCACAAGTGATCCCCATCACTATGTTTTTTCCCAACATTTAACTTGGAATGTGTGTCCCATGACCAAGGTCTTATTTTGAATTTATTAACTTTATTACATGGATTTTTTACTAGCGTTGTTAAATATTAAGAGCCTCTTAAAGCTCATTTGTTCTCCTTTTTAGTCTTCGATTTTCGACTTCCTATTTTGCAACAGAGTGTGATAGAATTTCACTAAAAATCTAGTGTCATTCCAACAGTCAAGTTGCTCTTATCTCAAAAACATCCACTTCTATATTTTACTACTTAGTGACCATTTTATTCTTAATTTTTACACTATCAATCCTTAGATTTTTATTACCTCGATCATAGTGAGCATCCTGTATGGTTTTTAGGTGGTCATCAAATATGGTAGGATCTTATGTTATCTTTTGAATCATTCTTTGGGTTTCAGCCATACACATTGTAACCAAATTAAGTGGTGGAGGATTATGATATTCCATATTTGTTGGCTCTTATACACGTTGAGCCTCTTTAATGATTTTTTTCTTGTATAATTGAATGTGTGATCATTCCAAGACCATATTGGGAGGTGGCTCCTCTCCATCTCCTCCATAAGAGTGCCTATCATTACCCATTCCTTGAGCCACAATGAAGTCCTTTATTTTGTGATTGGAGAATGAGATTGGGTGAGCCTAAGGCATCAAAGATGAAGGGGAGTTTGTAGGATTTCCTCCTCTTTCTCTATTTTCCCTCACAAAGTAACATATTTGTTTGACAATTGGTTCAATAGGCATAGGTGTTTCTCTTTATTTTGATGAGTCACCATGACTCTCTACTTTCTTCAGTAATATTGGTAAATAAATTTCCATATATGACTATAGCTACAGGTTCTTTGAAAATATTCTTTGTGGATCAAATCCTTGGATTTATTTTCCTTCTATAAGATTGAAAACTTTCAAGGACAATTAAGGTTCAACCAAGTGATTTACGTTCTTTACAATTATTTCTCCCACAATAAAGGGAAAAGAAATAAAATTATTATTCTTTTCTCTCAAATAGAATAAGCCATGAATGATAATTTCTACAAACTTCAACAAGAAAATATCTATCCAATATGAATTTAGGAAGCAACAGGGGTTTTCCATGGAACCATAGATGCGGACTTCTGATTTTTTCTCTCTTTATTCATTTATGTCTTTTCCCTATTGGAAGGAATGTGATTCATTTGAAATCCCACTAGTTCCTACCCAATTATTAGATGAGTAAATTCTTTAATAAAATAATATTGTGTTCGAAACAAAAATGGGGCATTATGCTTCCATAACACTAGATACCAAAATTTAACTAATTCTAGATCTACATTCACTTTTTTCTTGTGCGTTAAATCGTGGAAGGTGTGACATTAGACTATGGACATGACCAAATAAGTTGTCATGAAAAAATTATGTGTTTTTGGCATATTTGTGAGATGTAAGGATACCTTGGTAGAGATGATATATGCCCAATAAAAGAGAAAATCTCTTTTAAAAGAATAGTATAATGCTTAAAAAGTATACTTTGGGAAATTTATAATAGTTTCTCACCCCATTACGTGGGAAAAGAAGCCATGAAAAATATCTAAAAGGTTTAGAAACTATTATAATGGCTAAGAAATAAATGACAAAATGAACATGTAAAAAATGCATGATGAACTTATGAGTAATGCTCATTTTTCCCACCTAAGAGTCTAAGAAAGTAATCACCTCTCATAACTTAAGTTTTTTTTACAGGTTTTGACAACTTCAAGAGATTTCTAAATTCTTTCAGAGTTATGAGGACTCAAATCCTTTTGACTCCAAGCTTTACCATTTTGTCTTTTGTCTCAAAATTCTCTGCACATAAGTAAAATAATTCCTTGAAATCAAAGACTTTAGGAACACATGTAGATTTTTTTAGTCCCATGATCCAAATTATATTATTTCTCTTCTCATTTGGTGGCATATTCAAATGCCATTGGTATGAAGTTAACAATTGAAATTTTCTGTCTACAAAAGTTAATAAATTGAACGTGTTGCTACAAACTAGATTTGTCTTCCTTCTTGTAGCCATTTGTTTGTTGTACTTAGGGAAATATGACTTGATCAATAAATCCCTAAAGTGAGTCTTAGCTATTAAATCCTTTCTTTTCCATTGAAACTACTAATATAATCAACTTCTCTCATACCATTTAGTTGGTTGAAGCAAAATAATAAGTATAAGTTACTAAGCACAATCATTTTATATGAGGAATGATAGGGAGAAAATCCTGAAGTGTGATTTTCATCATGTCACCATTACTAGGAGTTAAATTCCCTTTATTAATGGTTTAAGTGACCTCAAAACAAGAATAAAGGGGAGAAGGATAGTAAAGGAAGTAGAGTGATTCATTAATGATCCAGGTGGTTATTGGTGTCCACCCACCTATTCCACCTAGACCCCAGAATTAGTTTCATTTGTTTCCCTGTTCATTTTAGCATTTACTATTTTTAGCAAATTTTCAGGTCCTGAACATTCAAAGCAATTTTGACCCCCTAAACGGAATTTTTTTTGGGTCTATAGCAGGCCCATAGCGAAATGCAGGGGCCTATAGTGAAACCTATAGTACTCGGATATTCCTTTCCAACAAGGTATCGTACACACCAAATAGAGATAATATGACCAAATTATGACCCCGAGAAGTTGGTTGCCCAACTAACCCCAACGGGGCCCACAAACTCTTGGTGTTACATATCTTGGGGTTAGGGTTTTGGTTGTTTATGGTTTTATCATGTTTTCCAATAATAAATAAGCCCTTGAGCCTCACTCTAACATAACTCAGAGGCATGTAGCTGCCACATCTCTTCTCAAAGATAAGCTACCATCGCCCGAGCTTTCTTATTTCCATTCTATTTGTAAGCATAGTTAAATATTTTTCTATCAATGAAATGAAGTGTTTTTTTGTTGCATCTATGTATTTATGTAAGTTGTTGCCTTCTTGTTTAAGTTTGGATTAGTAGTATTAGGGTAGTATTCTCTTTCTCTGTTTTTTTTTGCATGTCCAAAACGAGGTCAGGGTATAAGGAGTTAGGGCTCGATTTGGTTGAACCATTTCAGGATTAGCCTCACAAACCTGACGTACTCTCATGGTGGAATAGAATAAAGATGAGGGAGCAAGAGATACTTTCAAAATGTTACTCGAGGAAGCCCTCAAGTGACAGAGGGGCGCGATGATGGATACCTTTGCCTAGATCCTTCAACATCTACCTACAGGAAATGCATCTTCATCCAGCAACCACTCTAGAGGTGCCACTCCTTTTAAGCTACACGTTACCTTTGATATTCCCATATTTGAAGGCATGATAGTTGCAGACACTGTAGATAAATGGTTAAATATTTTGGAAGGATATTTTTCAATTCATGACTTTTCCAATCAGGAAAATATTAGTTTTACACTTCTCAAAGTTGCGCACACATCAAGGATTGGTGGGAAACCTACTGTGAACAAAAGGATGAGAGTGAACCCTTATTGTTTTCAGATGCACCCACTTGGAACTCCTTCCGGGATGCCATCAAGGAATAGTATTACCCTGTCAGGAGCTATGAAGATAAATACATAAAGTGGACCATGCTATAGCAAGGAAGGGACCAAGATGTGCCAGAGTTCACAAATAATTTCCATACCCTTCGCATGACGCTGGGTATCAAGGATAATGAGCGACATTTGGTGCTCAAGTACCGCGACTGTCTACGCATGTAAATCCAAGACGAGATGAATTTCTTGTACATTTCTTTGCTCAGCACGACGTATTAGTACATTATCAAGATTGAGAAGAAGTTTAGGTAGAAGAAGCGGGACTTTGGATCTGTGAATCCAAAGCAACGAAAAAGACCCACAAACTATAGAACAAAGGACCAAACCAAGGCGGGGCTACCCAGGATAACCCGCCGAAGCCACAAGCAAATAACAACACCACGAAGATGAAGAAGGACACGGAAAAATGGTGTAAGTTCCATAAGAGTTCCACTCACAATACAAGTGAGTGTCGGGGCAAGCAGTCACTGGTGACTGATCTGAAGGCTTCTGAATTAGATGAAAGATTTGACTCTGAATCAGAACCTGATAAGGGAACTGACAAAGGGAAGCAGATCATTAATGTGGAGTCCAGTACGATTGTGGCCACCACAAAGATATAGAAAATTTCACCTAAAGATCCAGAGGAGGGGGAACATCCCTTCCACTCATAGATGTGGGTGAAGGGTTCTCCACTGCAGTTCATTGTTGATAGCGAGAGCCAAAAGAACCTCATTTCAGCAGAGGTCATGAAGTGATTGGGGCTAAACACTACAACAAATGCATAACTGTACACCATCGAGTGGATTCACCAAGGACGAGAACTTCATGTCAACCAACAGTGTCACCTCCCCTATAGCATGAAGCCCTTTACGGATGAGCTACTGTGTGACGTTGCTCCTCTTGAAGTTTATGATGTATTGTTAGGAAAACCATACTTGTGGAAGTGACATGTTTTATATGATTCTAGAGCTTGCTCTTTGATTATTACTTTGGCTAATAAGTTGTACAATATACCGGAGGTATCCCCGCCTAATGTCACCTCTTTGATCACTGAAAATCAATGCAGTAAGATCATTTCCCAGACCATGAAATTTGTTTTCCTTATGATTCACCCCCAAGGCAAGAAGAAGGTTGTGGCCACAACTTTCAGGCAGGGCTCCTCTACACAGTAGCAATAGATGGATAAGGTCGTGGATGAGTACATGGATATTTTCACCTCACCCACAAGGGTACCTCTACACTGTTAGGTCAAGCACTCCATCGATCTGACCCCGGGCATGCCACTGCCCAATGGACCAATCTATCAACTCTCTGTTTTTGAGAATGATGATGTCAAGTGTTAAAGAATTATATATTATAGAGCAATGGAACACATAAAATATTGCAGAAATAGAAACACAGAAAATGCATAAAACAAGAGAGACACAGATATACGTGACTCACCCAGTTTGGGCTACGTCCACGGAGAAACAGCCAGTCCTTCTTTTATATTATCCAGCAAACTAAAGAGATACAACCCACAACAGATCTGCTGTAATTCCCTCCTTGCTCTCAATCTCCTCTCTCTTCCTCACTCAGAATACAAATATTCATAGACGCAATACAATTCCCTCATATATAGTGAGGGGTTGCCTTCTAGGGCAAAAACCCTAAATTAAACATAACTTCTACTGTCAGATCTCTGCCTAATGAATGGCCCAAATTGACTACGAAATTACAACATTTTACAAGGAAATTTTACATATATTCTTAGCTTTGGGGACACTACCCCCGATCCCCCTACCAAGGGGGGGCTCCCAAAAGATCGTAGCTGCCCCCCTGGACCCCCCTATAGCGAATATTTTACGAGTGGCGTTGTCGCCCCATTTCGAACTGGGGTTCAATGCGGCGATACCTTTGAATACAGAAGATAATTAGGCTCCACACCCAACAATCTCCCACTTGGAGACTGATTATAGCAACTCCACTGCTGCTTCATTTGCTGGACAATGACTCCACCTTGGACCTGGTTGTTTCTCATCTTCTTCATCATACTTGAAGACCAATTGACATTTAGTAGATTCTCAATTTCTCCCTGGTTACAACTTTCGTTAACATATCTGCACGATTCTGGCTAGTGTGTATCTTTTCCAGCTTCAACTGTCCATCTTCCAATGCTAACCATCTGAAATGGTACTTGAGCTCTATATGCTTAGTCTTGGAAGAAATGCAGATTTCTTTGCAAGATGTATGGCACTTTGGCTGTCACTGTATAACTTGCCCACCTCCTGCTTCTTACCCAATTCATCCAGAAACCTTTGTAACCAAATCATTTCTTTACTAGCCTCTGTAGCATCAACATACACTACTTCTGTTGTTGAGAGTGCAACAACACTTTGCAGTTTTGAGACCCAACTGACAGTTGTTCCACCTACAATAAACACATACCCTATTGTGCTCCTCTTGTTATTTCTATCACCCGCCATATCTGCATCAACATATCCCTGTAGAGAAATGTTTGAACCACCAAAGCATAATGCTTGATTTGTGGTACCTCTCAAATACCTGAGAATCCACTTCACCACCATCCAATGTTCTTTTACTAGATTGTTCATGTACCTGCTTACAACTCCCACTGCATGTGCAATATCAGGCCTTGTGTAGACCATTGCATCCATTAAGCTTCCAACTGTTGATGCATATGGAACTTTAGACATATGAGCCATTTCTTCCTGAGTCTTGGGACACTCCACCTTACTTAATTTGAAATGGCTAGCCAAAGGTATACTAACTAGTTTTGCATTCTTCATATTAAACCTTTTCAACACCTTTCCTATGTACTCACTTTGAGACAATGTTAATTTGCGATTCTTCCTATCTCTAGTTATTCTCATACCAAGGATTTGTTTTGCAGCACCCAAATCCTTCATTGCAAATGAGTTTGCCAATTTTCTTTTGAGCACATTTATTTCCTGCATGTTAGAACCTGCAACAAACATGTCAACTACATATAATAACAATATAATATAGCCTCCATTATTTTGCCTTTTGAGGTAAACATAATGATTAGAGTGACATCTAGTATAACCTTGTTCAGACATAAACCTGTCAAATTTTAGAGACCACTACCTTGGAGCCTGTTTTAAGCCATACAAGCTCTTCTTCAACCTGCACACTAGTTTCTCCTTCCCTTTTACCTCATATTCTTGTGGCTGTTGCATATATATCTCTTCCTCCAAATCCCCATGGAGAAAGGCTTTCTTTACATCTAACTGCTCAAGATGCAAATCTTCAACTTCTACTAGACTTAAAATAGTTCTGATTGAAGTCATTTAAACAACAGGAGAAAATTTTTCATCAAAGTCTATACCCTTTTTCTGTGCAAACCCTTCACCACAAGTCTAGCTTTATACCTTTTTCTACCTCCATCTTCTTCCTTCAACTTGTAAACCCATTTATTCTGCAATGTTTTTTTACCTGCAGGCAACCTGACTAAGTCCCAAGTCTCGTTATGTGCTAAGGAGTCCATCTCTTCTTTCATGGCTTGCTCCCACTTCTTCCTCATTTCTACCTACACTGCGTCTTCATAACATTTTGGTTCACCAGAATCAGTCAACAATACATAATATAATGAAGGAGAGTATCATTCATGGGGGCTACTTATCCTGGTAGATCTTCTAACACCACTTTCAGGTGTTTGAGGTGCTTGTTTTTGTTGTGGTTGTTATTCTGATTGTTGATCATTATGATTTTCAGGCACCATCACTTTTTCTGTGATCTCATCAAGCACTATGTATTCTCTATTTTCTTTTTCCTGTTTCTTTTCCTGGAGCTGATCCTTATACAAAACCTTTTCATTGAATATGACATCTTTGCTCCTAATGATTTTGTGTTTTCCATGCCTCCTTTGGAATACCACCATCTAAGGAACTTGAAGGCCCTCTGTTTATTAGATAAATAGTAGTATCTACAACAGCTGCCCAAAATTGTAAAGGCAATCCTACATGCAATCTCATGCACCTTGCACGCTCCATGATTGTCTTTTTCATCCTTTCTAACACACCATTTTCTTGTGGTGTTCCTGGAACTATCTTCTCCCTACGAATTGCATTCTCTGAACAGTACCTATCAAACTCTTTACTGCAATATTCACCTCCATTTTTTTATCTGAGACACTTCAACCTTTTTCCTGTCTCATTTTTAACCAAAGCTTTCCATTTCTTGAAAGTATCAAATACATCAGATTTATTTTGAATACAATAAATCCAAGTTTTTCTGGTTTCATCGTCAATAAAAGTAACATAATAATGAGAGCCACCAAGAGATGATACTTGAGCAGGTCCCCATACATCTATATGCACAAGCTCTAATTTTTCAATCTTCTTTTCTTTCCCAACTCTGAGGAATCTGACTCTCTTTTGTTTTCCATAAACACAATTCTCATAGAATTTTAAATCAACATGCTTCAAACCTGGCAACAAATTTCTTGAGTGAAGAATTTGCATCCCCTTCTCACTCATGTGCCCGAGCATATGATGCCACAATGTTGTATCTTCTCCTGTAGAGGTTAAAGCATTAACAGAATTAGAAATACCATTGCATAAATACAATGTACCAACCTTTCCTCCTTTCGCTATTACCAGGGATCCTTTAGTGACCTTCTAGGTTTTATCTTTGAAAGTAGTTACGCAATCTTCACCTCCTAATTGCCCTATTGAAATCAGATTTTTCTTCAGATCTGGAATATGCCTTACCTCCTTCAATAGCCATTTCTTTCCATTCTACTGTTTTATGAAAACTGTACCCATTCCAATGATTTTACAAGGTTTATCATCACCCAATCGAACATGTCCAAAATCTCCTTGAACATAATCATGAAAATGTCTCCTATCAGGTGTGGCATGGAATAAGGCCCCTGAATCTACCACCCAGGCATCAATGATATTTTCTAATGAAAGAATCAAAGCATCTTGCAACACATCCCCTGTTACATTTGCTGTTGGCATTATGAGATAAGTGTTGTCCTTGATGGCAAACCTCACTGATGACAAATCATAGTACAGAAGGTCAGCAGCAAGGAATTGATGATCAGACTATAAGAAGAAGAGAAAGTTCATACACGCAGGTTCGTTAAGCCCAAGTCGCGTGTACACGCTGGTTGGCTTCATCAAAAGCGCGTGTATGTGGAAACGTACCTTTGGTCCATGGCAGTTAGTCCTTGGAAGTTGTGCCTATGGTTTCGGACCATTGTGTCTCGACGGGCGTGTTGATCCCTAGTTTTGAAGTTGATGGTATTGTGTTACTATGGTTTTGGCTCTTGGTATTGAACAAGGCCTAAGGCTATATAAGGAGAAGATCATTAGGCAAGTGAATGGAAGCAAGGAGTGAGAGTGTGCATGAGTGATGAAGATCTAAGGAAGTGTGATCCAAGTGCTGGTTATGGGTTGGTAATCTAAACCAAGGTTTCACTCATATGGAGGATGATGAATGATGGAACGAGATCTCAAGGGTTGGAATGATTATCTTCATATGTTTTGACTATGGATAGACTAGATCTACTGACGCATGTTTATTAGTATGATCTGGGTATGTTTTGATGTCTGATATAGCTACAGAGTTTTAAGGTTGAATTTACAGATCTGTACGCGGGTTGGTCTTGGTAAAAGAGCGTATACACGCAGGTTGGGTTCATCCAAGTAGCGTATACAATGTGAAGTATGATATTTGAATATGGAGCTGGATCTGGTTATTGCTATGCTGTCTGGTTGTTGTTGACAGGGTTACAGTGATTCAGAATTGGGTGTTTCAGTGATTGATGATGCAGGTTGTACTACAAAGATGATTGTCTTATGGATCCAGTCTGAAAATTGATGAAACGTGGTCCCGCATAGATCGTAGGCCGGCACCTACGTACTGGTAAACATATCAGCCAGTACAAGAGCCAGGGGGTTGTAGCTCCCTTCCACTAGCAGCTGGAAAACGAGTAAAGAAGCATTCTGTAGGTAGGCACCTACGTACTAGTAAATGGATCGGCTAGTACAAAAGCTAAGCGGGTTGTAGCCCTCTGCAGGTTGTAGCCTGCGTGCTGGTAAAGGACTGCACCAGTACATTGTAAAAGAAGTTTCTCATTAAAGAAGAAAGAGACAAATTGCAGCAGGTGGTTTTCACCCACATTGGGTTTCCACCTTATATCATGGTGTTCATGTGTGTGGCTTTTGTGTGATGATGTGTTCTGTTATTCTGCACCTGTTTACTGTTAATATGCTTAATAATGATCTGATGCATTTACTGAAGATTAAGCTAACTGAATTATAAGATCTCTGGATATACGCGAGTCTCTTTAGACACAGTAGCGTGTACACGCGGGTTCACTTAATTGAAGTAGCGTATATGTTTCTGAGTATGAAATTGAAAAAGTTTGATTGATCTGATAATACTGATTCACCCCCCCCTCTCAGTATTATTTCCAACAATTGGTATCAGAGCAGGTCCTTCAGAGAAGCTTGATCGCTTGAAGGAGATTCGTAGAACAATGGGGAAGAAAGCACGTCAGAAGAAGAAGACAGCTCAAAGGAACAATGACAACCTGTCGTTGTGTGGAAGAAAGTATTCAGATCCTGAAGCACCTCAGATTGAAGATGGACAAGCAAATGAAGCGTCAGATCAAATCATAGATCAACAAGATCTACCTAGCAAAAGGGAGAATGCCCTCAAAGAAGAAATCATCAGATTAGAAGATCAGTTGGAATGTGCCTCCAGAATTCGAGAAATGCTGTTAGCACTGAATAAAGAGCAAGAAAACGAGATCCTCAAACTAAGGCATCAGTTGGATGAAGGAAGGAAAGCTAAAGATACCTTGAAGAAGCAATGTCTTGAAAAAGAAGAACAACATCAAGTTGAGGTAAATATCTTGAAAAGAAAATTAGAAGAAAAGGATAAGCTTTTACGATTTCAAGATAGCTCTAAAGTCTTGGATGATATTCTTAGTAGTCAAAGATCTCCTGCTATCAAGACTGGTCTTGGTTTTCATGAATATGTTGAAGGTGAATCTAGTTCACAAGGTGAGGCAAGAAACTCTAATGAGAAATCTGAAATGCCCAACAAGGAACAACCAAGGAAAGAAATTCCTCAAGGAAGATTCTCTACTCCTAACTATGGACGTGATAGACGATTATTTCCTCCTCTGAATAATGTTGAATGTTATGTATGTCATAATCTTGGACATGTTGCAGCCATATGTAGAAGAAGAAGGTTTCAAGACCATCATGCAGAAAGATCATCACATTCAAGGTACTTTAATGGATATTGCTTTTCTTGCAATATGTTTGGCCACAAAGCTGCTGATTGCTACAGGAGGAATATGAAACATGTAAGATGCTATGCATGTAACAAGTTTGGACATAAAGCAAGAGATTGCAGGAACAAAGCTCATGATAAGAAGAAATCATCAACACGCTTGAAGATATGGAAGAAGAAGGAGGTTCAGTCAGAAAAATATGGCACAGCACAGGGTACTCAGCACAGCACAGACATAACAGACTCAGAGGGAGCTGAAGGTATAGAACTTCAGTGTTATGATTATCATACGCAAGTTTCATGAAGGAAATACGCGTATATACGCGAGTTAAACACTGCAAAGTCGCGTATATGTCAGTCTGAGGAAAAGCAGTGGGGACAGGCTCAGAAAAGGGATCTGATATGATTCAGTCCAGTATTATTTGCTCTATTGGTTACAGTCTGCTGAGGATGTGTGGAAATGTTTTGTTACTTGTATGATGACTAGAAGTGTTTTGATCCTAACTTGAGGATGATGATGTTTTGATGCTTATTGCTGATATATGCATGATCAGATCTAACAGATGGCACTGGTTGAGGGGGAGCATATGCCTTTAGTAATTCATTGTTGGCATTATCCTTGGTGATGATTCTTATATGGCTAAATAATGTATCTTTGCTATGATGTGGTTGTGAGTTGTCTATGATAAACTCTCATATGATTCTTGAAGTTACATAGAAGATGTTCAGATCAGATTTATGGTTGATCCTTTGATGATGCTTACATGGTGAACTTCATAAGGATAAGGAGAAGAACAAAGCTTGAATACACATCTTCCTCACTTGATGATGAGTCACTAATATACTGCTGTTGTCATATGCTCATACAGTTATGATGTAGGCACTCTTGTGAATAAGGATTGTTGCTATTGAAGATGTCAAGAAGTTCTGTCAAATGAGCTTGAGCTCAAGATACATAGTGCTGATACATGGATGACTACTCAAAGGAAATTTACAAGTTGCTGATATGGAGATTGGTATACGCGAGTTGGATAAGGCCTATCCGCGTATATACGCTTGTTTAGGTGGATGCAGACGCGTATATGGAATATTTGAAGGAAATCAGCAGGGACAGATGTTGGTTGCAGAAAGTCTGATATGGGTCTGACAGAGATCATCTGGCACAGGTTCAGGGGGAGCAGATAATCTTCCAATGATGCATTGTTGGCATAATCTTAAAGCTTTTGGTTCTAGTTCACATTTGGTGTTGATTTCAGGAGGAACAAAGGCGAAAGGAGAATAGAAGGATCTCTTGGTTGCTGATCTGAATGGTGATTATCAGATGCTGTTGGTGACTTTCATAAGTCTTGGTCTAGTTATTTCGTCTCTATGTCATATATCTTTTAGTGGTATCTCTTTCATGGTGTCAAGGTCATGTAACGGCCTATTTTGGTTTCCCCACTATGCCTGGGATGAATGATGTAATGTTCATGTATTATCATGAGTAAACTCTTATGTATCTCCACATGGTTAGGTGGATGAGTCAATATTGGTATATCCCCACTAGGTTGGGTGATGAATGATTGTATTGAGTCTTTTGGTGATAGGAAGGTCTTCTATGATGTATAAGTCTTTGTTCTTCTTGAAGAACATTTTTTGCAGATCTTGCCTACAGTCAAGGGGAGCATGAACAGCACAATTCAGCAAGAGTCAGATGGATAGATTGGTACACTTTGGCATACACAAAGGGGGAGCACAGTTGGAGATTTCAGCAGGTACTCAGGGGGAGTATGGACAGCAGAAGGTATACCAAAGAAGAGAATATCTTGGTCCACCCTTTGCCCTTGATGTCAAAGGGGGAGAGTGACTTGGTGTGGTGGTTGCCATCAAGTCCAAAGGGGGAGATTGTTGGCATTATGAGATAAGTGTTGTCCTTGATGGCAAACCTCACTGATGACAAATCATAGTACAGAAGGTCAGCAGCAAGGAATTGATGATCAGACTATAAGAAGAAGAGAAAGTTCATACACGCAGGTTCGTTAAGCCCAAGTCGCGTGTACACGCTGGTTGGCTTCATCAAAAGCGCGTGTATGTGGAAACGTACCTTTGGTCCATGGCAGTTAGTCCTTGGAAGTTGTGCCTATGGTTTCGGACCATTGTGTCTCGACGGGCGTGTTGATCCCTAGTTTTGAAGTTGATGGTATTGTGTTACTATGGTTTTGGCTCTTGGTATTGAACAAGGCCTAAGGCTATATAAGGAGAAGATCATTAGGCAAGTGAATGGAAGCAAGGAGTGAGAGTGTGCATGAGTGATGAAGATCTAAGGAAGTGTGATCCAAGTGCTGGTTATGGGTTGGTAATCTAAACCAAGGTTTCACTCATATGGAGGATGATGAATGATGGAACGAGATCTCAAGGGTTGGAATGATTATCTTCATATGTTTTGACTATGGATAGACTAGATCTACTGACGCATGTTTATTAGTATGATCTGGGTATGTTTTGATGTCTGATATAGCTACAGAGTTTTAAGGTTGAATTTACAGATCTGTACGCGGGTTGGTCTTGGTAAAAGAGCGTATACACGCAGGTTGGGTTCATCCAAGTAGCGTATACAATGTGAAGTATGATATTTGAATATGGAGCTGGATCTGGTTATTGCTATGCTGTCTGGTTGTTGTTGACAGGGTTACAGTGATTCAGAATTGGGTGTTTCAGTGATTGATGATGCAGGTTGTACTACAAAGATGATTGTCTTATGGATCCAGTCTGAAAATTGATGAAACGTGGTCCCGCATAGATCGTAGGCCGGCACCTACGTACTGGTAAACATATCAGCCAGTACAAGAGCCAGGGGGTTGTAGCTCCCTTCCACTAGCAGCTGGAAAACGAGTAAAGAAGCATTCTGTAGGTAGGCACCTACGTACTAGTAAATGGATCGGCTAGTACAAAAGCTAAGCGGGTTGTAGCCCTCTGCAGGTTGTAGCCTGCGTGCTGGTAAAGGACTGCACCAGTACATTGTAAAAGAAGTTTCTCATTAAAGAAGAAAGAGACAAATTGCAGCAGGTGGTTTTCACCCACATTGGGTTTCCACCTTATATCATGGTGTTCATGTGTGTGGCTTTTGTGTGATGATGTGTTCTGTTATTCTGCACCTGTTTACTGTTAATATGCTTAATAATGATCTGATGCATTTACTGAAGATTAAGCTAACTGAATTATAAGATCTCTGGATATACGCGAGTCTCTTTAGACACAGTAGCGTGTACACGCGGGTTCACTTAATTGAAGTAGCGTATATGTTTCTGAGTATGAAATTGAAAAAGTTTGATTGATCTGATAATACTGATTCACCCCCCCCTCTCAGTATTATTTCCAACATTTGCTTCATGATTATTTACATCTCCTTCTTTTCCCTTTCGAGACTTGCAATCTTTCTTCAGGAGTCCTTTCTTCCCACATTTCTAGCACACTATCCCCGATCTGGACTTGGATCTGCCTTTTCTTGACTTACTGTGATATCCTGGACTCTTTCCTCTTTCCATTTTTCTTCCCCTAGTCTCTGCAGTCAAATCATTACCTGATGTCTCATCAGAGCTTTTTCATCACATTTCCTCGCTAAGGATTGCACCAACAACATCATCAAACTTTAAAGTACTAGATCTAGAGATAGAGTTACTAATTGTTATAACTAAACCATTCCAACTTTCTGGCAATGAGCACATAAATAAAAGAGCCCTAACTTCAACATCAAAAGTTACCCCTATAGAACTTAACTGACTGGTAACTGTATTAAATTCATTTAAATGATCAACAACAGATCCACCTTCTGACATCTTCATATTAAATAAACACTTCATAAGAAATACCTTATTTGAGGCCGATGGATTTTCATATAATTTGGCCAATGTGGACAGTAAACCCACTATTGTCATTTCCTTTGAAATATTAAACGCTATCGACGCCTCTAGGCACAACCATATTGTTCCAAGTGCTTTTCTGTCGAGAATATCCCATTTTGTGTCTGTCATACTCGTTGACTTCTTTGTCTTTCCGCTCAATGGTTGGTACAGATCTCTTTGCTACAAATAATCTTCCATCTGCATCTTCCACAGCTGGTAGTTTTGGCTATTAAATTTTTTGACCCTAAACCTACCATCTTCCGCCATTGCTCCCACTTGAACCAGGAACCCTTCTCTCCTGTGATTTTGTCAGCCAAATAGGCCTTCGGCTCTGATACCAGTTGTTAGAGAATTATATATTACAGAGAAATGGAACACATAAAATATTGTAGAAATATAAACACAAAAAACTCATAAAACAAGAGAGACACAGATATACGTGGTTCACCCAGTTTGGACTACATCAACGAAGAAATAGCCAATCCTTCTTTTATATTATCCAGCAAACTGAAGAGATGCAACCTACAGCAGATCTGCTGTAATTCCCTCTTTGCTCTCAATCTCCTCTCTCTTCCTCACTCAGAATATAGATATACATAGATGTAATACAATTCCCTCATATATAGTGAGGGGTTGCCTTCTAGGGAAAAAAACCCTAAATTAAACATAACTTCTATCGTCAGATCTCCGCCTAATGAATGGCCCAGATTGACTACGAAATTACAACATTTTACAAGGCAATTTTACATTTATTCTTAGCTTCGAGGGCACTTCCCCCAATCCCCCTACCAGGGGGGTGCTCCCAAAAGGTCGTAGCCACCCCCCCGGACCCCCCTGCAACGAATATTTTACGGGCAGTGTTGCCGCCCCATTTCGAACTGGGGTCCAATGCGGCAATACCTTTGAATATAGAAGATAATCACGCTCCACACCAAACATCAAGAGTTAGATTCAGGAACTTCTACAGAAAGGGCACATCAGGCCAAGCTCATCACCCTATGGGAGCCCGATTGTATTGGTAGAGAATAAGGATGGGACCTAGAGGATTTGTATTGACTATCAGGAATTGAACAAGATCACCGTCTAGAATAGGTACCTAATCCCACAGATTGATGACCTTTTGGACCAGCTCAATGGGGTCAAATATTTCAGCAAGATTGACTTGAAGTTAGGTTATCACCAGGTGCCTATCGAACCCTCTGATGTGTGGAAGATTGCCTTCAAATCCAAGTTGGGCCTTTTTCGAATGGTTTTTCATGTCATTCGGATTGATGAACTCCCCTACAACATTCATGAGACTGATGTATGACATCTTGCGACCCTTCACCAATGGATTCGTGATGGTATATTTAGATGACATCTTGATCTTAATCCAGAGTTGGGAAGAGAACCTACACCATATTTGACGGGTCCTTCAAACCCTTCAACAACAGAAGTTGTGTGCTAACTTGGAGAAATGCACCTTTGGCATGACCCATGTTCAATATATGGGGTACATCATTTATGTGCAAGGTGTACATGTAAACCCATCCAAGACACAAGTCATTCAAGATTGGCCAGCTCCAACAACTCTAACAAATCTCCGCATATTTTTGGGTCTTGCCAATTTCTACCATAGGTTCATGTTGGGGTTCTCTCATATCACTTGGCCTTTAAGTTAAGTCACCAAGGGTAGGGCAAAAGAAAATTTATTTTGGTTGAAAACCCAACAGTGAGCATTCTCTGAGTTGAATAATTGCCTTTGTTCTACACCAATGCTCACATTACCAGACCTGCAACAACCATTTGAGATTGAGACATATGCTTCCAACTATGTTATTGGTGTGGCTCTTACTCAGCATGGGCATCCAGTGGCTTACCATAGTGAGACACTTTCAGAAACAGTCCAAAAGTACCCCACTTATGGCAAAGAAATTTATTATATTGTGCAGGCCTACTGTCAATGGAAGCTTTACATTTAGAGGAAGGAAACAGTCATCCACACAGACCACTGGCCTCTACAGTTCATATAGACACAAGGGAAGTTTCAGAATGATCACCATCAGAAATGGTCCACCTGTCTGCAACAGTTCCATTTGAATATTAAGTATAAGAAGGGCAGCACCAATAATGTCGTTGATTACCTCAGATGACAACTGATCCTGTGGGCACGAGACATCGGGGTGGCCGCATCTTTACAAGGGCAATCCAGAATTTAGTAGCATATACCAGACACTCCTGGAAGGGAATCAAGTTACAAATTTTCACCTTCAAGATGCATTGTTATGCCACTTGGGACACATCTATGTTCCTTCAAGTGAGTGTGCCAAGATGATTTGGGAGGCGGACTATGGTTGGGTCACTGGACATTCCAGAGTAGAGAAAATAATGGCGGTATTGCAGAAGTATTTTTATTGGCTGAATCTTCGTCAGGATGTTGGGAAGTACATTAGATCCTACACCACCTGTGCCATTTCCAAACCAACCATCAAGAAGTAATTCCTTTATACTCCTCTACCTACTCCTAGTTGGCCTTGGAAATATGTCTCCATGGATTACATGTCAGGCCTTTCTTCTACTAAGCACGACAATGATTCTGTTTTCATGGTCATTGATAGATTCTCTAAGATGGCCATCGTGGCTGCCTATAAGAAGAGTACCACAGCAGAGGCCACTGCTAAGCTCTACTTTGAGCGAGTGTGGGTACACTTTGGGATCCCTTAGTCTATTGTCTTAGATTGGGACAACATATTCCTGAGTTCATTTTGGTCAAGTCTCTGGTCGATGATGGATACAAAACTTACTAATTCCACAACTTTCCATACCCAAACTAATGGTCAAAAAAGGTTTTCAATAGGATGATCGTACACATTCTGTGGATGTAAAACTCGAAGCATCCACGCACGTGGGATGAAAGTCTCCCCTATGTCCAACACATCTATAACGGAGCTCTCCACAACTCAACATGCCACAACCCCTTTCAAGTAGTGGCTGGGATTTTAGCCATTATGCCCCATTGATGTGGCCATACCATTTGCAACCACTAAGATAGATTTGGCTCACGTTCAGTCTGAAGCTCAAAGGGCTAACATCTTCATTGATCACATTCAACACATCGACCAAAAGGTCCATGATATATTGGACAGATGAAATGTTAAGTACAAGCAGCTCCATGATCCGCATCGAGCGATGCACAAGTTCTAGGTGGGTGAAAAAGTTTAGCTACATTTGCAGAAGAAGCGCCTTGCTGGACCCTACCGCAAGCTGCACCCACTCCGAAGGAGCACCCAGTTTTCAATTTAGACTTCCTTCGACCATACTTTCCACCATTGTTGGACACATCTGACATTGCAGAACAACTCACACCGAAAGAGCTCAACCCAGACTGCATGGAACAGGCCACAATTTATCAGCTTGTGGACAAACATATCAAGAACACTCGCTAATAAGGGATACAGCTATGTGGATGAATGGATTTTGTGGAGTCTCATTTCATGTGGAATATGGGTCTTTGTAGAGGTATGATATGTAGACGTGGGAATTCGATGGGAAAAATGTGGAGAGGAGTGCGGAAGAACAATGTGTAGAGAGACAAAAGCATGAAGTTTCTCCTCACAATGGGGAATCCAACAAGTGTTGTGTAAAAATGAAAGAGTGTAGAGGGACTTAATTAAGTAAATCTCTTTAATGGAATTTCCTTTCCACATAGGACTAGACAATTCTCTTGGTCAACATTTGGCTTTAACCTATGATAGTCACCCCTTTTGGATTACTAAAAACCCAAGAAATGACCAATTGCCTACCCTAATGAGTTATGGATTCAAAATTTAGTGCAAATTTATTGGACTTTGGAATATTCATCCTATACATTTCTATGGCACAAGTATGAAAACTTGTTAAGGTGCTACATGTTGAATAGAATATTGAGCAGATGATCATCCATCCCTTTAATGATATGCAAATTAAAACCATTTATTTTGTTTATAATATATGGGTCGATCCATAGTGCATATAATGTTTTATGCATTGATGGTTTTTATTTAGCATTATTCCATAAAAAAGAAGCTTCCCTTTGAAAATATTTTTATTGGTAGTTCCCTTATTGAAATTTTTGATGATTTCCTCGTATCTCCCCCGGATATTTTTTAAATCACCTTTTCTTTTCTCTTCCAATTGCATTAGTTGATATAAATTAGTTTGGATAGGGGAAGAATATTTTTCATCTTTTAGTTGAAACACCAATGTCAAAGAATTTTTTTCCTTATGTAAAAGTAAGATTGAATCCTTTCCATACACCAAATAGAATGGGGAATATCATGTACTCTTCTATGGGGTGAGTCTGATGGCCCATAAGGAACCCAAAAGATTTTTGTGCCAATTCCTCTGACTCCCCTTTATTGTCTTCTTCAAAAATACATATAAGAGTCTTGTTTGTTGATTCTTCCATACCATTTACTTGGGGACAATAGTTTTAACATTGTCCTATAAATATTCCACATTTTCCACAAAATTCTGTAAATTTACCCCCAATAAAAATAGAACCATTATTTGGGATGAATTTATCTAGAAATTCACATTGTTTAAGGATGTTTTCCTTTAGAAATTGAATCAAATTTTATATTTTATCTTGCTTCAATTCCATTTCCTCAATCCATTTAGTATAATAATAAGTTTCAGTGAGGATGTAAACACTTCCTACACTTTATTTGGGATTGATTGGTTGAATAACATCCAACCCCCATTACCAAAAGGGAGTGTTTATTGAAATGGTATTCAAGAACATGTACGGGTTTTTTTCTCTTCTTAACAATATTTGGCATGGGATGGACTTTCTTACAAAGGCATAAGAATCCCTAAAAAGCATTGGCCAACAAAATCCAACTCTAAGAGATTTATGGGTTATTATGGCAGGAGAAAAATGTCCTCCACATATTCTTTCATGTATTTATTTTAATATTGCATTACTTTTCAATTCTAGAATACATGTGAGTAGAACTATATATTAGCTTATTTGGAAGAAGACTCTAGAGATCAACAAATAGGAATTGGATTTCATATTTAAGGCTCTTCTTTCCTTACATATCAATTCAATTGGAAATTTACAACATTTCAAATACAAGATTATATTTCCATACCACTCGGATGTAGACAACTGATGATTCTAAATAACTCCACTACAAGACGAAATATTGACTTCTTCAATTCCTCCTATTTATGTAGGTCTCGTCCCTTTTGTCCCTTCACAAACTGTAAAGTTTATATCTCAATATTAAACTCTTGTAACTTTTCCAACTATTTTTCCCATTTTCCCTCTCTAAGTTGTTGGGTCAACATTGTCTTGACGGTGGGTTTGGTACATAAGATAGAGTATGTGGAGTTAATATGTAACCTCTAAACTATGTTATAGATTTTACAAGAGTGAAATATTGTTTCTCCAATAAGAAATAATTCAATTCATGTTCTTGTAAATATTTTCTCATGAAAGAAATTGGGTGCTCTTCCTTTAATTCCTTTCCTTGAGTTAGAATTTTGTCTATCTTCTCAATAGATGTGAAGGTATAACGAAATAAATTATTTGAATAATTTGGGCTAAAAAGTATGGGGGTTGAGGCTATTTCCTTTCGATGTTGTAAAATTCAATTTGATGCTTATTTTTCAATTCAAATTCTTCATCCTTCTTAAGTAATTTGTTGACTCGATTTATAACAGAGACATAATCTAGTAAAAATCTTCTATCAAACTTAATGTTTCCAAAGAATTATTTTAATCCTTTGTGAATGGTTGGGGCCTTCAATTTAACTATGGATTTCATCCTCTCAGGATCAATATATATTCCTTTCTAGCTTACTATGTGGCCTAAGAGTTTTTCTTTTGATATAACCAACAAGAATTTCTTCGAATTAAGTGATATCAGATATTGTCTACATATTTCAAGGGCTTGTTGTAAAGGTGCCCAATCAGAAACTCTCAACTTCGAATAATTTTCTAATTCATCCTGATTACATGCTATAATTTTTTTGATTAAATATGTGAATGCATGGTCCATATCTCTCTAAAACACAACACCAACATTTTTTTAATGAAAATGGAATGTGGGAATAAGCATATGTTCCCCATCATGTAATGAATGTCATTTTATCCTTATCAATGTTGGTACATAATTTTTTATTGTATCTAGAGAATCCATCTAGAATAGACATTATCATCGATCCATTTATTGATTAGAGCATTATTTCCATGCTTGGGAGTGGGTAATTGTCTTTAGGTGAGACCTTACTGAGGTCACAAATGTTAATTCATAGCCTTATCTCCATTCTTATTTAAAACTATTTTGGGTTCAAAATCCATTGAGATTGTTTCATTTTGAAGATGATTCTACCCCTTTTCTTTTTATCAATCTCTATATTAACCAATGGCTTTATCTTTGGATTTATTATCCTCAATTTTTGTCTAACTAGATTAGCATTTTCTTTTAATGGAATCAAATGATGAACGACCTCATTGTTACACTCCTTCAAGTCTTTTTATGTCCATGAGAAAATATCTTGTAAATTTTTTAATAACACAAAATATTGATCCATTTTACTTTTTTAAGAATCCATCTCAAGATTCAACCATATGGGACTTTCAGTAGCCCTAACATTTATATTTTTGGTGTCTTAGACTCATTTAAGTTAGAGAGAGATTCAAGTGATTCTAACATATTATTATCTTGGATCGTTTCATCATTATTTTCATCATGCTCATAAGCAAGAAATTGAAGTATGTTTTCTTCATTGTTGAAAATATTTCAATATTATTGGTTATCTCGAATCGATGGTTGGCATAACATTCCTACTTGAAAGGAATCCGCTATTGAATTAGGATCAAAGAGTAAAGCAACAATGGCTAAGGAATTTTCCTTATGATTTAAACCCCTTGGGATAAAATACAATTCAAATGATTTAAATTTTTTGATAAACTCCCAACCTCTCTTCACGTAAAATGTCAATCTATCATTTTTACTGTTTTATTTCTTGTTGGTTTGATCGATGATTAATGTAGAGTATCCCACAACAAAAATATCTCCAATTCCATTCTAATGGGATAATATAAGACCTTTAATTAATTCTTCATATTATTTTTCATTATTTGTACAAGAAAATTGTAAAGAAAAGGAACCTAGAAAATGTACACCTTTCAATCCTTCTAGAATTACTCCTGCTCCTAGCCCAATGTTGGTTGCAACACCATAAAAGAACATATTCCAAGTACTTGAAAATGAATCCTGATGATCATCATATATAGTATCTACATTACTATGTATGGCATAATTTCCTAAACCTATGTCAATGTCTTCAAACACAACATTGATTTTCTTCTTTTAAAAAAAGACAAGATTCTTAGGTCCTCGTGGTATAGTTGTTAGTCGACAATTGTTGTTAGGAAACATCATGCAACTTCCATCATTCATTAGGAGGAGAAAAGAATTTCCTTTATATGGGGGATTATGGGTCTCCTCAATCACTTCCTTACTTCATCTTGTTGTTATTGGGTCTCATTTTATCTTTTCTTTATTAGAGTCGCCTATCTAGGTTTTGTGGTGGAAGTTATTCCTCCTAAACGAGAAGATTCCAAGAGATTTCCAACTCTTCTATTATTCTTATTTTTTGTAGAACAAGATCATATGATTGATGAAAGATACTTATTTGGTCATTCAATACAACAAAAATATTTGTTTCAATTGGGCCTGGACAAGTCTTGTATTGGGAAATGAATATTGAATTATTCAATCCCTAATATGGTTGCTATAAATTTTGATCTTTTTTTCATCAACAAAAAAGTTAACCTCATAGGTCCAAGATATATGTCCCTCTTCATTTTCATAGAGGTGGTGCTCCTCTTTTCAACACACTCAATTTTCTAATATATTTATATATCAAGAAATAATATACATGTAAATCATAAGCTTGTGAGTGCACCAAGCATGGTAATGAGAACATATAGAAAAACTATGAATATAAATAAATTTCAATTAATCATGTTCATTCCACTCATTGTTCATGATGTAAGCATCATTGAAGCAAGACAGTAGATAGAGACAAAAGAATAATGGTCCAAATATTCAAAGAGATAAAGAATAATTTCATTCATGGAAATCAAAAATGGCACAAGAAAAAATTCACAAGATTCATACTACTTTAAATAAGTCACAGAATAAAAAATTAATAGCCTGTCTGAAAATGAGCTCTTTGTGAGAGTAAAACATTATTTTTACAATTTAAAATTTTTGAAAAAGTCAATTTCCTAAAGAACTATTCAAAATATTGATAATTAATTATGTAAAAGTAAATGCATTCATCCCATAAGGGGATTGGAATTGGGATCTAGTGGACCAGTTAATATTTAAAATACTTGAAAGAAATATAGAGTTGTAGTCAAGGATCACCTTAAATGATGTGAAGAAACAATGAAGGAAGATTGAAGGCCAATGATTGGGAAGAAAGAATGGAAATGCTTCAAAATATTTCACTTCTCACAAAAATGATGTGGAGGAATTTATTTTGTGTTGAAGAAGATGCTCCATTATATGGCTTGAAGGATGTAATTAATATAATTGTTAGACAATTATTATAGATTAATAGTATCTTGTAGTGATTTCTTTAGTCATTCTTCAATATATTCTTTCATTGGAGGAACTATTACGTCTTGCTTGAAAACTAAGTCAAATATCTCCTCATCAATACTTTGAGCATCTTCTTGCAATTATGAAGTTGTAGCTAACTAGTCTTAATTATAATTTACAAATGTAAGTATCCACTTTTCAATATTATCTTTCAGGAGCTCAGTTAAGTTGTTGAATTTGGTACCCATTGAAATCTTAATAATCTCTAGCTATTCATGTAAAATATCTTCAGAGATGAGAATAGAGTCTCTCATCATGTGGGGGGCATTTTGGTCATTGGAAACCAGAATGGCCTTGAAAAAGGAATTTCTCCTTTTACTTTCAATATTTTTGCAATCAATAATAGCCCCCTCTAACATCGTAAATCTAGGAGACCAACCAACTTTGATCTTCTTTAGTCTTTTAGGCCTTGGGAGGCTCTACTCTGTCATTTGGAATGCACTAAGTTGATCTTGTTAATAAAGGTTGAAAAATCATTATCAATTTTTTTTTAACATTTTCCAAATATTTTTTTAAAATAATGAAAAAATAAATGAATTCTCTACATAAAATGTGACAAATGAAAAGATATTTCCAATAGTTCTTGTGAGCGGGTGTTCCATTTTCTTTACCCAACGGGGCGTTCCAGGTGTTTTTGTTGTATATTTGGGTTCTTTTATAGGTCAGGGGTTCATGAATAGGGGCACTACATTAGGAGCCTCTTCAAGTTCATTTATTCTTCTTTTTAGTCCTAGATTGTTAGCTTATTATTCTATAATAGAGTGGGCTATTCACTAGTGATTTGGTGTAATTTCAAGAGTGATTTTTCTCTTATTTTAGAAACATCCACTTCTATTTTGGTTGGATAATGACCTTTTTATTTTTTATTTTTACTCTTTTAATTCTTATTTTTTTATTACCTCAATCATAATGTGTGTCTTGCATGGCTTTTGGATGGTATCCAAGATGGCAGGTTCATATGTTATCTCTTAAATCACTCTTTGGGTGTCACCCATGCAAGAGGTAACCCAATCAAGTAGTGTTGTGCTATCAACTTCCAGATCTAATTTATTTTCTTTAGGTTGAGACTTTTTAGATATTTTCACCTTGGATAATTCAATAACATGTGTATTTCGAAGAACACATTGAGGGGTGGCTCCTATCCATCTCCTCCACCAGATTTCATTTCATTATTTATTCCTCGGGCCACATTAGAGTCCTTTCTTCAGTGACTAAATAACAAAATCTAGCAAGCTTGTGATGTCAAATCTAGAGGGGAATTTGTAGGCTTTCTACCACTTTCACTATTTTTCCATCTCAAAGTAACATTGGTTTCTTTAATAAGTGGTTCAACATGGGTAGGTGTTTCTATTTCTTATGATGGGCCAATGCGACTTTCTCTACTTTCATTAGTAATTTTAGTAAATAAATTTCCATATATGTTGAACAATTGTTGTAGTTGATGTCAAGTGTCGAGTTTAGATGGATACTAATAAGTCAGCTACCATTAATGTATTGTTGCCTAACTCAAGGGCAAGGATGAAATTTATATCTTTCAAGGAAATTTATCTTCAATTCCTTAGCTCCAATGTGGAAACTAAATATTCCTCCCAGAGACCTTTCCAATGGCATGTGGAACTTGATCTAACTCCAAAGGAATATCATGAAAAATAATATTGAAATTTGGAAGTTTAAGGAAGGGTTCCAAAAGCCTCATTCTTCCAACAGGATTGTTGTTACACCAAAATGTGATAGGAAAGTTATTTAGAAACTTATAAATGGGTAGTAAGTACATGAGTGATAGGTTGCATGTCCATAACCATGACCACAAGGTGATAGGATGAAGTTCTTAGGTGCTCTTCAAACCACTTGGTCTTGTTAATGCACAAAAAATAGCAAGGGCATCTAGGTTGGCAAGGTCTGTGTCACAGGGCACTTGGGTTTGGCATTAAGGTGAATATTGGACCACTAGTACCATGTAAAGTGCACGTAATAAAATATTGGTAAGGTGACAGGAATCAAGCCTTGGCACAACTTTCATGATGCCATGTGGCTAGACAGGTGGTAGGAAAATGATATGTACGAGTGAACAAATGATATCTGGTAGTGACATGTACAAAGTGGCATGTGCAAATCTGTGGTCATAGCATGCAGCACAAAATTTAGGCCTTTTTGGGTGGCCAACTAGACCTTTTTTAGGGTGACATGTGGTAGTGATATGTCTTGAAAGATGGTAGTATTGATGATGTGGCAGGATCTAATTGGTTGATGTGGATTGACACATCACAGGTGATGTGGTAAAACCTTGAAGTTTGTGTCATGGACCAATTTTGCAAAGGTTTTTATTGTTGAATTTTTTTTATATTTTTAGGAAGGTGGTGACATCAACCAGCACCTATTGTTTAATGGTAAGGGAATAAGAATTGGCAAACACTGATAAATGGTAAAGTGGCAAGTGGAGAAGCATTGGAAAAAGGCTTTCCTGTCAAATGGAAATAGCATCGAATGACAATCCAATCTATCTATCACCGCCTGACTAGTAAAGTGTTGTCAACAACAAAAAGTAAAAAGTAGAAAGTGGTGAATGAAAAGTAATAAATCATGGTCATTACTCTTTTTTGTAGGCATTAGATAAGGAAGCACCAAGGGGCTTGTGATCCATTTACAGTTGTAGCATAAAGGACATGAAAAAAGTTTGATGAGTGGTGAAGTGGCAAGTCGATAGAGAAGTAGCCTTGGGTCACATCTTGTCATCCTATGTAATAAAGAAAGAGTCTTTTTGGGCTAAGGTGTATAATACAAGTCATTGAGAATCCAAAATTTCAAGAATCTAGTCACATTATATGGTTTCATGTGATTCAATTTAAGCCCCAAATATCCAAGGAATCAAGTTATCTCCAAGTCATCTAGATCAGATTTCCAACAAAGAAAAAATAAAATAACATAGATTGAACATCAACCATGTTATATTTGATTGATCTACAAGAGTATAAATAAACCACAAATATTGGTAGTTAAGGTTGGGGAAACAATATTAGATCATCTATGAAGTTTGTGAAAATAATTATCTGTGGTATTTTGTGGCATGAAGGAATAAAGTAAAGGAGTCAAATGAAGTTTGTTGGAGACATGTAACAGCGAAAAAAGTTCAAATATTTTTTGTGAAGATGAGTAGAGGACTTGGAACAAGAACTGAATCATAGAATATGCTAGTTGTACAAGAAAAAATTGTATAAATAAGACCTATGCATTTGGGTTTGAAAATTTTATGAAATAAGGATTTGTTGGGTGAAATAGGTTGGAGCCTATAAAACATCAAGGAGTTGGTTCTTCCTTTACATTAGAGCATGTAAAGATCATGGAGTTGTTGCTTCCTTTAGGTTAGAGCCTGTAAATACCAGGGAATTGGTTCTTCCTTCACGTGATTATAAATTCAAGGGATGGGTGTCTTCCTTTGATTGGATCTAGAAAATTTGATGTAACAATAATATTGGATACAGTTTTTGTGTTTTTCTTTCTTTAAAAGTTTCCATGTACATCTAGTGCCTTTATGAGTTTCTATGTGTTTCTTATTTGATTGATTTATTAATAACATGAAATGCTAGTTATTGTTTATAATTATTAAAATTGGATATAACACGAATTCACCCCTTCTTATTATTATCTTGGTTTCTAAGAATTGGTATAAGGGTTGTGTTGTAGCGGCTACAACCACCCTCTAAAACTTTTCCTATGCTTCGATTTTGGATCCTTCCTTCTTATACATAGGAGCTCATCTTGCACTCGTCCAGGTATCCATGCTTTGACTAAGACTTATCTTTTTCATCTGTGCTTTTGTTTTCTTTTTTCACATTTAGTTGATTCTTCTAAGTCACAATCTAATCTCCCAACTTAGTATCACAACAGTTCTGGGCTTGCCTCTAGAAATTGTGCAATCCTTGAGGGAAAGTAGCCTTGAAGATAGGAATTGCACAATCCTGACTGGCAGTAGGCCTTGAGCTCAGAAACTGTATAGTCATGGAAGGTAGTCCCATCACTGATCCCAGCAACTATGCAATCCCTCCCTAAGCTTAGAAACTATGCAGTGCACTGAGCCGAAAAGTTTCCCAGTTACCCAAAGATGTGAAATCTTTCCCAGCAATGTGCATGGCAAGTTTCCCCAGGAAAAGAAAAAAACTAAAAAGATAAAAATTGATCCCTAAAAAATAGGGATCTATTTTTAGTATCCCGAAGGAGGCACTTTCGCTATTTTTAGAAACTTCTGCCAAGAGTCCATTTTCCTTGATTTTAGGCATGCGCGTCATAAACCCTAATTCGCTCAAATATATTTAATCGATGCTTCTATATCTCATTTTCACATTTGATCTTGGAGATCTAACATTTCTGAGGAGATCAAGGAACCTTTGGTGTGAACGTCATCGCTTTCCCTTGTGAATTTTTCTTTTGTCGTATTTTACTGTTTTTCTTGTATGAGTACTATTTCACTTATTTATCCTCATGGTTGATGGAGTTTCAAATTTTTTTAACTTGTAGAAGTTTTTTTTTTAAGTTTTATATTTCCTCTCCCAAGTGTCGCATTAATTTTCCTATTTTTTCACCATTGGTTGTCATTATGGCGACTCACCTCACATACTTTATTTTCCATTCATTTTATTAATTCTTTCACTTTATATACATTTATTTACTCATACTTACTCATTTCTACACTCAATCTCACACTATCTCTCATATTTTCTCGTTCTGCACACTTCCCTTGGGCGAATCTGCACTTTCCTTGGCCAATTTTCACTTTTCCCAACTGGGCACTATGCAATCCTAAGGATCAAGCCAGAAGCTTGGCCTTTAGAATTTCATAGTGCATAGTACAAGATGTCTCCAACTATGAGACTGTGCAACATGTAGTCTCTCCCAAACCACTTCCCAGATTAATCTATCCATTGCGCAGTTTCAAGTCACAAGTTTCGACCTTTGCTACTGGGACTGTGTAATGTAGAGTTCCCAAAGGAATCTAGTCCCTCTTTTCAATGATAATTGCACAATCCTCCCCATAATATGCTCAGTTTGTTGATTGATCATGCCTTGTAAGTAGATTTTCTTAAGGTTAATATTTGCTTGCCATGAGTGTTATTTATATCCCACAAGTACAATAGTTGTTGAGAACCTCTCCAACAATCATTGTTACCATGGAACCTAAGAGATTTTCTTCAAAACAAACCACTGAAAGCAGTATCGGGGAGGAATTTGAGCAAGTGCCAATAGACTTTCTAGTGTATACAGACACTCAATTGTTTATAGAAAAGGGATCATCACTGACATGGCACATGGTTAAAGATGCTTTTGCAAAGAACTTGGAGGCAGACTTAGAGGACTAACGGGTGTATCTAAGATTCAGTAGTCAGGACCTTACAAGGTCGCATGCAGGTATCTAGCCTTCCCGTGTGAAGATGTCATCCATTGGATTGTCTCACACATTGATGATAATACGATGGCATTGAGTAGTGATAGTGGACAAAATCTTACCACCTTCTAGTAAGAAGACTATCAACACATGTATCACTTTCCCGAGCCAATAGAGCACATGGAATCACTTTTCTATGCCACCCACAACTATGTGAATAAAGGAGGCATTGTCAAAGGTTGGTTGAAAGATCCATCAAAATTTCAACAGACACCCGCCCATGTGTACAAGACCAAGTCACTCAGGAAGGCCTACTAGCTCCTAGTTATCTTAGCTTTCCAGATGCATGGTCAATAGTTCACAAAACCCCTTCCTGAAGGGTGGGAACTCTTACTGGACTATGTGGTCAACAATAAGAAACCGTTCAACTGCTCTAATATGTTGGCTCGATAGTTGAAGGCCCATGTAGCACAGGATTAGAGTCCACCTGAGGGTGAGGAGGAAAGATTCTATATGTTTGCATATTTATTGGATTCAATCTATGTACAACAATAGTTCCCCAGCATGAACTATAAATGGAAACCACGAGATCCTTCTATACATATCTATTGCAAATTTCTTTCAAATTGAAATTATCGAGGAGTAATGGCATAGCTAACTGACCACTTCATCATCCTGTTGTACAATCTCATCTTTGGAGAAGATCAACCTTTCATGTCACGAGAAGCAATGGAGTCGATAGCAGACATCCTAGATTGATATGCCTCACTAGGTGCCACCTTCCTTCGAGTTTTTGGTAGAAAGAAGCCTTTGCATGTTTTACCAAGGTATGCCACCGAAACGTTTGTCATGAAAGAAGTATCATACCATCTCGCCACAGGGTCGTCAGCAACGTTGCACAAGAAGAAGAAAGGACCATGGCCCACTCTTCCTTTGAAAATTTGATTATACGAGATAAAGAACTTGAAATTCGCGTATGTCAAGGGAAAGGAGATAGTGAGGCTTGAATTCAGTACTAGGGACTTTAATTTCTATCATCCCCATGGTATTTGTAAAGACCATTGTGTGAGAGTTTACTTTGCATGGATCAATGGGGCATTCCATTAGTCAGAGGAGGATCAATGGAGGTATTGCTACAATGCCTCCAGACTTCATGATCTGGTCAGCTTTGTAGGGACTTCATAGGTTTCTCCATAGACGATGTCAATCCCGGAAGAAACAATAGTAGAAGGAAGCAATCTCATGTAGGACAAGGGGAAGAGGAATATTGCTGACAGTCAAGAGGGAGAAAAAATATGTAATATGAAAGAAGATCGTTTTGTCATGAAAGAAACTTTGCAAGTAGAAGAAAAGAGGAAGAAAATGATACAGATAGTAGAGCAGAGGAAGAGAGAAAGGCAGAGGTTGCAAGAAGAAAAACTGAAGTTGTGAGAGACAGAGTAGAAGATGAAGTAGGAACAAGAGTTGAGGAGGTGAGAACGAGAAGAGAAGAGAAAGGAGGAAGAATAACAAAGCAAGGTTTAACGATAGAGTAAATGTCGATGTAGGTTGAAGAGAAAGAACAGAAACAACCAGTAAGGAACTCCATATATGAAAAATCAAATGTTTTTTTTTATAAGAAAAATGAGTGTTATCTTATATCGTCCCTCTCCAGTACCTCTCCTCCAGACACTTTGGTAAATTTGCTTCTTGATAGTTGTGCTTCAAGGCACTTCAACGGATACAAGGAATCTCTCTCTAATTTGCTAGAGAAGGAAACAAACTTAGAGATTATTCTTCGAGACAATGTCACCTATCTCGTAAAGGGTGTAGTGAATGTTACTCTTCAATTGAATTAGGGTAACACTATTCATTTACAAGAAGTTATATATGTATCTGATCTCAAAAAGAACCTGGTGTCCATTTTGGCAATGGAAGATAAAGGTTACAAGGTGGCATTCATGAACGTAAAGGTACATGTTTGGAAAGGGAATTTTAAAGATGATTTTACTCTTGGGTTCAAGATTGGCACTTTGTATCAAGTTGCAGGAAGCCCATTGGGGACCATGTCTTGTGATACATCTCCTCAATCTGAACTAAGGCACCAGAGGTTTTCCCATCTTCATGTGAGATATATGGTGACAGGGATGCCCGAGTTCAAAGAAGAGCGTGAAGGTATATGTCCAGGATGTACCAAGGGAAATATTACAAGTAATAGCAAGACGATAGATGTGGAACAACTTGAGGGGATTGAGGTTCATGATCAGGAATCTCATATAATCAGGATGAAGAAATCTCTCTATAGTTTGAAGCAAACACCCCAGACTTGGTATGAGAGGATCAATAGTGATCTGATGAAGTTGGGATTAACTAGGAGTGAAGCCAATCTAAACCTCTACTTTAAGGTTGAAGATGATAGATCTGTCATACTGGTGCTTTATATGGATGACCTCTTTCTGACAAGTGCTGTTATGAAACCATCTCACAGAAAGATAGAAAATATAGATCAACGCCTTACAAATGAGACTCTTTGAGGGGGAAACCTCCTTTACATTACACAAATGAATAATTCTTATATGATACAATTGAAAAGACCTCCTTTCTATATATAGGAGTCTAAGGGGTCATAATATAATTAGAGCAGACATAACAATAATAATGTAAGGGCACAATAATAACAATAGTGGTCTTCTATGGGGCACAATAATAACAATATGGGGAGTACATGGGCACAACAATATAATAAGGGGGTTGTACTAATAACAATAAGGGGTTACACTAGTAGTATAGGGACCTAACATGCCCCTCTCCTTCAAAAAGCGGTGTCCTCAACACTTGAGTAGTTCTTGATGCTTCTGTATAAATTCTTGTCCTCCCATGTGGAATCTTCATCGGGTAAGTTCTTCCACTTGATGAGATACTCTGAAATTGATCTGTTTCATAGCTTTTGATCTCCTGGTTCTGTGACTGCTTCAGGTTCCAATATGATTTTTCCTTCCTTGTCAAGTTCTCGCAATACTGTTTGAACTGGGATCTTCTGCAACTTTTGAATGAGTTCCCCTCCTTTGGGCATATGGATATATGTAAGACTTGATGTTTGGAGGAACACTTTGTGGAATCAAATGAATGGCATGATCATGATCACGAATAGGTGGGAGGCCTTTGGGAGTCTCAAATACCTTGGAATGATTGTCCAAAACGTTTTGGAGATCTGGAGAAATACATGATTTCGATGTGGGATCCTCTAATGAACATAATTGTGCAATTACACCCTGTTGTTCTTTATTTAGAAGCTTTGTCATGCTATTAGAGTTGATTATCTTTCCAGGTTTTCCTTCAATTCCCCTCAATTCAAATTCCTTTCCTTCCCAAAAAAAATTCAAGAAAAGTTCTTGAAAATTAAAAGCCATCGTACCCAAATATTGTAGCCATTGGACTCCTAGTAAAACATCAACACCACCCATTGGAATGGAAAGCATTGGGCTATTCAATACATATTCTCCAATGGATAGCTTGATATTATGGCACTTTGTAGAGCAATTTATGGTTCCTCCACTTACAACCATCACTTGACACTCCAGTGCTTGATATAGGAAGCAATTCAATTCCTTGGCTATCTTACAATCAATAAAATTACGGGTACTACCCGAATCAATCAGCACTTTTACCTTTTTCTTCTTTATATGTCCTTCTATCTTGATAGTTTGAGGAGTGGTAGTTTCTTCCAATGCATTACAAGATATGGTCGGATTGATTTCTTGAGAATCAATGTGATCTTTCAATTCTTGAACATTTTTCTTCTTGATATGTCCTTCTATATTGATAGTTTGAGGAGTGGTAATTCCGTCTAGTGCATTACAAGATATGGTCGGATTCATTTCTTCTTTCTCAATGTGATCTTTCACTTCTTGAACCTTTTTCCTCTTGATGTGTCCTTCTATCTTGAGAGTTTTAGGAGTTGTAATTCTTTTCAATGCTTTACAAGATATGGTCGGATTCATTTCTTCTTTCTCTGGGGTTGGTTCCTGGTGTATATACTCTTCTTTTGACGTTTCTTGATCCTTTTCTTCCTCCTCTCCACAATCAATGTAAAATAATTTCTTCTTAGCACACTTATGACCTTTAACATATTTTTTATCACAATTGTAACAAAGCCCTTTTTCTCTTTTTTCTTCCAATTGTTGTGGTGTTGCTCTTTGTATCCACATAATGTGTTATCATTTCCTTTGTGAAAATTGACCATGTAACAAGTTGTTTATGAGAACAAAGCCCTTTATACCATAAAAATTGATCAGGTTCTAAATATGAAGATGCAATACATACCTTTTGTAACAGTGGTCCACCATGTAGATCAAAATATTGCTCCATCTGTAGTATCCAATTTACTAGATCCTTTCCATCAAACTTCCTCATATCACCTTTTCTTGATTTCAGGAGATCGATCTTGAAATGACTGTAAATCTGTACTTTCAGATCTCCAAGTTCTGAAATTGTCTCCTACAGTAGTCCTCTGAGTCCTCTTTCTAACTCCGCAAGTCTTATCAGAATTTGATTCTCCAAGAAAGCGTTATGCCCAATCTCCTAAGAAGACCCGATTATATAATGTTTCAGTAGAGTGAACTTGTATGAAGTGCCACATGTCCCTGTTTTTACCTTTAGATCTGCAAAATATATACAAGAAACTACAGTCTGTCCCATTTCTATAACTTGTTACAAAATTTCAATCTGATTCTCAGAGAGACCGTTATGATGATTTTCCCATGGTGACCTGTTTGGAATGTAATTCGGGGGTCTGCAAAAACCCTAACTTCCCCAGACTATATCTTTGAACATATAGTGATACAGGATCTGAAATTTAGGGCTGAGGTTCAAACCGACTTCTTATCAAATGGGTTTTTGTTTTAGATTTTGAAACTTCGTAACGTAAGAGTTATATCAAAAATCCCACGATGACCTGGTTTAGCTTAAATTCTAGAGCTTGCAAAAACCCTAACTTCCTCAGATCATATCTCTGAAAATATAGTGGGAAAAGGTTTGAAATTCATATTCGAAGTTCAGCATGATTTACTCTCAAATGGTTTTTGTTTTCGCTTCTGAAATGTCGCAAAAAAAAGTTATAGCGAAAATTTCACGATGACCTATTTGGAGCAGCGAAACCCTAGAATCCAAAGCTCTGATGCCAAATGTTATGGAACAAGCTCACAAAAAGATAGAAAAGCTAGATCAACGCCTTAGAAATAAGCCTCTTCAAGGGGGCAGCCTCCTTTACATTACACAAATGAATAATTCTTGGATGATACAAATGACAAGACCTCCTTTCTATATATAGGAGTCTAAGGGGTCATAATATAATCAAAGCTGACATAACAATAATAATGTAAGGGCACAATAATAATAGTAGTGGTCTTTTATGGGGAACAATAATAACAATATGGGGACTACATGGGCACAAAAATATAATAAGGGGGTTGTACCAATAACAATAAGGGGTTACACTAGTAGTATAGGGACCTAACAGGTGTAGACCTACTCATTCACAAACGTAAGAGGGAGTTGGATTCCGAATTTTGAATGGTGGAAAAAAAGCGTGTGACTACCTCGATGGAGCTTAACTTTAAGAGGTTATGCAGTAGTGTTTCCAGACCTCAATTGGGAAATGCCTCTAATTTTTGTCAACTCATAGTAGAATTGATGTTCTTCATGTTCGAATATATGTTTTTCAGTTATCAGGTTGAGCCAATATATGGTTAAGCCTCATCATATTCATTGGATTGGTGCCAAGAATCTTCTGAGATATCTTCAGGACACAATCACCCATGGACTAAGATACACTACCGGAAATGTGAGGCTGCATGGTTATTATGATGCTGATTGGACAGGAAATGTGGTGGATCGCAAGAGCACTTATGAGTGTTATTTCTCTTTGGCTTCTACTTCGATATCCTAGATGAGAAGGAAGAAGAAGTCGGTTGATTTGAGCACTGTTGAGGCTGAATACATAGTTGCAAGTATGGCCTCTTATGAAGCTATCTAGTGGAGGAAGCTCTTTAGCGAGTTGTTTGGACACGTGTTGGAAACCATTGTGACCCTCTGTGACAACTCGAGTGGGATTCGATTGTCGGAGAATATTGTGTTTCATGATCTCCCGAAGCTCATAGACATCAGGTACCACTTTATCCGGGATATGGTACAATGAGGAGAAATAAGGCTCCTTCACATTGGGTTTGATGAGTAGGTCATTGATATTCTAATGAAGCCCCTAGGTAAGGTCAAATTCTTGACTTTCTAAAAACTACTAGGAGTCGTAGAGAGACCCTCTCCTGAGGGTCCTATATGATATGGATGTTGAGCTCTAGGAGCTCTAGGGGGGCATCGGGTACTTATTGGAGCGATGAGAAACCATAGGGTGACTGGTTCAACCTTCCCCTAGTGGTATGCTATGTAAGAAGGAAGAGAGTTTCATCCTTCTCTTGCTGAGACACAATCATTGGGTGAGTGGTTCAGCCTTCCCCTAGTGATTTTTTGTGTACAGGGTGAGTGTTTCAGCCTTCCCCTGGGATATCCCTGGTGACATGTAGGTAGGATTAGTGGGTCATCCTTCGCCTGCTGAGACATCCTATGCATGCAATCTGGGACTCATGTGAAGTACCTCTCATATAAACAATGGGTAGGGAAATGAGGATGGGTACCATAGTACTACCAATAGACACATCGTGTACTACCGTACTTCCTATGCTAGGATGATATTGATGTGGGATCAATTGGAACTAACTTTGGGTCAGTAAGAGTGGTACGAGACACTCTATTTATTTCGAGCTGATTTTGGATTAGTAAGAGTGGTATGATATACTCTCTTTATTTGGAACTGATTTAGGATCAGTAAGAGTGGTATGAGACACTCTCTTTTATCTAGGGCTGACTTTGGGTTAGTAGAGAATGGTATGATACATTCTTGATCATTTCTTCTTCTTCATAGTTCAACATAGCAAAGCAGAGTAGTGTAGGCGACTACATTGATGGCAAAGATATTACAGACTCGCAAATGGATTAGAAGATGGAGTTCTCCCTAGTTGAGAGGGATTGTTAAAATTAGAAACCAGGGCCAAACTCCATGTGGGTCATCTTATTTATGGTAGGTGATATTTTTCTTGGGTTCCTCTCTCCGAGAGGTGTAGGATTGATCTAAAGATCATCTGATTCCGACATGTATTTATGGAGATATGAATTTATTTGTGTTATTTGACAATTCATCAAGGTCGACCAACAAGAAAGTAACCCTAGCTGAACCTCAATGTTGCATTATAAATAGAGATTTCCTTTAGTCATTTGTGACACACATCTCTTGTGATCTCTCTCCACTCATTTGCATTTGGTGCAAATAGAGGTCTAGAGGGAGAGTCGTAGCCGTAGACCTAAAGGAAGGAGGCCTAGCCACAAGTGAAGAGGAGATTAAGGGAGAAGCCCTAGTCGTAGTCCTAAAGGAAGGAGACCTAGCTATAGGTGAAGAGGAGACTAAGGGAGAATACCTAGCCACAGTTCTAAAGGAAGGAGATCTAGGCATGCCCTAGCCGCAGTCATAAAGAAGCCACAACTACAGTCTTGAATGTGCCCTATTTCCCTAGCGGCATGCCTAATCCATAGCAAAAGGAGGCATAAACAACAATGAAGAACAATCCATAATACGTTGTTCAAAGAGGCTCCTCTCTACATCTATCACAGTCAAAGGGAGGTTTCTATGCACAGTCAAAGGAGGCTCCAATCCATTGTCAATAAGAAGGCTCCCACTCGTTGTTAAGAGGACCATTAACCCGCAATCAAGGAAATCAAGCCGCATTCAAGGAAGGCCTAAAGATGCAGACAGAAAGGCCCTAGGTGCAATGAATGGAAGACCCTATCCACTACAAGAAGGAGCCATAAGATAGCAAGAGAGAAGCCCTAGAAGCAACATGTTTTGTTGTAGGTACAACATGTGAAAAAGAGACTGTCTTGAGTGATGTTCGTAGAGGGAGAAAAACGAACATTTGAAGCCTAGGGTCATAGTAAGAGGAGTTGTGTAGCGTGGGTGAAAAGGGGTTGTTATAAAGCTATTCTAGGAAGATTGAAGGGCTGAGAGAACGTTGTGTATCTTGCTAGAAGGAAGTGGATAGAGGGAGTTGTTTAAGGGCTCATAGAGGATGGAACAATCCTCCATAAAAGCTATCTCAGGCTGGTTCTAAGGGTTGTATGATGCCACTATAATGAGAAGTGGGAGAGCCATTATTAAGGGCTAGAAGTACTGCGTTGAGGATTAGTCAACTAGCAAGGAGTAGCATGGTGGTGTAATTACCTTGGATAATCATAGCTCTAGAAGTCAGTTAAATAATGAGGACTGATAAGTATGCCCTCACTAGTATTAAGAATTGCAATCCTTGGTGCCATAATTGCAACTTCATTGTGACACTTTCATGGTGAAGATTTTTTATGTTAGATCTCTTATTTTGACAAGTCAAGTATTGAATTCAAATCAATGTACTCTATATTTTTCTCTCTGATAAACTATTGAAGACTAAATAATATTTAACCAAGGGTTTCCCCACATATGGGTTTGTCCCTAGCTGGTGCCACATCTTGTGTCCTCTTGCCTTGGCTCATCTTCTACTATTTATGTTTATGCTCTATTTGCATTTTACTATCATGCTGATGTGATTACTAATCTGGATATTGATATTGGGCTAATAAGAAAAATTGACGTAAATTTCTCTTAAGCATAGAACATACAAAAATTAGCACTATGAGAGTTTTAGTTTCATATCTCGTGTTGCTCCATTGCTAGTAGGCTAGGATAGTACCCCGACGAAGTCACTTCAGGAACACAAGCATTTCTCCGCTACCAGCAAGCCTAGACAATTCCCCAATGGAGTTACTTGCTTCGCCTCTCTATGTAGGAAGCCTTTCTCTTCTTTTTCCTTTATTTTATTTTTTCCATTTAATTTTTAATTTTTCAAAGAACTAGGCATAGGCACTTATTTATTTCATGAGGTGGAAGAGGGATCCTGACTTATAGAGAGCAGAAGAGGTTGTCCCTTGAGAGAAGGATGTTTACATATGCCTCTGACATACTTCTTAATGTTTTCCCCTCTCACCTTACTCTACTTGACTGAGTTGACAAGGGTTAACCGAATATAGAAATCCAATTAGAATAGGCGATGCTAGTTAAAAATGCAAGCGTTGTGATTTCACCAAGAATTACTCTGAAAGGAACATATTTCCATCAGGGTATCATTAAATAGAAGAAATGCAAGATATTAATAGAGAGAGGGACTAGATAGATAACTAAGTGTTGATAGTTGTACAAGTCCTCTTGTATTTCACCCTGCTTATCTCAAGAATCCAAGCACGGTTTCATGTGGAAAATAATCCTACATGTGGATAAATAAACAAACAAGAAAAGGATTGAAGTCAGTAAAAAACAAAACAAAGTAAGAAAAAGCAAACAAGAAAGAAAACACTACTCCTACTCCTAAGCTAATCAGAGCATGGGCCAACTCATGTGAAGTGATATTTCCAATGCAGCCATCGCCACATTAGTTAACCCATATAGGTGATGGCATGACTAACAAGAAAGATATTGAAGCATACCAACAACCAATAAATATAAAGTAATTAAAACCAAAATGTTCAAAGTTTGAATGTGTCCACAGAAAAGAAAAGATTGAAAGCACTTGAAAGGCACTCTGCAGACGTATCATGGTGTTATGTCACATTGTGTGTGGATGAAACGCATGTACACTCCTTTGAACTTGGCAGATGAGAAAACATGAAGAAAGAAGGAAAATTTCATTCGCAACAGTGCTTGCGACATTTGAGTCCTCCAATGCATGAGCGATAGGGTCGTGTGATTCTGGTGGAGGATACAAAAAATGCAAAATAGATTGATTTGCAATATGAATAGGATAGTGATGACGAGCTTGGGGAGGCTCATCAAATATTTTATTGGAAGTGGAACTGACCTCAAGGCTACGATAAATTGAGATAACCATTATCTCGAGCTGACGTGCCTCAACATCTTGAGGAGTTTCCACTTCATTAGAAGATAGATCATCAAAGGCCAATAGCTTAGAAATATCAATAGTAGGTGAATCAAAATCATGCTCAAGTGAATGAGTGAAAAGATCACAACAGCCCCGATCAGAAAATTCAATATGGACATTGACATCCTCATGATTGGACAAATCATAGAGAGGGGTTGATGAAAAAAAAATACCCTCTGTGTTTCAAGAGATGAAAGATGAGAGATTGAGTGGATTCGAGAAGGAAGATTTTCCCTTTCCACAATCAAATGACAAACTAACACCTTATGCATTTTGTGAATGATCAGAAGTAGAAATATTCGAAGATGGATTTTCATAAGATGAACAAGAAATGGAAGAATCACGAAAGATGCCAGGATAAAGCAAGCAAGGTGCAGATAGAAGGAGGTCTTCCTTCACTGCAACATCTTGTTGAGATTCACACACATACTCATCAAAAATGATAGTGCACACCAATTCAGTCCATAACTTGATCCTCGTGAACATCATATGTGGAATTCGAAATGGATGAAAACAACACACCGAAATCTAGATGAACAAAGGAACCAGTCGATGGAGACTGAGCAGTTGAGACCACGTGACAAACACCAGGCTTGCAATCCAAATTTGCACAGAAATCCAAAGTAGGTGGGGTGCGAGGAGAAGTTGATAGTTCAATAGGTAAGTTCACAACTTCTCCCACCTCATCCTACAGAGCTAGAGTTGTTTGATGAGAAGGGAATGTAGGGTCACTTGGGAAAGTAACCTTATCCAACTTAGATTTACAAGCTATAACACAGAGATATGTTGGGAGGGGTTTGAAAGATTCTAACTCATAAAAGTGCGCAATAGATTTTTCATGTGCTTTTCATAATTTTAAAATTTTTCCATTAAGTGCCTTACGATCATAAAAGAAGAAATCACGACCTAACTCTCCGAACATGTCGTTGAAAGACTGTATAGAGGCTACGAACAATGTGTGACACCATTTCTTGATTCACCCTTCAAATGTGTAAGCGAACAACCCATAGGCAATGTCGCCCGAGGGGACTTCATTCATGTCATAGAAACCCAAAAAGGAAAATTTGTGAATTAATAGGGATGTTTCGCTTTCACCACCATATTTAAGTTGTGACAAGTAATCTATAACATCCACTAACGCATCAAAATCAATAGCATGAGAAAAACATGTCAGGGTTGAGATTGTGATAAAATTCATGAATGATGTGCAGAAATTCCAAATAGAATTCAGGGGCTTAGGTTGTCATTTGGCCCTCCTTCTAGCTCCAAAAATGTTGGCGGTATTGGACCCGCCAACATTCAAGTGGATCTCCCTAGTAATAAGTCCCAAATATACCTCAGACCATTTGGAGTAGGAGTCCCAGTAGTGGGTGGTAATGTAGTGCCTTGACCGTGATAGCACATAGAGATAAGTATGATCACTTTGGTTAGAAGAAAGTGTGCGACCTTGCAACGAGTCAAGTGAGATACATGGTGGTTCTAACATGCAGAGGGGGAAAGGAAGTGTTCCCCTTAGAAGCCTGTAATAGTACGCAACTTGAAAGGAATACATGAGCGGAATGACATCACAAGATGGACAGCAGAATTGACATAACAAGAAAGATATTGAAGCATACAAACAAACAATAAATATAAAGTAATTAAAACCAAAATGTTCAAAGTTTGAATGTGTCCACAGAAAAGAAAAGATTGAAAGCACTTGAAAGGCACTCTGCAGACGTATCATGGTGTTATGTCACATTGTGTGTGGATGAAACGCATGTACACTCCTTTGAACTTGGCAGATGAGAAAACATGAAGAAAGAAGGAAAATTTCATTCGCAACAGTGCTTGTGACATTTGAGTCCTCCAATGCATGAGCGATAGGGTCGTGTGATTCTGGTGGAGGATACAAAAAATGTAAAATAGATTGATTTGCAATATGAATAGGATAGTGATGATGATCTTGGGGAGGCTCATCAAATCTTTTATTGGAAGTGGAACTGACCTCAAGGCTACGATAAATTGAGATAACCATTATCTCAAGCTGACGTGCCTCAACATCTTGAGGAGTTTCCACTTCATTAGAAGATAGATCATCAAAGGCCAATAGCTTAGAAATATCAATAGTAGGTGAATCAAAATCATGCTCAAGTGAATGAGTGAAAAGATCACAACAGCCCCGATCAGAAAATTCAATATGGACATTGACATCCTCATGATTGGACAAATCATAGAAAGGGGTTGATGAAAAAAAAATACCCTCTGTGTTTCAAGAGATGAAATATGAGAGATCGAGTGGATTCGAGAAGGAAGATTTTCCCTTTCCACAATAAATGACAAACTAACACCTTATGCATTTTGTGAATGATCAGAAGTAGAAATATTCGAAGATGGATTTTCATAAGATGAACAAGAAATGGAAGAATCACGAAATATGCCAGGATAAAGCAAGCAAGGTGCAGATAGAAGGAGGTCTTCCTTCACTGCAACTTCTTGTTGAGATTCCCACACATACTCATAAAAAATGATAGTGCACACCAATTCAGTCCATAACTTGATCCTCGTGAACATCATATGTGGAATTCGAAATGGATGAAAACAACACACCAAAATCTAGATGAACAAAGGAACCAGTCGATGGAGACTGAGCAGTTGAGACCATGTGACAAACACCAAGCTTGCAATCCAAATTTGCACAGAAATCCAGAGTAGATGGGGTGCGAGGAGAAGTTGATAGTTCAATAGGTAAGTTCACAACTTCGCCCACCTCATCCTACAGAGCTAGAGTTGTTTGATGAGAAGGGAATGTAGGGTCACTTGGGAAAGTAACCTTATCCAACTTAGATTTACAAGCTATAACACAGAGATATGTTGGGAGGGGTTTGAAAGATTCTAACTCATAAAAGTGCGCAATATATTTTTCATGTGCTTTTCATAATTTTAAAATTTTTCCATTAAGTGCCTTACGATCATAAAAGAAGAAATCACGGCCTAACTCTCTGAACATGTGGTTGAAAGACTATATAGAGGCTACGAACAATGTGTGACACCATTTCTTGATTCACCCTTCAAATGTGTAAGCGAACAACCCATTGGAAATGTCGCCCGAGGGGACTTCATTCATGTCATAGAAACCCAAAAAGGAAAATTTGTGAATTAATAGGGATGTTTCGCTTTCACCACCATATTTAAGTTGTGACAAGTAATCTATAACATCCACTAACGCATCAAAATCAATAGCATGAGAAAAACATGTCAGGGTTGAGATTGTGATAAAATTCATGAATGATGTGCAGAAATTCCAAATAGAATTCAGGGGCTTAGGTTGTCATTTGGCCCTCCTTCTAGCTCCAAAAATGTTGGCGGTATTGGACCCGCCAACATTCAAGTGGATCTCCCTAGTAATAAGTCCCAAATATACCTCAGACCATTTGGAGTAGGAGTCCCAGTAGTGGGTGGTAATGTAGTGCCTTGACTGTGATAGCACATAGAAATAAGTATGATCACTTTGGTTAGAAGAAAGTGTGCGACCTTGCAACGAGTCAAGTGAGATACATGGTGGTTCTAACATGCAGAGGGGGAAAGGAAGTGTTCCCCTTAGAAGCCTGTAATAGTACGCAACTTGAAAGGAATACATGAGCGGAATGACATCACAAGATGGACAGTAGAATAGTCCATAAACCAAAGTGACGGGTTAATCTAACGAAACACATTCAATAAGATTCATACACTTGCATACAAAGTAGTTCATAAGAAAATGCATAAGTTAAACAACATACATTTCTAAAGCAGCCAAAATAGTCCAACTACAATAAAAACATATGTATGAAAGCGTGTTGGCTCTATTATTATTATTATTATAAGTGAAAGTTCCATCCCTACATACACCATTGACAGCCACTAGCCCCAAGAGTGGAACATTAGAGTCAAGAACACCTGCTCCTCTAAATAAGTATACTAGCTCTACGCCTTGGAGAATCCAAGGTTCGTCACAATACTCCCAAGCCTTCTCTAAGCCTAAGCCTATCCAAAAGTGTGGCTCCAAAAATCTTGTTCTATGATTTATGACGTTTTATTTATAAAAAAGGGATAATGACTATTTACATTCCACTAGTGACACTTGGAATTTCACTTACAACATATTTACAAATAATAGACATTTTCCACATGTACCCATGTGACAACCTAACAAGACAAAACACTATGACTCAGAAGTTTGGGGAATGTCCAACTCGGCAACCTCCACTTGAAGCTTCTTGGTGATGTACTGATACCAAGATTGATATTGTGTTATGGTGTCCCCAAACTTCTTGATGGTGTCTTTCTAATAGCGGACTCTTGCCTCCATAGCTTCTGGGTATGTGGTCTTGGAACCCTTGTCCAACTCATCCTAAAGTATGTGCAACATGGTATTGACTACGATAGGACCACCAATGTACTTTTTCATGTTTTCTACGCTCAAATCCAAGTCATTGTTGGTGGCCTCTCACCTTAGCTGCTCCATGTACCTATCGACCTCTAGACAGACTTAGTTCTTGCATTTAGAATTGGTGAGTGAACCTACATCTTTTCACTCTCTTCCTCAATTGCTGGTTGTTCTAGCTCATCAAACTACATTGGTGTTTTTTGCTCTGTCATTGCACCTAGCCTTGGTTCTTCTTCTTACTTTTGCTTCTCTTCCTGTTCTTTCCTCCTCGACTCCCATTCTTCCTTGGGTTCTTGTTCTACTTGTTACAATCTCAGTTCTACAATCTCTTCTTTTCTCTTTTCCTTTGTTCTGCTATTTGTATCCTCTGCTTCCTTTTTCTTATGTTGTCAAACATCCTTGCATGAATATTGAATCCACTTTCACTCTGCATCTTTGTTCTCCCTTTATTATGTCATCAATTTCCTCTTTCTCTGATCTTGTACTGGATTGTTGTCTTCTGCCACTGATGTTGGTCTTATTGCCATGTTAGTTGTTATCATAAAAGCTTCTCCTGATAGGATGTTTATCAGGAAGACCTTGAGTAACTGTTTCAAAATAACTTATGGCTGAGGATTAGCCTCCTCAACCTGAGAGGCCTCTCTCACTAGGTTAAAGATTTTAGTAAAAGATTAGATGGCTAACTCTATAAAACAAATGAAGGAGTGTGAATGGTTGAAACACAGTCAATAAACATCTGTTAGGCTTATGGAGTCAGAAAATGTTTAATATGACAACAATACTAGCTTAACATGGAAGTCAGGGCATCAAGAGTTCAATATATCAGTTAACACAAAAGAACATGTAGGAAACACAATCTACAAATGCATGAAGGAAGTTAGAGCATTACCAATGAGTTCTAAGTAACATACACTGAAAATAAGGAAATGAGGACAATCATAAAAACAAGAAAGCATTGAACTCTTTCTGAATCCTGAGAAGTAAAGCCAAACTTTGTATTTCATAAAAACATAGTCTTCTGCAATGACACAATATGAATGTTTTTTCACAAAAATTTCCAACCCTTGGTACATTACATCTCTTGTCATATATAGAGTTTCATTACAAGCTTGGATTCCTTCCTTCATCAAGAGGGGAATTCTAATTTCTCTAGACCTGACACCTACTAATCTTTAAACAAACTATTAATTACAACTGACTGTAAAATAACAGTCCTAGAGACCTAATTTGACTAGGAGTGTAGCTCCTTATTTATGTTGACAGCAACCTTAACTATGAAATTAAACTCATTCTTTAACATCTGTCCCTCTTCATCTTTGGCTTAAGTGATGACTTTAAACTTCATGTTGGCCTTTGATTGCTTTTTCTTTGACCGTCCCTGGATACTAGGAAAATTGCCCCTGTATTTTCTGTTTTGTTCTCCAAAGTGGTTCCTCGAATTATACTAACCATATTATCCCCTTTAATAACATGTGATGCCTTGAATTTATCCAAAGGTCCTGCTCATATAATCGTGCTAAGACAAACCCCTTAGATGCTACCTGAAGCATGACAATCTGTCTGAGCTATGAAATGACTATTGTTTTCATAGCACAAAGTTTGGAGTTATTATATGCTTCTCATTCTTTGAATTTTCCTTTGCTTTATATTCAAAACTTCTCAGGTGGCCCTTTTGTATCTTCTGCAGCAACATTCTTTCATAATAGTTTCCCTTTTCATTTCAAAATTGATTAAAAAAAACAAAACTGGTAGCTTCAGCAGTTTCGTAGTGCGCTACGAAACTGCTGTGCATTATATGTCATCTTTAGCAGTTTTGTAGCGTGCTACGAAACTGCTGTGTGAATCAAGAACATAGTTTTTTTGTCATTTTTTGGGATTTTTTGATGGCTTCTCCACATGCTAATGAGCCAAACAAACTGACATTGTTTATCCAAAAGGATCTTCAATCTTCAAAAAGTAAATTTCACATCAAAATTGTCTCAAAATTTCTTCACTTACTGTCAGGTTCATTTATGTTGGGGCTATTCTTCTGGTTCATTCAGTTGAACCTTCAAATCTTCAATCTGTCTTTTCATCATTCGAATTCTAGTTCTTAATTTTTCATTAACCCTTTTGACATATGTTGCTTCTTTTATTTCAGGGATGGTCGAAGTGAAATATTGAGCATGACTTCCCACTACTTCATATCTTGAAACTTTACCATCTTCCCAACTAGCTTTCACTCTTTTGAAATTTTATTTTTCAATTGCATGTTTCCTTGCCCTTTCCTTGAGTTGGGAAATCTCAAGATTGGCAGACACCAATTTCTTTTTTACCTCCTCAAAGGTACATTCTTCCTCATGAGTGATAACTGTCTTGCCTCTATCATCTTTGTGCACTAGTGATGATTGTACTGATGGAACCATAGGCTCTTCAAGGAATTCTCCTACCTCCCCTATCTCACTTGCTTCTAGATCTGCCTCTTGTAACCTTCTTAAATGTGTAGTCACAGGTCTTCTTGGCTTGAACACAAACTCTGAGACCTGGTCATCAAATTGAAGCTTTTTAGAAGATTTAACTCTTTTTGCTTTGTTCTTACCTGCTTCAAGTAGATCTGCTTGGACCAGAGGAGTCTCTTCTATGTCGATAGCCTAGGCGAGATCATTCAATTTTCCATTTGAAGCTAGGATTTCATCATCAATCACAGTCTTCCCCTTTTCCTTGGCTAATTGACTTCTTGTTACTCTTCTTTGGATAGTTTTATCAACAGACTGCTCTTGTACCACCTCATTGATCTGAACCTTCTTCCTCTGTGACTGTTGAGGAGTGCCTTGAACTACTAGTGGTGTCATAGGCTCCTTCACCTACTTTCTGGCTTTCAATTTCACAAATCTACTTGATCTTGTTTCCTCCTGATGAAATCTCCTTGGCCTTAGGACTAAGTCCTGTTTCAGTTTTAAAGCCTGTCATAAACAAGAAAGCAAACCATTATCTTCCAATCTTCTGAAGCTCATGTAAAACAATCAACTTGATCAACCCATGATGGAACAGGGAGGTCTCACAAGCTTCTCTCTTCAATTGAACCTTATTAGACCTTTTTCCTAAGCTAGGAAACAGATAAAAAGGTAAATCAAGAGATATTTTTCCAGTGAAATGTAAGAGGAGCTTACAATGGTAAGAGTACACCTTATGGTATCTCCCCTCACAGGTAAAATATATTTGGATGCATGTCAGTAAGTTGGCATATGAATCTTTTACATAGCTTCTGGGCACTAATTTGGTTAAGTCCAAGCCTATGAATTCTGGCTTCAAAAATTCTTGGCAGGGTGCCATTTCAAATTTAAAATTCTTGAACCATCTTTCCTGGCCTCTAGGTATCTCCATGACTATAGATATAACCTCAGGAGAAATTGGTATTTATAGCACTCTGACTCTTGAATTCAAACCGGTGAAATTGAAGGCAAAGTCTTTGGTTACTTGAACGTGACCACCCTGAATTTTTTCGCAGAATTTCCAACAGCCCACCTGTTTGAATGCATGTTAAACCTCTCTGTTTCTCATGAGCACATCTAAACCTTCAGGCTCAGCTCTAAGACTCTGGCCTGATATTTGATTTTTCCTTTCCTTAGACATGTCTATGAAACCCCTGCAAGGAAACTTGAAGACAAACTTGCACTGTGTTGGTTTGAACACTACCTCGCTTGAATTTGAAATGGAGAACTACCTCGCTTGAGCTTTCAAAAAGTTTTGGTGAATGTCGTCCCTAAGCTTGCCAATTGTCTTTTTATGCATGAAAGGCACATAGGAAAGACCAAGACTAACTCACCTCACCTTACTTTTTTTTTAATTTGAAAAGAGTGCGAACAAGATCCCTAACGAATCTAATGATGAGAATGAATGACTGCATGTGATAAGCAAGGTTCACGGACTGACACATGGTGACGAAACATTAACGGATTTTGATGGATTAGATAGCTAGACAAGATCTGGCACAAATCCATGATTTCGTAGCGTAGCCAGTGCAGATTCTGGGTTTTGCGCTACGAAATCTCATAATTACAAATCCCTGTTTTCGTAGTGCACATAGTGTATTTTTATGAGTATGCGCTACGAAAACTCCTAGTTGATTTCATAGCGCATGCCAACTTTAAAACAGTCTTGACACGTGACACCTATGAACCAATGTGGAACTAATGGTAGTTAAAACAAGATTGTTGACCTCATTTGACAATGGGAACAAGACTCTACTCTATGTTTTAGACTCGTTAAACAAAACAATCGAAATGACTTGACCAAGACTGACTTACAACTTTGGAACCATACAAGTTGTCAAATTTTTTTGTTTTATAGTGATAACATTAGTGTTGACTCATTTTTTTTTACACAGTTGGGCATTTGCATATGTTGGGAAGTAAATTGATGCTTGCTCAACTACTTCCCTAGTATTGCTTTTAGTGGTCGTTCTTGAAGTGGCTCTCTCTAGTGCCATGGTATAATGACTACTGGAGAGAAGTTCTTCATGAGTGTGGTACCCGTGGGACAAAAAGGACACTCATGGAAAGCAAACATTAGCTATTTCAAATTTAAATTCACAGCATGATCAAGCAGCAACCAAGGCATCTGATGAGAGGGATTGCAAAATTTTGACTAACAAAGGTGACTGACTAACTGTGGGAACTTCGCACTATGCAGTCCTAACAGTCAGTTTGGAATCTTGATAACCGGAACAATGTAATGTATAGATTAGTCTAGGCCAGAGCCTAGGAGAGACTGCGCATTACATAGTCTCAGTGGCCAAGCTAGGAGACTGGATCCTATAATTGCACATTTAGAGCTAGGCCAAGATAACCTTTGCATAATTCCAGAAGCCAAGGAAAAATCCTTGAGCTCCACGATTACGCAGTGCATGCAGTGAAATGTGAGATCTGAGCAAGGGCAGCCCAGATTTGCCCATGGGTACTGTGCAAACAAGTTGATCTAAAGGATGATATGAGGATGAGTGTAGATATGACTAAGTGTATATGTATTCATGTGAAACAAGTGCAACAATTGATTGAACTGAAGGGAAATGAAGCATGTGAAGGGAGTCACCACAATGGTGACCGTTGGTGAAAAAATGAGAAGACTCATGTGACGCTTGAGAAATGCAATCTATAACTTGAAAATACACTTGTACGAGCTAAAGCAACTTAAAATGCCAATAGTCGTTCATGGAAACAAATGAAACAATACTCTCACAAGTTGAATAAGAAAAAAAACAGGAAAATAGGCATAAGGCGATAAAAGAAAAACTCACCCCAAAATGTGATGACAATGCTCTGAAGGTTTGTTGGTCTCCTTAGGAATGCTAGAGCTTGATAATAGAATGTACAAATGAGCTCTAGGTGTGCTCGTTACATAGATTTGAGAAAAAATGGATTTTCTGGCGCACACATTTGAGATCACAGAAAACAAAAACACTTGGCAGAAACTTCTAAATATAGTAACGTGTCACCTTCGGGAAACTAATAATAGATCCCTACTTCCTAGGGATGTTGTTTCCCTTTAGCTTTATTTCCTTTTGGGGGTGGAGATTTCCATGCATTGCTCAGAAAGATTGCAAGTTCTGGGAAGAACTGGGTAATTCTCTGGTTCATGCAATGAGCAATTTTTTAGCAGAAGACTTTTGGCAATTTCTAGGTTGAGTGGCTCTGGGCTGCCTCTCATGCTCTACGCAGTTTCCCAACTGAAGGTTAGCTATCAACTGGCTCTATGAAATTTTGGAGCTGAAGGCTCCCTTTTAGCTTAGCCTGTGCAATTCCTGAGAGTAACGCTGGTTTACCTCAAGATTTGTGTAATTCACTAAGGCAAGCTTGGAGCCAGGTTGAAACCAATTCAAGAGATTGTCTTATGGCTTAGGCAGTAAAGCAAGTAATAAAACACAAGCTAAATTGCAAAAGATAAAGCTCAATCAAAGCACAAATTCCTCGGTCAGTGCGAGATAAGCTAATGTGATTTAGGGGGGCAGGCTCCAAAACAAAGCACAAGAAAACATTTGGAGTGTGGTTGTAGCTGCTACAACACCAGCATAATCAGTGGTAGTTGCATGATCATATGGTGAGTCTGTGGTATGGTCACCGTCGTACACTAGAAAAAGTAGAGAGACTAGAAGCAAGGTTGAATCATATGGGGGGACATCTTCACTGTGATTACAAACCACCCCCATCTCGGGGGGCAAGTCCAGACAAACCTGTTGTAGTTAATGTTGTTGATTAAGGATGACCGTGGGAATTTTTCTAAATTTGCATGTATTTTGGCACTTTTAGCGAGTAAATATTTGATTCTCTTATGTGTTTGCTATGTTGTCTAAGTATATGGGTCCATATTTTCTAGCCAACAAATTCGGAGTGACACTAGTAGAATTTTGGAGATATACATTGCAAAATTTAACTTTTTTAGTTAATAAAAGAACTCAACTTACAAAAGAAAACAGTAGGTATAAAATTATGTTATTAATCCATGCTAAAGCAGGACTCTAGCAATTGATTTTCCTCTTGACTACTATTAGTTTAGAATTAAGTACTGAAAATTATAATGTTTAAATTTAGAAATAAATAAAGTATAAGCATTATTATTGAAAAAAATATTTTGTTAAGACAAAAAATTGTATCTCTTATTCCAAACTTGGTGTCATCTCTCCCATGTCACCGATAAAGTTTGATAACCCTTAGCAATTGAAAATATTCACAAACATCATGATCTTGGCAATAGCTTTTTGAGGATGATCTTGTAACCCAAGTTCCACAAACATCATTATTTTGGCAATAGAATTTTGAGGATGATCTTGTAATCCAAGTTCCAGATAAAATGGAAATATCACTAACGAAAACCAATAACATTTACTAGCCCTCCAAGTTCCAGATAAAATGCAAATATCCCTCCCAACTGAGTAAACCTTTAGTTGAATTTATTAATATAACTCTTTGCTCCTTCACATAAAACAATGTAAATTTTGAAATGGGAACTCTAGCCCAAAAAACCCAAAAAAACATGAAAAACACTGCTAAAAACGAAAATGGTAAATTTTGTGCAAAAGACACCCTCAAAACAAAAAATGCCGACGCTGGAATAACACTTTTGTTTTTCAAGGGCAAATTTTCAACATTTCGAAATAATGGCGTAAATATTTTATCATGACTCCAAAAAACATTAAAATTTCAAAAGAATAATGAAAAAAACACAAAAAAACAAAACAAAACAAAAACTTAAATTAAAATATATATTAAAAACAAAACATCAAATTAAAAAAAATAAAAAAAATAAAAATAAAAAATAAAAAATTAAATATATAAAAAAAGGCAAAAAGAAATCAAACATATAAAAAATAAATCAATTATAAAATGTTAAAAAAAATAAAAAAAATTAACATATAAACGATAAGAATTAAAAAAACTAAAAATAAAAATAAAAAATATAAACAAATAAATAATAAGAAAAATATATTTAAAAATAAAAATAAAAAATTATCTTGTAAACCATAATAATAATAATAATAAATATAGAAAAAAAAAACTAAAAAAACAAAAAAAATTGAAAATTAAAAATAAATTAGATTTTAAAAAATAAAAAAAATAAAAAATAAAAAACTACTAAAATAAATATTAAAAACATTTAAAAAATACCTAAAAAAGCAAAAATATACTCATTAAAAAATGAAAAAAAAAAAAAAAAAATAAAAAAAAATATATATATATATATATATTTTCAAAAAAAATAAATAAATAAATTTAAAACTATATATATATATATAAAGATTGAAAAATTTTATTTTAAAAAAACATTTCAAAGCATTTAAAAAAAAATATTATTTAAAACAAAATAAACAAATTATTAGCTTTCTTTTTTTAAATGAACTTTTATTTTAAAAAAAAGAAACAAAAAATATTTAAAAAGAAAAATTCGACTCACGCCTTGCCACCCCTAGTGGTGTGGCCCTGGGCAAAGGAGGCTGCATGCAGCTTGTCCGCCCAGGGTCGCCCTCCCATGGGCGGCTAGGAGGTGGAGGTCGTGAGTCAATTTTATTTTTATATATAAAAAAAAATGTTTAAAAATTTATAAAGTTTATTTAAAAAAATAAAAACAATGTGTATAAATTAATTAAAGTTTATTTTTTTCTTTCAAATACTTTTTTATTTTTTATTTTTAAGTTTTAAGTGTTTAAAATAAAAATATTCCATTTAAAAAACAAAAATTAAATGTTTGTTTTAAAAGTAAAAAATAAAAAATATGGGCCCTTTTTTTAAATAAAAATAATTTATTTTAATGAAAATGTTGAAACGTTTTATTGTGTTTTAAAATCAAACATATATATATAATTTTTTTTGTTTTTAAATAGAAAGTATAAGGTTTCATAAAAATTTTAAAAAAAAGAATTTAAATCAAAAATAGATATTTGGTTTTAAACTTCTTTTCTTTTTTTTCTTTTTTTTTCTTTTTTTTTTTTAATTTGATATATATATATATATATTTAATTTTCATCCTTTTTTCTTGTTTTTTTTAATTTGAGTATATTTTTGTTTGTTAAATGTTGAAAGAATAACTTCGGCGTAAATCACATGTAGACAGACATCGACGCGTTTTGAACCAACTAGTGTGGTTCATCGTCAGGATAAGTTGAAGAAACAGATCCAGCTTACCATGATAAATAGTCTGAGGAGAGTCTCCAACGGCTAAATTGACTAACGGCTAATTTTGACCTTAGGGCCCAGGTCTAATTAATATTTATTAATTTAATATTATTTTTATTTTTATTATTATTTATCTTAATATTATTTATAGAAATAAGTTAAATTAAGTAAAAATACATAAATAAATTAATATTAATGGTTGGTTTAAAAAGAAATTTAATTATTTATTTAAATTATATATATATATATATATATATATATATATATATATATATATATAAAGTTATAATATTAGGTTAATAAGATACAAGTTATGATTAATAAGTAAAATAATTTCAATGGTTGGTTAAAAAAAATAAAAAAATTAAAAAAATAATAATAATAATAATAATAATAAATTATTTATTTATTTAAATTAATTCAATATATATATATATATATATATATATATTTATATATTTATATTTTAATTAAAATCATAATATTAGGTTGTTAAGTGACGAGTATTATAATGGTTAGTTTATTTTTAATTATTATTATTTATGAAAATTAGTTAAAAATAATTTTAATGGCTGGTTAAAAAAGTAATTTATTTTTATTTAAATTATATATATATATATATATATATATTCTAATTAAAGTTATAATATTAGGTTATTAAGATCAAAGTTAGGATTAATAAAACAGTTTTAATGGTTAGATTAAAAAGATAATTTATTTATTTACTTAAATTATTTAATAATTATTATTATATAGATATATATATATATTAAAATCATAATAATAGGTTGAGACTTTTCATTTATTAATTTAATAATAATTTATAATGGTTAGTTTAAAAAGTAATTTAATAGTTTATTTATTAATAATCATTGTGTATTGAGGAAGCCAAGGTTGTTGCCAAAGTTGCTTAGTTCCACTATCGTAAATTGAGGGAAGCTATTGAGATTGAAAAGACGCCGAGCAATCTCAATAGAGATAATGGCTGTAAAATCAGTAGGTGTTGGATTCCAGCACTCTCTTCTTAGTCGGTTTTTCTACCCCCTCCTATTTTTTTTAGATAGAATATATATGTATATATGCAACATTAACCATATTTAGTAAATAATTTAATTAAATAAATAAATTACCTTTTTTAAACTAACCTTTGAATTATTCTATTTATTTATATAGTATTTTATCCTAACTTTATAATTTTTATAATATATATATATATATTTGATTATTAATAAATAAACTATTAAATTATTTTTTAAACTAACCATTATAAATTATTAATAAATTAATAAATGAAAAGTCTCAACCTATTATTATGATTTTTATATATATATATATATATATATATATATATATATATATATTAAATAATTTAAGTAAATAAATAAATTATCTTTTTAATCTAACCATTAAAACTATTTTATTAATCCTAACTTTGATCTTAATAACCTAATATTATAACTTTAATTAGAATATATATATATATATATATATATATATATATATATATATTACTTCTTTAACAAACCATTAAAATTATTTTTAACTAATTTCCATAAATAATAATAATTAAAAATAACCTAATCATTATAATACTCATCACTTAACAACCTAATATTATGATTTTAATTAAATATATATATATATATATATATATATATATATAAAATTACGAATTAATTTAAATAAATTATTATTATTATTTTAATTTTTTTAATTTTTAACGAACCATTGAAATTATTTTACTTATTAATCCTGACTTGTATCTTATTAACCTAATATTATAACTTTTATTTATATATATATATATATATATATATATATATAATTTAAATAAATAATTAAATTTCTTTTTAAACCAACCATTAATATTAATTTATTTATGTATTTTTACCTAATTTAACTTATTTCCATAAATAATATTAAGATAAATAATAATAAAAATAATAATATTATTAAATTAATAAATATTAATTAAACCTGGGCCCTAAGGTCAAAATTAGCCGTTGGAGACTCTGCTCAAACTATTTATCATGCTAAGCTGGATCTATTTCTTCAACTTGTCCTGACGATGAACCACACTAGTTGGTTTGAAAGGGGTCGACAAATATCTGTCTACATGTGATTTACGGCGAAGTTATTCTTTCAACTATTATGGATCACAGAAGCCTCAATTCAACTATTGTTAAATGTTTTTAATCTCAATTTTAGTAGTTTTTTTATTTTTTTTTTAAATTTCTATTTTTCTTACTTAATTTTATAGTTTTTTTAATTTATCTTTTTTCCAAATTCTTTTATGGTTTACGATATATATATATATATATATATATATATATATATATATATATATATATATTTGTTTTTTTGTAAGTAATCAACATTTAAAAAAGGAAAAATAAAACAACTTGAAAATTCTTTAAGTAATCTACAAAAAAGGTATGTTGCATCAACACATTTCAAAATCAGCCTCAAAATCACTAACATTTAAAAACAAATATTTGTATTTGATGCATAAGAAAATTTAAAGTGTCAAGAATATGCTCTGAATAAAAAGAAGTGCATTCTGCATCACCACCTTTCAAAATCAGGTCACTTTTTTGCTACCTCTACGAAACGGGTAATTGTATCAGTTATTTAAAGTGTCAAAAATATGCTCCAAAAAAAGAGAAGTGTATTCTGCATCGCCACTTTTCAAAATCGAGTCACTTTTTTACTACCTCTACAAAACGGGTAATCGTATCAGTTTCCGTTTCAAAGTTTACATTGTTATAACTTAAACATTAAATATGCACAAATTTTGGACCACGTTGCAACCGATTATACTCTAGCTAATTTTTTATCAAATTTGTTACAGATGAACTTTGAGCAATTTCTTTTATCAAATTTCTTATGGAAAATAGGTTTTCTACCATATTAACTTACTATAAGTTTCATTTTTTTTTGGTCAATGTTGATACTATAAGATTCATTGTCGATGGGCCAAGTAGATGTCATGATAGTAGAGAAGCAAAACCATAGTATTTATATATTGGACGAGCTTTGCCTTTCTCATTGCAAGATCTAGTGGTTCTCGAACACTTCATTTTTTGCAGTTAGTAAGTGTGTTCCATCATACATGTGAGACACGTAATTTGGATTGTGACCTTCGATCTGAGATGACATTGTTAGCTTATGCTATACTCATTTGCTTTTTTATGTTTGGCTTCCATGCCTATTTTCTCTATCCTTGGCAAGACTATTCTATCATACATGAAAATTGTATTGTGGCCTCTTATGCGTGACATATTCAATTGTGTTGTAATTATTTCTTATTTGGTCAAACGCATAAATTTTCATCTTTTCACTGTATTCTTTACAAGACGAATATTCACTAATTTTAAATGCAAAACAATTTGACAAAATATAAGGATCATGTTTCTCTCAGTTTATTGCTGTAGATGAGAGTTTACTATACTGGTTTGTCAAGAAATGGAAAGAATGGATAAAAACCATATTTCACCGATTTGAAATCAACCATATTTCATTCTCAAAAGTTTACCGCTATTATCTTGTCACCTATTTTGATATAAGAATAGGTTCATAATTGCAGTAGAATTCATTTAATTTATGCTTTTCTTTAATGTTTAGTTTAATTTTCACTCTCAGAAGTTTACCGCTATTATCTTGTCACCTATTGGGATATAAGAATAGGTTCATAATTGCAGTAGAATTCATTTAATTTATGCTTTTCTTTAATGTTTAGTTTAATTTTCATTGTTTTCTAATTTCCTTAGTGTTTTCAGTTCTATTGTAATTGCATTCAGACATGGAGTTTTAGCAATATTGAAGGAGTCTAGATAAATAAATAATTTCTAAACTAGTTTATAGTAATACTTTTGAAAGGATTTGAAAAAATGTTTACACATAAAGTTTGTAGTGAAATTGCTTAATATATTTTTCAACACGGAAAAGCCATCGCAACCAAGGTTCATCAATTTGAACGGGCACGCTTGCAGGTTTTAAAGTTGAAGACAGATCTAGCATTTCTTAAAAGATGTAGGGACTCCTCGGTCATCCCTGTTTTCGTTCATATTAATCATCTGACCCTTGTCCCAAGGTCAAAATTAGCCATTGGTCGAAGTAGCCGTTGGAGACTCTGCTCAGACTATTTAACATGCTAAGCTGGATCTGTTTCTTCAACTTGTCCTGACGATGAACCACACTAGTTGGTTCGAAACGCGTCGACAAATGATATTCTATGTGATTTACGCTGAAGAATCTCTCATAAATTGATATGGATCACAGAAGCCTCAATTCGACAAGTAATTTATATTTTTGACATTTGCATATTGTGCCAATTTAATCTGATTAAATATACATTGAATTAAATATATATTTCTCTACAAGGTGCAGGACTATTAGATTTAACTAGAGGAAACACTAAGAGAAAAAATAATATTTAATGGAATTGAAAATTGACAATTTTGCCTACTATTTAATGTTTTAAAAAATTTGATATCATAAAATTGAAGTGTTAATAGAATTTTATTAAATGAGCACATGGACAAAAACAAGTTGAACATAATCTAGAAGTTGAACATAATGTGGAAGTGTTTGATAAGTTTTTTAATCTCTTATTATTTAAATTTGCTTTACAAATTTATCAGCTATATTTTTTTAATTTTCTCATAAATATTTTAACCTTAATAAATTTAAATATTATGTACCATAGCTAATGTTGAGAAATTGGGCTTGGACTATGCCCTAAGACTGCTTTTGCTTGGATAAGAGCTTGTCTTCCTTGGACATAAGGAAACATGTTAATGGCCCAAGACCCAGAGGCATTGGCAGGAGTGAAAACCTGCTCCCTTACAGACCACCAGTGGGTTATTCTAGGTGGCGTGGTTTTCTTTGATCAAGGGTGATGAGAGAGTCTTGCATTTGTGTAGGTTATTCTAGGTGGCATGGGTTTCCTTGATTAAGGGTGATGAGTCAGCTTGTATTTGCGTGGGTTATTCTAGGTGGTGTGGTTTTCCTTAATTAAGGGTGATGAATCAGCCTTCATTTACGGTCAGTAGCTAGAGATGGTTTTCCTCACTACTGGTTTGACAACTGAGTTATGATAGATTTTCCCACCTGTAAAAGAGAAGAAGCTAGTGTTGAAAAACTAGATAGATATGCATATGGAAGTGATATGTTTCAGGTGTAAGGTAAGAGCACTAGATTATTGACAACTAGAAATGCAGATTTTTAACTTCATATATCAATTTGCTTTTTTTTGTTTTTCTTGAAACATAATTTCCACTTAAATGGTAGGACTAGATTATGGACATTGAGATATTTTTATTTATTTCTAATGCTAACATATTTTTTTGTTATTGATATATTTTTATTTTAAATATTATATGTAAAGCGAACATTAAGTGACTATCACATCATGTAATCTCATGAATATTATTTTTACATCCCATCTATCAAACTCCATATTAAGTATTGAAGGAGTTACATATCTCAATAATTCTAATCTAAGTAAATTAGTTAAAGTTGATGTAAAATTAAGGTAGTAATTGAAATATTTCATTTAGTCCTGATATTGATATTTTTAATATTATTACTGTTTCTTTTTTAATGAATATAAGTATTAATTTATTGTTTTTAAATGTAACTGTATAGGGCATTTTCCTCATAGTGGGTCATTAGAGCATCACAAAAAAGATGAAATGAAAAATAAATAATGTATGATTGTTAAGGGGGGATAGACCACAAAATTCTGTAAGTATTACAATATAACAGTAAGTAACATGTAAATGTAAAAAATGGTTACAAATTGTTAAGTAAAATCAAATTTGCAATATATTTTTTATATTTTGTATTTTTATGGAAGAAGATTGATTATGTATATGTATATGTATATATATATCTCTGTGTGTGTGTGTGTGTGTGTATGAGTATGTGTATGTGTATGTGTCTATATATATATAGATATATATAATTGTAGAAAAAAATTGAAATACATTTATGTTTAGATAAAATATTTTAAGTGAAAATATTCATTATAAGCTTAATATACATCATTTTTATTACCACCCATACTACATCCAAATAATAATTTCATTATTATAAGTTTATACATCCACCTTCTTGATTGTAATAAGCATAATATATTTTTCAAGGCTCAAGGTCCTATAACAACAAGGCTCAAAGCCATTACAATGATATACTCAATATGAGCTAGGTGACTCAAGTTCCTATAACAACAAGGCTCAAATCCATTACAACAATATACTCACTATGAGTTAGACATGTCATTTACGAGAATTAAACCTAGGTGGGGAGGATAACAATCATACCACCTAAGCCCCATTGGCAATTTTATGGAAAATATTATAGTTATGATTTCACAATTTTTGTGGCAATAATTTATTGTTGGAAATAAATCAAACCTTTAAGTTATTTATGGAATTTGTATGTTCCATAATGTGGCTATATCATGTGGGGCATCACCCAATATCCAGCGTCATCCCACAATATAATCACACTTACAACTCCAACAAATCCAATTGCTAGTCCAATCCCAATGCAAATGATGAGACATATTCATCTACACGACCTAGCCATCCTTGTCCTTTGCTAATGCCAACACCTTCCATTGTGTTATTATTCTATTTACATAGTTGTAAAGGATAACCACACAAGCATTCATTTCCTTCAAATGAAATCTCATTAAAAGTGTCAATCTGTGTTCGTTTTGGGATTCTACCATAAAGCATATTCCATGAAAGGTCCAAAGATGCCAACTTGGTTAATATAGAGAGATTTTGAGGAATGGTTCCATTTGAAAAATTTATGGACAAGTCCAACTACACCAAACTAGATATCTCACTAAGAGATGTAGGGATCTATCCCTTCAGTTTATTTCTAGATAAATTTAATAGTCTTAAACTAATAAGACTTCCTATTCTTTGAGGTATTTCCTCTATAAGATTGTTGCTAGATAAGTCAAATATGGTATTTGTAGCTAGCTACATTAAGTTCACCTACTACATTATTGCAAGGAAGCTGATGCATCATTTCTCCATGAACAAGTGCACCTTAGATACAATTTCAGTCGCGAAGCATTACACAAAGGGTGCCCAGCTCAATTGGTGCGTTTTTTTCCTGAATGAATTGTTTGAATCCTGTGAAGACGTCTACAAGCAGACCACGAATTTCATTTATGACTATCTTATTATTTCTTTAGCAATGCGAAAGTGGTGCCTAGTAAACGGTCAATATTTAGCTCCAATCACTAAAGACTAGCCCTTGGCCCTCCGATATGTGCCTTGGAGAACTTCACTTGAGCATCAAAGAGATAAATAAGGCTTCGTTCGGTGGATGGTATATAAATATGATCAAAGTGATCAGAGCTATAAAATGGATCTCCAGGTCACTACTTTACGAGTATTCAATAGCAATTTGGTTCGAGGAAACTCATGGGAACACCTTTGTAATACCACACTGTGTTCACCCACATACCTTCCAGATGCAGGCTCTGAAATTTGTGCTCTTAGTTGAAGCTTTTCACGCAAAGGTCGGGTCATGACCGGGGGTCACAGGGGAAATTAGAGAAGGAAAGTACTGTATTTCTTTGACGAGATGGTGTCAGCGCCACTACCAGGGAAACAATTGCAGAGTCTAGGAAGTGAATAGTGAAACAAGTGCTGCAACCAGTCTTCACATAATTGAAGAAGCATATGATCTTGTTGAAGGAGACCATCGCAAATATTGACATCTCATCAGATTCTGTTCCAACTCTGTCGAGTCTTAAGGTTTAATACAACATAATCCTCTAGTTACCACCCCTCTTGTTGTTGCAATACCACATGTAGGTCCCCATTCACAATCTAAGCCCACCATCCCTAAACCTCGTAAATAAAAAATCACCAAGCCTACAGGCAGAGCCAAGAAGCAGAAATTGAACCATGTAACACAAATTTTCAACCTCGCCATCAAGGAACCCTAGTCCACCCCTACCTCACCCATCATAAAATAATTTCCGCATTCCAAATCCATTGCGTCACTGAACTCGTGCAACCCATTCCCACACACCACATCAACCTCCGCCATTCTCTTAGACACAATACCCTCTGGGACACTACAGGGAATAGAGGACATGGAAATTTATTCAGTTATTCAGTCCACCACAATAGTCCCCAACAAAAGAGTCGTCACGACCTCCATGATGTCATTATTACTATAGTTAGGCCCACTTCTGAACATAAGGCCCATCATTCCATAGTTGTTTATTACCATTGTCGAGCCCATCGCACTCCCATTTTTCTTAATCTCCCCTGTTGCATCACATCCCCTTTCCGTCCTGAAAACTCCTCAATTTGCAGAGCCATCACAACAATCTACCTCACTCTCTCAAACAAGTCTGTCGCTAGTGGGAATCCCTTACAGAGTCAATTCCCTGATCAACCCAGCATGCAGCAAAATGATCTTCAAAGCTAGTACTCAACCCAACTATTCAATTTATTCACCAAGTCACACAAACAACCACACAGATACATAATGACCTTTTTGCCAACCATGAGCAACAGCAGCAACAAATTTCTACACTCACAGCTAAACAAGACCAACTCCACCAAGAAAAGAAAAAACTTCAGGAGAAGGTCAACTAGATTACTTCATGGTTCCAGGCACTATGGCTAGCCATTTCTGATGTTACAACCGATGCTCTGGAAGATTTCTCCACCTGCACCTTGGTTGAATGCTATGACCATATCCAGACTGCGTGCAATGGTCTAATCTCAACCAACCAAGAGCTCATACAGAACCTTGATGCCGCGATAAGAGCACTACGAGACCCCTCCATGGAGTATGCCAACGAGATTGAACAAAAGGTTGCTGATGCAGGCACTCTCAGGGAATCCATCGGCAATGCCCTAAATGATGCATACATGCTGCTGGAGTAGGTTCATGACTGATCAAGGAGCTTGGCAAAGAAAAATCAGCCAATCTACCCTCTTTGAAAACAAATTAATTATCTCCTTACTGGTATTAAGAACAATAAGGAAAAGGAGCAGAGGAAGTAGTTCCAAGCAGAAGTCACTACTCTGGAAAGTTGCGTCTCGCAAATTAAAGATGCATCGGTGAGGACGAAGCAGATACTGCACAATCTCTGGCCCTGGGTCCAAATCCATGTAGACACACTTCAAGAAATCAGTGAGGATATGGAAGAACAGTGGGCTTCCATACTAATGACACAACCAACTCAACCAATTGGACAACTACAATCAATTCTTCCAGGTGACTATTGCAGTTTTTCTCGAGTTGGGGACTTCATTTAAAGAAGTTTCCCAAGAAAAATCAGCAATAGCACCAGAGGAAACACCAACAGTAGTATTAGCGGAAGCACTAGAAGAAGCATCAACAACACTGACGACACCAAGGGAAGATTGACTCAGGGACGAGTCAATAGACTATGGTCGGGGACTGTTGGGGCCTTAGCTTTTGGGATATTTTGTGGAAGAGGAGGACACCGAAAAGTGGTGGAAGTTGCTATTGGGAATTTGTAGAGCTGATACTCGAGTGAAGATCAGAGACTAAAGGAAGACTGGTAGGCAGAAAGGAGGGGCAGGAAGAAACAGGGACAATCAAGTGAGAAAAGAGTAGAAGCAGCTGACCATGAAGACAGTTGAGCAAGGGCAAAGGAGTTGGTAGTTCAGGTTGGCAGAATAAGGTAAAAAGCAGAGAGGAGAGAGGAGAAGGGGTTGGTAAGTTGCATTATGCTCCTCGTTTTTTCATTCTTCCTAGGTTGTAGAGAGATGAGAACAACTCCATGTTTATATTATATGAGTTTGTATTTAGTCTGTAGGGATTATATTGCTGAGGAATAAGCCGAGAGCCTTATTTAATGTGCTTATCTGATAGTAATGAAGAAGATAGTTCTGGAACTATAGTGTGTTCATCATGTATTATGATAATTACTCAAAAGTTTTAGATATGCATTTGTTTAGGTAGTCTTATGTTGTGGCCTGAATAGACTGTTGCGATTTGGTTTTTTTTCTTGTTAAGCTATTGTCCTTTGTTCTATTTCAGCTGATACAGTTCCCCCAATATCGAATTCCAACCCTCATCTAACTTCAATTGCAGCACACCTTGAGTGAGACTCCTTACCCTTCTTGGGTAAGGTGAAAATGTCGATGTTGTGCTAAACTACAATAGAGCCTTGTTGGCCCCTTATGCCTGAACCCAGGGTCTTAACCCTGCTATCATTTTTGTGCCAACAACACCACATTACTATACCTCCCACTAGTTCCTCCAACAATTCGAACTAGTTTAACTGACTTCAACTGAACTAAACTTAATTAATTAACTACAAATCAAAATAAATCAACTAGGGCTCCTATAAATTAGGAGACATACTACAATACTCAAATTAGACCGAATTAATTGAGCTAACTCAAATTAACTTAGTTAACTAATACAAGTTTTCATGAGATTTGGAAGTACAATTTTATTCCTAATTTAATTCAAGGACAAAATTAAATTAGGATTTTACTGTTGAATTTTCAACATCAAGTTCAATAAATTATTTTTTCTTCCAAGTCTTATAAATTAGATTTGTTTCCAAGTTCAATAAATAAACTTTATTTCCAAAGTTTGATAGACTAAATTTATTTTCAAGTCCAATAAAAAAAGTTTTTGTTTTCATATTTAATAGAACATAATTTCAAAGATTTCGTAGTACAGGATTATAATATTTTTTTTTTGAATTAATCTACTTTTCATGTTCTAAATTTGAAGCTTTGTTAGATATAGTCTTTGAGAAATAACATGTTATGTGCTCTATTAGATATTTTTGTGCATAGATTTTATTTTAGCCTTGTAATCATTTTCATAAGTCATTTTCCTTTTCGATTGAGAGTTAATTTCCTAGCATATATTGTGCAAGTGTACTTCTCAAGTGTACGAACTTGGATTGATAATTTAATGCTAATTAATTTAACCATAAATCAAATTAGCCAACAACTATGAGGGTTATCTCCAAAAAGTTTCACATTACTACCCATAGCAGTAGATTTGTTCGACAATATACAGTAATCGAGTTGATCTATCGTGACAATCTTTGCTTCATGGGGAAAGTAAAGAGCACGAAACATTGAAGACGCAACAATACACATGGCACAAAACTAGCTACAACCAAGGAGAATATTATAATGAAAGGGATCATCTATAACTTAAACGTCAACATAGGAAGTCTTTCCCTCTAGCTCGAGGAGAACTTTGGAAGAACCCCCTAAGGCACAAAATGGTGTATGTCAATGCCTTGTAGAGTGGCAGTACACTTCGTGAGTGTTGGAGATCTAAGATATTTCTAGCCCAATTTTGACATAATACACATGGAATACCCTTCATCCACAAAAGTGCAATATACATCATGGTTATAAGTATGTACCAATATCTAAAAGGTGGCCTCGTGGGAGAGTCGATAACGAGGAGCATCAATATCAAAGGTGATCAGACTAGACTCTTAGGGATCCACCCCTCTTATAGCAATAAACAGGGTATTTTGTTATTGAGGCCAGCTTTGTAAAACCTTCAAGGATGACATGGCACATGATGCTTGGGAAAGGTCCTAAAAAATAATGGAGTGTTGGGAAGCCCGCGCATTGGGATTATGTGTTGACTTTTAGAGAAGACCATTAGGGGGGTGATATATTGGTTCTACAAGATTATCTAACATAAGAGGTCTAGGAGAAGTGGTAGGGGTGGTTGAGTCCTTATAAATAGAACTCTACTCAGGAGGGTTATAATATTTTTCTCACATAGTCACATTAACCTTTTTGTGATGAATAAGGATTGTTGTTCTCGTTAAGTTGGGAATGGATGATTCAATATGATTGGATATTGGGTAGCTTCTCATGGTGCAAGGAGATGATGGACTTCATCCATATGCAGGCACAAGTGAGTTAAATGCTGACCTTGACAAATCTTTCAATGGAAATTAACCTTATGACATCATTCACTTATGCCCCCACCCTGAGTGGGTTCGTTTTATTGCATCTCCTGAGCAATTTTTCTCTTACTTATTCCTTTTATTATTTTTCTTTCTAGGTTTCTGATTATTCTTAGGCAATGTGGACCTCATTGTAAGAACCTATGTGGACTTATCAAAAGAAGAGGGTGCTTGTTGAGAGCTAGGGGAACTTGCTGGCGCTTTACAAGTGACAATCATTTTTCGTAGCTAAGCAGCCAACTGGCTCATAGTATCAAATGAAAGGGAACCAATCACTCCATCAAAGTGTGATCATGGGTTGGGTCATTATAGGTCTATTGAAGGGAAAGGTGCATTGGGAAGAATATTATATATCATGCTTGATTGAGAGTAAATCATATCAATATGTCAAGCACGTAATATGAAATTCTCCTTAATAACCACCCCAAAGCCAGTGACATCCCTAGAAATTTGTGTGAGAAGGGATTGGGTGAACCATTCTCTAAGAACATAATCAAGGAGCCTAGTTCACAATAGCCTCTTGCATCTTTTCCACTCATGGATATGATCTGAGATATGGTTGGAATCATTTTTTTTTAAATGTGACAAAAGGCTAGTCCTAAGATCATGTTTAATGGGTAATCGAAAATGATTCAGGAAAGTACAAGCCAATGAAGAAAAGTCACTATAGGATTCTCGATTGAGTTCGATATACCATTTGGTGACATCCCCTATTAGGGTTCACTAGAAAAGTAGCAACTTCATACAATCATCCATGAAATAATTAGTTGAACACCATAAATGAAAGGTGGTGACGTGTATAGAAGGATTCTCCTCAGGTTTCCCTTCAAACATAGGAATATCAGAAGGCAACTTGGCTAACATAGGTGGCCACCAAAGATCATGAAAAATGTGGTCATTAGTTAGTTTATCCAAATCAGGTTTGTTCAGAGGTGTAATAAAAGGAACTTGTAATTGACCATATGGATCATAAAGGTCGTAACCCCAAAACGGACCATAAGAGCTCCGCATACAATAGTTGAAGGTAGAAGAGTTTGAACCAAGGTTATAGTTCATTCTAGAATACTGATATCTTATGCCAACATATGAGGTGTAGGGATTATCGCCCCTAGGATAACTACCCCCAAAGAGCAAAGAACCCTTGTAGGCTTGGCTACCCACATGATTGTACACAGACTAGAGAAAGGGAATCCATGTGCAGAAGCACCATTGTAAGCATAAGAGCTTGTAGCCATATTAGTACTAATGGGGATAATGGCCCCATGTATAATAGCGCCCCAGAGAAAGAAGAACCTCGAGAGTAGGGCATCCCTCTAAACATAGAACTCAACTAAGGTTGAAAAGTGATTCCATAAATAAAGTTTTTCGAGGGCTAACTAGAAGAAATGGATGATTTCCCCATTCTGTTTCTCAAAGTAAATTTCGCGTGGTAAAATTAGGAATCGTAGGTTGAGATGAGCTAGGATTAAATATCCTATATCTCGCAGATTGACTAGGGTTTTCCCATGCTCCAAAAGCGAAGCTAGATGAATGAATAGGCATTGAAAACATGGAAAAATTGGTGACATCACATAAGTAACTGGTGGAATTTACTAAGAAGATGTGAGAAGTGTAGAGGGTGCTATAGATCCTACCAAACAAAGTGGTTTTAAGGATTTCATGACAGTTAAGACTGCCAATGCATAAGGTAACATGGGACCTATCTCCTCCATAGAAGAATTTGTAACTTCACTAGGCATGTAAGGAAATCACACATAAAATGGTTCACTACAATTAGGATTAAACTACACTAGAACTGGGCCAAGAGGGGTAGTCAAAGGTGGGTTAAAGTGTGGAAAATGACCTTCATAAATTGCCTCAATAGTAAAATAATATACCTCCCTAGGAACAAAGTTATCCCCCCCAACCTGAGTATGGTCTAAGATTTCTAATACCATAATTAACCTATGTCTACATGATGGTGGACCCTCCTCTTTAGGAGAAATGCCTAAAAATCTACGAGAAAATTGATTGCTTCATTAGCCACATTGAAATATGATTATTACACAAATTAAGACACCCCTATCACCAAACTAAGGCTTAGACCAAACAAAACTTTATAAAAGAAACCAAAAGGTAAGCACACTCAAACCAAAGAGATAGAGAAGAGATCTTCCTATTGTCATAGTCTACTTGATCACAACATAGGTCGATAGTAAATATGTGGTTGGGATAGTTATAACAGGTACCTGCATAATGACCCTTTTAAACCTAGTCCAAGTACCCTTATTAGTTGTGGGGTAACCTCTAGGAGGATCGAGTGAGACAGCCTAAAATCCTCCCTAGGTATAGAGAGGGTGAAACCCTCCCCATTACATTGTGTAAAATCTCGTAGAGAAAGGCCACTAAGGTTGCCAGCAACAACAACATGTTCTGGGGGGACAATCATCATCATTGAAGATGAAGGAGGTTGAGAACATTAATTAGTTCATGAAAATAGTGATGAGAGTTGTGAATCAAATCAATATTCATGGAAATAAGATTGAAGATAAAAAAATATATTGAAATTATTCTTTGAATTCTACCTAAGATATTTGAAATGGTTGTCATTTCCATAGAAGAGTCCAATGGTTTTTTTTCAAAGTTGATCATAGAAGAATTGATGGGTTTTCTTTTGTCTCATTAATAAATAATTAGATTTGAAGATAAATGGAGCATGTGTTCAAGACTCACACATTCATTAATAGTAGAAGAAAATTTAACCCCAAAATAGTCAAGATAAGACTTGGGCATTCATTAATAGAGGCAAAGGAATAGGTGACCATCAAGTAAAATAAAAAATAACGGTAGAATAGTCAAGATAATTGATTGAGCTTGAATACTCTTTGAATTAGAGGGATATAGATAATACATGGAAGGAAAAATCCACGGTCAAATGTCACTAGTGTAAAAAAATATGGTTGATATGAAAGAAAATGTATAAATAAACAATCATAGACAAACAAGGGTAGAGCTCATGTATCCAACCTAGAAGAAAGAACATTTGAGACAATGTTCAATTCATTTCAAGTGATTGAAGAAGATTACAACAAGGATCTTTGGTTGCTTGACAATAGTTGTAACAATCATTGAAATGTAACAAAAAAATTTTGTTGTTGTATTGATAGCTATATTAAGTGTGAAACTACTTTAGGATATGATTACCAATCCAAAGCATTGGTTAAAGGTCTTGTGTTAATTTTAACCAACAATAAGGGAAAAAAGGTATTATTGATGTTTTCTATGTACCTAATCTTAGACATAGCCTAATAATTATAGGACAATTGAGTTAAAATGGTTATGACATTAGATTCAAGGATTCCACATGAAAAATCCTAGATAAGCCACCTAGTACAAAGATTATTGCAAAGGTCCAATTGAGCAATAGTAGACTTCCCATTAGATCTGAGAAGTGTAAACTTGTCAACATCATACGCACAAAATGTTTAAAGAAAAAATGACACTTAGTTGTGGAATATTAGCTATGGTCACCTACCTTTTCAAAGTGTTAATCTCTTGTGAAAATAGTTAATGGTTAAGGTACTGATTATATTGTATGAATAAACCATCTTTTGTGAAAGTTTCATCCTTTGCAAACATCAAAGATATAACTTTCTAGTAGCCTCCTATAAAGCCAAGGAGCATCTAGAACTAGTTCACATATATCTCAATGGACCCATACAAACTCAATACACTGGTAGAAAATTTTATTTTATATTGTTTATTGATGGATTTAAGAGGACAATTTGGGTATACTTCCCAAAAAACAAATATGAAACGTTAAATTTTTAAAGAATTTAAGGCTATAGTAGAAAAATAAAGTGGAAAATATGTCAAATTGCTCAAATCAGATGGAGGAGGATAGTATGATGCAAAGGAGTTTTCATTTTTTGATACAAGATATGGAATTGAAAGGCACTTCACCACGATGTATAATCCACAAAATAATGACGTAGTTGAAAGGAAGAAACAAACCATCATGAACATGCCAATGAACGTGATCAAAGCTAAAAATATGTCCAATGAATTTTGGGCTGAAGCTATTGCCTCTTCAGTCTACATACTAAATAGATCTCCGAAAATAAGTGTGAAAGGTAAAGTGCCTCAACAAGTGGAGTGGCAAAAAATAAAGTATATCTCACTTTGGAATTTTTGGTTGTATTTCCTATGCACATGTCCCAAATGATCTAAGAAGAAAAATTGGCAACATGAGTGAAAAGTTCATATTCATAGGGAATAATGAATAATCCAAAGCCTATAGATTGTAACTCATTCATGAGGAAACTTTTGGTGAAAATAGACATAAAATTATTGGAGTGATGAAGAAAATAAAATAATGGACAACGAGAATCCATCTTCCCAAATAGATGAATAGTTGAAAATTTTAGGATAGCGAGTTACTCCACCAAGATTTTGGAGGTTATAGGTGCAAAAACAATAAGAATAGACTAACAAGATTTCTTCTTCCAAGAGAAGGTTCGTATCTTCCATGAGAAATTAGAGAAATAATCCTTCTTCAAACAGTGAGTTAGTAGCACCAATGAGAAATAATAGAACAAGTAACTTGAGGGGAATCTATGAGCAGTGCGATACAATGGATCAACAAGCTAATTTTTTCCTTATTTTCTTATCAACCTACTTATTTTGAAGGGGAAATGAAAGAATAACATTAAGTATAGGTCATGAATGAAGAGATTGAAGCCATTGAAAGGAATGATACATGGGATCTTGTTGATCTCTCAATAGATAAAACTAGAAATAATGTTAGTGGATGCATCAGACAAATCTAAATGAGAAAGGTAGGGTAGAGAAACATAAGTCTAGGCTAGTTGCCAAAGTGTTTTCTTAGCAACTAGGTATGGACTATAATGAATTAATTGCTTCAATAGAAAGGTTGGATATTATTAGTGTCGTGTTAGCCATTGCATCGTAGAGCAAAATTGGTCACTTTACTAGATGGATGTGAAGTTAGCCTTCTTGAATGGAAATTTAGAAAAAGAGGTATATGTCGAACAACCACTAGGACTTGAAATGAAAGGAAAAGAGTATGAAGTGTACAAGCTAAATAAAGCTCCAATGGGGTTGGTATAATTAAATTCTCTTATTTTTTCAATAGTGCATTTCACGGGACCATAACTGAACCCACTCTTTATACCAAATCAAACATGCAAGGTAAAATTCTTATAGTTTGTCTTTATGTTGATGAATTGGTAAATACTGAAAATCTAATGTTAGATGATTCCAAAGCTACCATGAAAAACGAATTTGAGATGACAGATCTTCGTTTTATGAAGTACTTTTTGGGAATTGAAGTTAGGAAATTTTCGTAGGACATTTGCATATGTCAACAAAATTATGCTATATATATCTTATAGAGGTTTAGGATGGGAAAATCCAAACCAGCAGAAATACCTATTGCAATAAGAATAAAATTGAGCAAGAAAAATGAAGGACCAACAATTGATTGAGCAATATATATGAGGTTTATAGGAAACCTGATATAACTTAATGCAACTATATTTGATGTTATGTATACAACTAGTTTCATATCTAGATTTATGGTGTCTCCCAGGGATTGTCACTAGAAATTTTGATACAGGACACTATAATACATTGTATGTACAATTGATTATGGATCGTGGCACACAACTTTTGAAGAAAACACACTTTCCAAATATATGAGAGATAAAAACTTTGTGGTAGCATTGATGATAGTAAAAACACTTCAGGATGTACTTCATTTTATGAAGTACCTTTTGGGAATTGAAGTTAAGCATTTTTCTTAGGACATTTGCATATGTCAACAAAAGTATGTTATAGATATCTTAAACAGGTTTATGATGGGAAATCCAAACCAGTAAAAATACCTACTGCAACAAGAATAAAATTGAGCAAGAAAAATGAAGGACAAAAATTGATTGAGCAATATATACAAGATTTGTAGGCAGCCTCATATACCTTAGTGCAACTAGATCTAATGTTATGTATACAACTAGTTTCATATCTAGATTTATGGTGTCACCCAAGGATTGTCACTAGAAAGTTTGATAAAGTTCTATATAATACATTGTAGGTACAATTTATTATAGATCATGGCACACAAGTTTTGAAGAAAACACATTTTCCCGAATATATGAGAGATAAAAACTTTGTGGTAGCATTGATGATAGTAAAAACACTTTAGGATATATGCTTTTAATTTAGCACAAATTTGATCTCATAGGCTTTTGAGAAGCAGGGCATTGTCTTAATATCTTCGACAAAACAAGAATATCTAGTAGCTACTATAGCCTCATGCCATGTAGTATGACCAAAAAGACTCTTGAAATATCTTGTACATGTGGAGAAGGAGCCAAATTCTATTTTTTGTGACAACAATTCAACCATTTCATTGTCCAAGAATCATGTGTTTCACTAGGAAAGAAAACATATTGGCACTCCCTATCACTCATTTGCAAGCTTGTCAACAATAGTAACATTTTTCTTCAATTTTGAAGATCTAGAGAATAGCTAATAGACATCTTCACCAAACCATTGGGAAAAAGTGTTTTTTATTTCAAGGACAACACTTAGGCATTGTTGAAGGACATAACAATTGAGATTAAAGGGGAGTGTTAAAGCACACAATATTTCTTGTTGACCAACTATAACTAGATTAGTGAATTGGTTTTGTTACTAATAGTTAGATAAAATAAACTTTATATTTTGATTATGCCCTTCTAAAAGTAACATCAGCTTTCACAATTCCTTCTTTGTCTACTAAAACTACTGGAAATGTTTCGAAAAAAACAGGCATAAGACATACAAAAATTTCATTTCCCTCCTTATCTTTGAAGATAGGTTGTCCTAACCAACCAACAACTATTCCATCTCCATTGTCCATCACACATGGTACAAATAACCCCTTAGTTGGATTATTACCAATGTAATCATAAAAAGAGAGTTTCTCAGGAAATTTGGACCAAGATTCTGATAGTCTCATATTTTCAAGGAGACTATTCTTGTTGGAAGTATCCTTGATCCCTTTATTAGAAATTATTTGAATTAATATTATTAATTTGACATCAATAAAACTCGTAGAATGTGGAGATGAGAGAATCCCAAACACCAATGCTACCAATTAGTTTTTTTTGTGCAAATACATTTAACCAAATAAAAGATAAACAACCTTTATAATTAAATAAAAATTCCATAAAACCCAAATAACCCTTATAATTAAATAAAAAGTTCCATAAAAACTAAATATTATATTATATAAAACAACCATTAATGGAAAAGCTCCATAACAATTAATATTCATAACTTTGATCCTATGAAATGAGCAAGAAGATCTTAAATCTAAAAGCAAACTTTTTAGAGGATGAACATGCTACCATGATTCATCCAAACAACCAATATTGAGATGGTAAATGCGACGGGGGATTCACTCAGTGAACCTTAGACATATCATGTGCGTTCATGGCATATTAAACAATACATTTAATTTAACTACATATTGGAAAATCCCTATAAAAATCACATTATTTACCCCCCTACCAATATCAACCCTATACAACTTCCCAATTTAAAAAACCCCTACTTGCACTAGATATTGTAGGTATCCATTTTTCATTAACATTCTTATACTCCTTTATATTTTTTCATTAACTTTGAGCTCCATTTTTTATATTTTCCAATATAAAAACCCTTTGACTATGAACCATGATTCATCCAAACAACCAATATTGAGATGGTAAATGCGATGGGGGATTCACTCAGTGAACCTTAGACATATCACGTGCGTTCATGGCATATTAAACAAGACATTTAATTTAATTACATATTGGAAAATCCCTATAAAAATCACATTATTTACCCCCCTACCAATATCAACCCAATACAACTTCCCAATTTAAAAAAGCCCTACTTGCACTAGATATTGTAGGTATCCATTTTTCATTAACATTCTTATACTCCTTTATATTTTTTCATTAACTTTGAGCTCCATTTTTTATATTTTCCAATATAAAAACCCTTTGACTATATCCCCCAATATATTATGTCATTTTTTCTTCAATATATATCCCCCAATATGAACCCACACGGTATGATATTTCTCCCTAGAGAAGCCCCATGATAAATGAAAACTTTTCAGAGGACAAATATGCTACCATGATTCATCGAAACAACCAATATTGATGCCATCTCACTTTCTAGAAATTGATTAAAAAAATGAGAAGCATTCTATATAAAGCACACAAACATTTTTAATAAAACTCACACTAGTTATGATTTCAGCTTTACCTTCTTCCCAATTTGATTTATGCAATGTCTCCATTAGTGAAATTTCAATAAGATCATTAAAAGATTACTGTCATGATGTTCTTCCAATGGTGGGTTGATGCCATCTGATCTTTTCACTGAGTTTTTCTTTTATTACTTCAGTTTTAGTTAGTTAAAGATTTCTAGGATTGTGATACGTCCTATTTATTTGATACATTTTTTAATAGGATGACTTGCAAAGTTATAAGATAGAGGTAATATTGGTTCCATTTACTGAATTTGGTCCAATGCTGAAGAATGGTTGTTATTCTTTTTGCACCAGACTGAATTCGAGGAGCACTCATTCTGTGATTTTTGTACTGTGTGCAGCTGAGCAAAGGGTGGATCATGGTATGTCTGAAGTACAAATGGATATGACTGAATTATTTTTATTTTATAAACACATAGGTAACAGGTTTTTATTATCAATTTTAATTTGGAAGCCAAATATAAAGTTAATATGACATACACATAAATAAAATATTAATAAATTATTAGCAAAATTAGTTTCTTTCAAAATAAACTAACACATAATATTTATCATTAAATTTTATGCCCTGAGATATTAATTTGATAAAAAAATATGAACTCTTTTTAAAATGAATTATAGATACTAAATCCAAAACGTACAAAAATAACTTTAAATTATAACAAAATGTCATAGAAATATTAATTTACTGTGAATTATTACTTGCTATTAAATCAACCATCATAGAAACCATCGGAACTATCTCAATACCTTCATGATCATTAAGTCAAAAATCATAAATTGGCATTACTCAAAGTTCAAAATTTAGAACCACCCTTCCGTAAACCACACCAAAAAGTGAGGCAAAATAGAAAGAAATGTAGACAAAACTATAATACTTTTATAACTACACTCAACTAATAAAAGAATGTGATGAAAAATATGATCTCACATTAATTTAGGTGATAAAAATGTTCTCACATTTAGGCAAATCACTAAATGTAAATGTAGGTAATATTAGTAGAACTCAAATTGGGAAGGCAACACAAACAAGGGATTTTTTAAACATATAATTTGACTAATACAAATATCAATATTAACTGAAGCATATAAATTACAATGATATAGATATCAGTACTAACTAATTTTTTTTTCAAGTCTGTGCAAACTTAAGGATAAGGATATGGAGACGGAATATATTTTGAGGTTATTTAGGGAATTTATACACTCTATAAAATGGTTTTGTTTTGAGGGGCATCACCCAATGTCTAGCATTATCCCACAATATCATCACAATTACAACTCCACTGAATCCAATCACCAATCCAAATCCCATTGCCATTAATGAGACATGTTCATCTACACGGCTTTGCCATCCATGTAGTTTATTTATGCTAGTCTCTTTCACTGTATTATTGCTCTGTTTTTCCTTGCATGCTCTATTTTTCCTTGCATGTTTTTCCTCGCATCCTTGTATTAATCTCAAATTTTCAGGGAGATTCTTCTTGTTGGAAGTATCCTTGATCCCTTTATTAGAAATTATTTGAATTACTATTATTAATTTGACATCAATAAAACTCGTAAAATGTGGATATGAGAGAATCCCAAACACCAATGCTACCTATTAGTTTTTTTGTGCAAATACATTTAACCAAATAAAAGCTAAACAACCTTTATAATTAAATAAAAATTCCATAAAACCCAAATAACCCTTGTAATTAAATAAAAAGTTCCATAAAAACTAAATATTATATTATATAAAACAACCATTAATGAAAAAATCTCCATAACAATTAATATTCATAACTTTGATCCTATGAAACGAGCAAGAAGATATTAAATCTAAATGCAAATGCTACCATGATTTATCCAAATAACCAATATTGAGATGGTAATTTCCACGAGGGATTCACTCAGTGAACCTTAGACATATCACGTGCGTTCATGGCATATTAAACAATACCTTTAATTTGACTACATATTGGAAAATCCCTATAAAAATCACATTATTTAACCCCCTACCAATATTAAGCCAATACAACTTCCCAATCTAAAAAACCCCTACTTTCACTAGATATTGTAGGTATCCATTTTTTCATTAACATTTTTATACCCCTTTATCTTTTTTCATTAACTTTAAGCTCCATTTTTTATATTTTCCAATATAAAAACCCTTTAACCCTTGTATATCCCCCAATATTATGTCATTTTTTCATCAATATATATCCCCCAATATGATCCCAAGTGGTATGATATTGCTCCCTAGAGAAACCCCGTGGTAAATGCAAACTTTTCATAGAACTAATATGCTACCACAATTCATTGAAACAACCAATATTAATGCCATGTCACTTTCTAAAAATTGATTTAAAAAATGAGAAGCATTCCATATAAAGCACAGACATTTAATAAAACTCACACTAGTTATGATTTCTGCTTTAGCTTCTTCCCAATTTGATTTTTGTAATGTCTCCATAAGTCAATTTTTCAATAAGATCATTAAAAAACTAAAAAATTACCGTCATGATGTGTTCTTCCAATGGTGCCATCTGATCTTTTCACTGAGTGTTTTTTTTATTACTTCAATTTTAGTTAGTTAAAGATTTCTAGGATTGTGACACCTCCTATTTATTAGTCACGGTTTTTAATAGGAAGATTTGTTAAGCTATAAAATAGATGCAATATTGGTTCCATTTGCTGAATTTGGTCCAATGCTGAAGAATGGTTGTTATTCTTTTTGCACCAGACTGAATTCGAGGAGTACTCATTCTGTGATTTTTGTATTGTGTGCAGCTAAGAAAGGGTGGATCATGGTATGTCTAATTACAAATGGATATGACTGAAATTATTATTATTTTATAGACACATAGGTAACAAGTTTTTATTGTCAATTTTAATTTGGAAGCCAAATATAAAGTTAATATGACATACACATAAATAAAATATTAATAAATCATTAGCAAAATTAGTTTTTTCAAAATAAACTAACTCATAATAATTATCATTAAATTTTATGACCTGAAATATTAATTTGATAAAAAAATATACTCTTTTTAAAATGAATTATAGATAATAAATCCAAAACCTGCAAAAATAACTTTAAATTATAACAAAATGTCATAGAAATATTAATTTACTGTGAATTATTACCAGTTATTAAATCAACCATCATAGAAACCATTAGAACTATCTCAATACCTTCATGATCATTAAGTCAAAAGTCATAAATTGGCATTACTCGAAATTCAAAATTTAGAACCACCCTTCCATAAACCACACCAAAAAGTGAGGCAAAATAAAAAGAAATGTAGACAAAACTGTAATACTTTCATAACTACACTCAACTGATAAAAGAATGTAATGAAAAATATGATCTCAGTAGAACTCGAATTCGAAAGGCAACACAAGCAACGGAATTTTTAAAAATATAATTTGACTAATACAAATATCAATATTAACTGAAGCATATAAATTACAATGATATAGATATCAATACTAACTATTTTTTTTTAAGTCTGTACAAACTTAAGATATGGAGAGAGAACATATTTTGAGGTTATTTAGGGAATCTATACACTCCATAAAATGGTTTTGTTTTGAAGGGCATCACCCAATGTCTAGCTTTATCCCACAATACCATCACACTTACAACTCCACTGAATCCAATCACCAATCCAAACCCCACTGCCATTAATGAGACATGTTTATTTACACGGCTTTGCCATCCATGTAGTTTATTTATGCTAGTCCCTTTCACTGTATTATTGCTTTGTTTTTCCTTGCATGCTTGTAAAGGATAGCCACATAAACATTTGTTCCCTTCAAATGAAGTCTCATTAAAAGTGTAGAACTGAGTTCCTTCTGGAATCCTACCACAGAGTCTATTCCATGAAACATCCATGTATGCCAACATGGTCAATATAGAGAGCTCTTGAGGCATTGCTCCACTTAAATTATTTCTGGACAAATCTAACTGCTCCAAAATAGATATTTTGCTAAAAGATGCAGGAATTTTCCCTTCTAAATAGTTTATAGATAAATTCAGCAGTCGCAGACCAGTGAGATCTCCAATACTTGAAGGTATTACTCCAGTAAACTTATTGTTAGACAAGTCAAATATGATGTTTGCCGCTAGCACATATGTTAGAGCATACTCAACTTTCTTCATTACAATTCTTAGATCCTCATAGAGTGTGTTAGCACTGACTTGAGAAGCCCCCAAAAAGCCTTGTAGTCCACTAAGGTTGGATGGTATTTTTCCACTGAACTCATTATTGGATAAATCCAACACTTGCAGCATGGTGAGATCTCCGATCCACGGAGGAATACTACCATGGAGATCATTATGACCAAGACTTAAGACTCTTAAGTCATGAAAAAATTTGAGGAACTGAGGAAGCTCACCTGTTAATTCATTTTTGCTCAAATCTAACAATTGAAGTTTGGTACAACGAGCCAAAGATGCAGGAACAGTGCCGAAAAAATTGTTAGAATGAGCAGAAAGCACTGTCATAGAAACTGGAAAGTCCATGTCTAGAATTCCACTCAGTTTGTTCTCAGAAACCTTTAACCTTTGTAAAGCCACACATTTATTTAAGGACAGTGGAATTCTGCCTGACAGCAAGTTATTCATCAGTACCAAAACCATCATAGACGTACAGTTCCCTAGAGAGCGGGGGATAGTTCCATTTAGCTTGTTTTTAGACAAATCTAACTGTTGTAGTTCCACACATTTTCCTATCCCATCAGGAATTGTGCCTGTAAGCCCATTGATATCCAAGTAAAGATTTTGAAGCTTGCTCAACTTGCCAATGCCTTCAGGTATGTTACCTATCAGCGTGTTGTTACCAAGATCTAAGAAGGTCAAGTTACTCAACTTTGTAATATCTTCTGGTATGCTGCCAATAAACCTATTTCCTCCCAGACGTAGAAACTCCAATTGAAGTAATTTTGTGATGGCTTCTTTTGGTAAATGCCCAGTGAAACTATTTGAACCCAAATTTAACTTGGTCAACTTTGTCAAATTGCCCAGTGATTCAGGGATGTGGCCGGTTAAGAAGTTGGTATCCAAGTAAAGTTGCTGCAAAAGGCTTAAATTGCCAATACCTTGAGGTATGCTTCCATTTAGAATATTTGTACCAAGATTTAGATAGGTTAGCTGACTTAATTTGGTAATGGATTTAGGAATAGCACCGGAGAACTTATTTAAGCCCAGAGATAGGTAGGTCAGCTGATTCAAATTAGCAATGGACTCAGGTATTACACCACTCATGTTATTTGAATAAAGGGATAGGTAGTTCAACTGACTCCAATTGCTAAAGGCTTGAGATATGCCACCACTCATGTCATTTTGAGCCAGACTCAAGGTGGTGAGGGGAAGCTGAAATAGACTCATCGGGATGGGGCCTTGAATCCTGTTGGCTTCTAAATCCAGCCAACAAAGATGACTGCAATTTCCTATTTCAGAAGGGATGACACCTGAAATATTACCTGGACCATAAAGGGATAGTTGAATAAGCTCCCTCAACTTTCCCAATTGAGGTGGTATCTTGCCAGACAATTTGTTGTCCCCCAAAAACAAAGTCGTAAGAAAAGAGCAGTTTCCCAAAGATGGAGGAATGGTGCCCTCCAACTTGTTGGATTCGACGGCCAGGTAGTCTAAGTTTTGCAGCGAGCCCAATTCAAGAGGAATTGGACCTGTTAGATTGTTGTGTCCAATGGACACCTCTTGGAGAGAGCTGCAGTTGCTCAGAGAAGATGGGATGTTTCCACTAAGGTAATTGTGCTTCAAGCGGAGATGTTCCAACTTGCCCAGACGGCCGAATTCTGTTGGAATACTCCCTGTCAAACTGTTAAGTGATAGTCTGATCCATTGAAGATGCGTACAATTGCAGAGCGATCTTGGAATAGGACCCCAAAGCATGTTAGAGCTGAGGTCAAATATGCTCAACGCTTTAAGTTGCCCCACTTCCGGTGGAATTCTTCCTGAGAAATTATTACCAGAGAGATTCAAAGTGCGTAATAACGAAAGGGTACACAAAGATGGTGAGAAACTACCTTTCAATCCCAAGCCAGGAAGTGTTACGGCCACCACTCTGTTCGTGCCCTTTCTGCAGCGGATCCCATTCCAGGAGCACACGTTGTATGAGTTTTGTGGTGTCCAGCTGAGAAGGGATCCAGATGGATCGGATATGACCCCATCTCTGAACGACAAAAGCGCCAGCACGTCCCTTGGGGTGTGAAGTGCGTCGATGGGTGATGTCAACTCAGAGTCCTCCAGCTTAAGTGCAACTTTGTTCAAAACAAATTCACTAGGTTGAAAAGAGGTACTTCCACCCGGCATGTCGTCGAAGGGATGAGCATCGTAACTCATGGATGCAGCATCCAAGGCAAGGATCGTATTTGCCAAAGTTGCCATCAACACAAGGCGCACAAGCATCCTCGACACAAAACCTTTATCCATTTCTCGATCTTCTCCGACTCTAAATAACTACGTTGCTTGTGAGATGCGTTGATGCAATGTGTGTGGCATCCATATAAATACTCCTAACTCTCCCGTCATTGGAGGAGGACCAGTAAGTTGAGAAATCTCTACGAAACAGGGGAAACAGAGGACCAGTAAGCTGAGAAATCTCTACGAAACAGGGGAAACAAATGGTTTCTAGCATAGTTACCAAATTCGGTCGTACTGGTCGAAAAAATTCGAGAATTCGGTGGTTCGATTCGGTTCGTCGAATAGTTCGCTGATTCGAAGTTTGGTACAGGGAGAACAGTGCCGATTGAAATGAATTTTTGGAGCATAAATTAGATGGCAAGTTTTTAATGAAATGCGGAGTGATACATATCAAAATATCGGTTATGATTTATATGGCAAAGGTTTTGATGAAATTCGTTAGTATAAATAGGCTAGGGATTATGATATATATATTAACTTACCGCTTATGATGTATAAATAGGTTAGGAATTATGAGATATAGCGAAAAGCTACCAGAAAATGGACGTTTGTAAAACATAATATTGATATATCTTAGATTTTTAATTTACAAATTATATTGTAAGTATTTGTGAGAGATATATTTATTTAAGTTAAATAAAAGGAATTTGATTTTTTTTGGGTTAATTATTAATTAACAATTTAAATTTTGAAAAAATATTTGACTTTATTTAAATATAAAATTTATGATAATATGAAATGGGTATGTTTTGTAATATGAAATTTGTATAGAAATTTAATTTTTATTGAATATCATATTATATAATTTATAATAGTTTTAATGGTTAGCTCAATTTGTTTCTTGGTTAAAACATATATTTAAATAGTTGTAATATGTATATTTCGGAATTTTTTCAGTATTAAATTTTAGGTAATTAAAATTTTAATCCAATTCGAACTCGAATTCAAATTCGAATTTGGTAACTATGGTTTCAAATTGTCGTGGAAATTAATCTTTTTTATGCCTAATTGAATTGAGTGGAGTGAGCTGAGAAATCTTGGAAGAAATAGAGAAAATCGTGGAAATTAATCGTTTCCTTGCCGAATTGACCGGAGTAACAAATGGTTTCGAGTCTTCGTGGAATTTGATCTTTTCCATGCCTAATTGACTGGAGTGAGCTGAGAAATCTTAGAAGTAACAGAGAAAATCTTTTCTATGCCTAATTGAGTGGAGTGAATTGAGAAATCTTAGAAGAAACAGGTAAAATAAAGAATGACAAATTGTTTTAAGTGGTCGTGGAAATTAATCGTTTCTTTGCCGAATTGACCTGAGTAACAAATGGTTTCCAGTCGTCGTGGGAATTAATCTTTTCTATGCCTAATTGACGGGAGTGAGTCGAGAAATAAGAAAAGTTGTATGTAACTTGTTGCTATGGTAATACTGTAATTCACAATAATAAATTCAATGAATTACAAGATTATAAATTTAATGAATTACAAGATAATTATTATAATTAGATAAATTAATCAAAGATCAAATTATGGATATTTCAATTTAAATTTGACAACTTATGTTTGTTTAAATTGTAGAATTTCATTGCACATATAGTTTCGGGTTAACTTCGTGTAATTCTAGCCTTTAGTAACTTTATTGCAATTTTAGGTTAAATATCATCCTTATATACTAAAATGGGAATAAATTATAAAATTTATGGTAATTTGATTTAAATTGAATAAATTTTAAGTTGAATTGTTGCAATTCTTATATGTCTAGGCTAAATTTTACAGCTAGTAGAAATGCAAGATAAGCTCTTGAAATATTGATTATTTAGGGCGAATTCTATGGTTGGGGTTAAATAGCCTAAATTTCAGATATGTGCAAGATAGTCTTTTGGAATATTGATTATTTAGGACGAATTGTATGGCTAGGGTTAAATAGCCTAAATTCCAAATATTTGTTAATTTATGAGATATATAGGTTTTAAGGGTAAATGTGGTTCCATTGTGGTTTCAATGGAGAAGTAGATAGATTTCCTTCTTGGTAATTGGCTCCTATTAATTGCTTATTTACATTGAACAACATTTAACTTAAATTTAATTATATAATTAAAATTAAATAACATAAACCTTTCATATTTTCTAATTTGTAAAATATTTAAATAAATGATTATAAAATAAATCAAAATTTTGATTGTAATTACATTTAATAATTTTAAAATTTTATAATTAATATACATGCACTATAGCATTAAACTATCATAGGTCCATCTTAAATACAGATCTAACATGAACCTAGAGAGATCCAATTTCTTCATGTGAAATTTTTTTATGAACCCACATTATTTAAATATTTTGTATAATTATTTTATTTTATTTTATTTTAAAATTTATTTGGCAGACATGAGTAAAATTTCCACTTTGACGGAACTACAAGGTTCACCATCATAAAGCTCTAGAATGAGCTTCTAGGTTCAAAAATTCTATATGAATTTCTATTGTGTTTTAGTACAAATTCTACTTCCTCTTGCATAAAATGTAATATGTTACCCAACTCTAGAATGAGCCTCTAGACTCAACAATTCTATATGAATTTCAATTGTATTCTAGTACAATTTCTACTTCTTCTTTGTAGAAAATGTAATATGTTATGCATCATACAACTTTTGAATGAGCCTATCGACTCAATAATTATATATAAATTTCTATTGTATTTTACTACAAATTCTACTTCTTTCTTAAAAAAAAATGTAAAATGCTGTGAGAAGTGCAGAGGATGATGGAGGATAATCATAATCTTCGTTACATGAAAATTTAAAATTTTGACTTGCTTTTCAAAAAAATCAAAGATGTGGAGTTCCATTGCCTCCACTTCATTGATGGTGTTTATTATTAACGATTTATATAAGATATAAATATGTAAACAATGTACTATAATATGTAAACAATGATTTTATGTGAACCATATATTTTATTTTCTACTTATTTAACTTAAAGTGCATTAAGATTGCATTTTGATCTTAAACTATATATTTTAATGAGATAGGAGAGGATAAGGACATGAATGTATGATATAATTTTACAAAGCTGGTGTAATTTAATATTTAATGATTTGTATTTATTTGTTATTTGTTTAGTATTTTTAAAATAATATAGAATGTTTTCATTAAGATGATTATTAAAAAAATTAATAAAAATTTGTTGAATTGCTTTTTAAAATGGTAAAATTTATTACAAATTGATAATTAATTAATAAGGAAGTTTTATGGGTTATTATGTGGAGAGGTGCATTGTATAATTGAAGACGAGAGAAATGTGTAATGCTCAATCTTGTGTTGGCATGTGTCTCTCTTAAAATAAAAGTAAACTATTTTATAAATAAAAATATTAAAAGCATTATGAAACATCAATAATCTTATTTTCATTGTGTTAGCTCTCTCACTTTCACTTTGTTGTTGATATTACAACTAGTATGAAGAAGATGTGGTAAAAACATTTCACTATTGTTCTTAGTCAATTAAAGTATTTGGATATCTTTGCGAAGTAAGATAATTTTATACAACTGTAAAAAAATAAAATAAAAAATCTTAAATTTAACTTTTACATGTGAAGAAAATGTATAATTCTTATACTCTTCAAAAATATTTCAATAAAATATTTAAATATCCATCCTAAATAATTTATTTCAAATATAAAATTCATATATATTTATTTATATATAGAAAAAATTAAGAAAAAATATTCTAGATCAATTTTATTTCAAATCCAACCAGTGTTTGTTGGAGTTGAGAGTTTAAGATATTGATGGTCTATATTCTAAGAGGCAACAAGAATATTTAAAGTGTTTGAACCATTTATGATTCGAAAATATAGTTTAAACCATAAAAAAATAATTAATATACCCATATTCAATGTGATATAGATTGTCTATATTCTAAGAGGCAACAAGAATATTTGAAGTGTTTGAACCATTTATGATTCAAAAATATAGTTTAAAAAATAAAAAAATAATTAATATACCCCATAGTCAATGTGGCATGTGGTTGGTACGTGGACGAGACCAATAGAAATACTTTTGTATCATTACTCACGTGTCTTGTTTAGTGAAAACGTGCAACGAAGTGGATGCACGGAACCTGTAAATCATGATGAAATCTTTATTGAAAATATATTTTACTGACAATTGCATCCAAATGTAAGTAGGTCTATTTTATTGAAAATCTATTTTATTGACAATTGCATCCAAAAGTAGGTATGTCTACTTTATTGAAAATCTATTTTATTGACCATTACTTTATTGAAAACTATTTTATTGAATGAGAACATAAAAGTGTCCTGGGGATGAGAACATAAAATAAAAGTAGCTTGTGGATGAGAACATAAAATTGTCAGATTACGAAAATGACAAAACAATGGCATCCAAATGTACGTATGTCTACTTTATTAAAAATGTATTTTATTGACAATTGCATCGACACAATTGTCTTATAAGGAAAAAATAAAAGTGTCTCCCAATATCCTCGAATGTCATTACAAAGACAATGGATGAGAACATATGAAAAATGGTCAGATTCTTGAAATCCAGACACAATTTGTCAGATTCTTGAAATCTCTCCCCTCTAACCATTGATCATAGCCGGGTAGGTGCACTTGCGGCATAAGATCGGCCGTTGGATTACGTGCCGATCCTTGTGTTACATACTGACATGCACAAGCGTAGAAAAGACAGTGAACCTTCCTGGGCATGGGAAGCATAATGACGTGTCTTGTTTAGTGAAAACGCGCTGCCCAAATCCCTAACTCCGTAAGCAACGAAGTGGATGCAAAGAACCTACAAATCATGATGAAATATTTATGAAAAGGATAGTACAATTGCATCCATACAGACAATGTTATTGACAATGGAATTGATGTGATTTAAGGATTTACCCTTATCATTTTAAGGATTTACCCTAATTTCCTTGAAGGTGATTCCTTATAAATAAGTGTCTCTTATCATTTTAAGGATTTACCCTAATTTCCTTGAAGGTGATTGCAAAGCCAAATGGTTGAGAACATAAATACTAGTGCGTCATGGAGGAGAACATATCGTATTGGTATCTTTTTTTCAAAATATATGTACAATTCTTCAATTTTATTGTGAAGGCACTCTAAGTCATCATGAAATGTTTATGAAAAGGAAAATATAATGGCATCTATATGAACATATAGTTACTTTATTGACAATAGCATTCACTCTATTATTTCCAAAAAAAATTCTAAAATTCCTCAAAGTGATGGCAAATAATCTATAAATTGTGATGAAATGTTTATTAAAAAAAAAAGGACATTGGCATCCATATTAACATATAACTCCTTTATTTACAATGGTATGGACACGAATGTGCTAAAAAAATTCTTCCTCAAAGTAATTGCAACTCTAAGTCATGATGAAATGTCTATGAGAAAGAGAAGAAAATGGCATCCATATAAACATATATCAACTTTATTGGCAATGAAATTGGCATCACTATCTTATAAGGAAAAAGAAAAGCATCTCTTATCTTTTTAAGAATTTTTCCAAATTTCTAGAACGTTATTGCAAATACTTTATAAATCATGACAAAATGACTCAATAATGAATACAATACAATGACACCAATACATTGCATTATAAGAAAAATATAGTAGAAGACAATATAATAACATCAATCCTAATGAAAAAAAAGGAAAGATTGGTAATATGAGTATACTATTTATGATTATGGTAAAAAAAAATCGCTTTTACATTAAAGATCTCAACTTTTATTTAATTTTAGTTTGTTAGTGTTATGTTATACATTTCATCCATATTTTGTTGTAAATTGTATCTCTTCTCCTAGTAACACAATGTAAATCCATCTTAACGCTATATCTATCAAGCATCGAAGGAGATAAGCAATAAAAAGAGGCAAAATATGGATCTATGCTAATTCAGTTTATTATTATTATTATTATTATTATTATTGTGGTGGTGGTTATTTATATTATTTTTTTTACTGAGACAAGGGAAGCTCTGTTAGCACAAAAATGACAACAAGGTAGAGACCCTTGGTTCGGGCACAAGGGGCCAACAAGGCTCCATTTTAGTTTTAGAGCAACGCCCACATTTTCACCTTATGTAGAGAGGGTAAGGAGTCTCACCCGAGGCATGCCGCAACTGAAGTTAGATGGGGTAAAAAGAGGCACCAGGGGAATTGCAACAAGCAGATGATATTGGCTCATATCAATCAATCATCCACATTAATACAACCATATTGTTCTACTCATATCATCTTAGGAAACCATAGAGCCTATAAACATACATTCAAAAAATTTAAAGGACCAACTCAGAGCTCAAGAACACATTGTTGATCCAAAATGTATCTTAATGTAACATAAGTAAATACATAAGGAATTATAAGAGGCTCGAAGCATGATCATCAATGACATAAGTAACATAACCCACAAGAAAAAATATAGACAAAGCGAGGAGCGATTCACGCCTTTTTGCAACTCAGAAAGGCTCTACCGATCCCTGGCGAGCCCGTTTGATCAACAACCAAACATTTCTCACCCTCCCTTCTACCTTTTATTCTTTGCCCTGCGTTCAAACTGCCAGTTCCGCTTGTCTTCTGCTCAGTTGAATTTATCCTTAGTTGCCTTTGCTCTCCCCTTGTTCAACTACTCTTTCTCTTCTTCGCCACCTTCTTGCAACTTTCGGTTCACATTTGGTTCTTGCCCCCCTTGGCTATCAGAGCCACAACCCCAACGGTCATCTTCACCACCGGTCCCTGGCTCCTCTTTCCACAAAAACTCACAACGAAGGCCCCAACAAGCCTTGACCATAACTCATTGATTCATCCATAAGTCAATCTACCCTGGGTTTTGTTTGCATGATTGTTTTTGGTGTTGTTGATGTTTCTATTAGTGCCTCTATTGTTTTCATCGTCGGGAGTTCCTGCTATGACAGTCCTACTTCTTGCAACACTGCTGCTGCTTCTTGTTGGCCCTCTTTTCCAAACGAAGGCCCCAACTCAGGCTTTGTAGTTACTATCTCCTAGCGGACTCGACTATACTCATTGAGGGCTACCTTCCAGGTGTCAGTAATTGTGTTGCCATGCTTGAGGAATTTTTTAGCCATGTTGGAGGTTGGTTGGTCACGTCAGTTATTCAGTAGGGATCTCCAATGCTCCTCCATTGCATCACAAAGTTCACGCATAGCGTTGACATGGGATTCGACCGATGGCTTCTAATCTCAGATCTTCTTCTTAGTATTTGTTGACGCATCCTCAATCTGCTGAACCTAGGCTTCTGGAGAGGCGATCTCTGCATCGATCCTCTTTCGGTGGTCTTTGTCTCTACAATTTCGGCTGTCGACGAGTAGCGTTTTATTGACAATGGCATTGGTGCCATTGTTTAAAAAAAAAATATACAATATCTCAAAGTGATTGTAAAGACAATGGATAAGAACAATATAAATACTTTCGTATCATTGATGAGAACGTATGATATTGACACCATTTTTTTCAAAAAAATCTCTATAATTCCTCAAGGTGATTGCAAAGACTTTGTAATTAATGATGAATAGTTTATGAAAAATATAAGACAATTCCATCCATCTAAACATATAACTACTTTATTGACAATTAAATTGACACCATTGTCATATAAGGAAAAAATAAGTGTCCCTTATCAAGACAATGGTTGAGAACATAAATACTAGCGTGTCATGGATGGGAAGATATGGTATTGGTACCTTTTTTTTCAAAATATTTGTACAATTCCTCAATTTTATTGTAAAGACACTTTAAGTCATGATGCAATGTCTATGAAAAAGAAAATATAATGCCATCCATATGAACATATACCTACTTTAATGACAATGGAATTGACTCCATTCTTTACAAAAGTTTTCTAAAATTCCTGAGAGTGATTGCAAATAATCTATAAGTCATGATGAAATGTTTTTAAAAAAGGAAGAACATTGGCATCCATATTAACATATAACTCCTTTATTTACAATGGTATGGACACCAATGTTTTAAAAAAAAATCTTCCTCAAAGTAATTGCAACACTAAGTGACGATGAAATGTCTATGTGAAAGAGAATAAAATGGCATCCATATGAACATATATCAACTTTATTAGCAATGACATTGGCATCACTATATTATAAGGAAAAATAAAAGCATCTCTTATCTTTTTAAGAATTTTTCCAAATTTCTCAAACGTTATTGCAAATACTTTATAAATCATGACAAAATGACTCAATAATGAATACAATACAATGACACCAATCCATTGCATTATAAGAAAAATATAGTAGAGGATAATATAATAACATCAATCCCAATTAACAAAAGGAAAGATTGGTAATATGAGCATACTATTTATGATTATGGTAAAAATAAGTTCACTTTTACATTAAAGATCTCAACTTTCATTTAATTTTAGTTTGTTAGTGTTATGTTATACATATCATCCATATTTTATTGTAAATTTTATCTCTTCTCTTAATAACACAATGTAAATCCATCTTACCCTATATCTATCCAGCATCGAATGAGATAAACAATAAAAAGAGGCAAAATATGGATCTATGCTAATTTAGTTTATTATTATTATTATTATTATTATTATTGTGGTGGTGGTTTTTTATATTTTTTTATTAAGAGGAGGGATGAGCTAATGTAGAGGATTCATAATATAACTTAAAGTAACATGAAAACAACATTGAAAAGAAAGAGATTAATATAATTAAAATTGTGTGTGTGAAAGAGAGAGAACCAATAAAAACATATATTCGCGTTTTTTATGAAGTGTTGATAGTTTTGTTATATTTTGGGCACCAAACTCTGTGTCCACACACTCTCTCACACACACACACGCGCACACACACACACACATGCACACGCACACGCACATGCACACACACACACACACACAATATATATGGTTACAAATTCCTATTATCTTTACACATCAAATGAACTAAAACACACTAATATGTCCAAATAGAAATAAATTTGGTATAGAGGCACTGGATTGGTTTGGGCTAACCCAGGTTCAATCTATATCGTGCACCAAAAAATCCCTCAATCACTAGCCCTTTAGGCAATGACCTGCAAGCAGATCATAGTCTCACTTGAAGTGACTATGGGAGGATACAAAACCAAGTTTATGCACCCTTGAGGGACTAGGAGATGTGGCATTATTATGTTATCTTATTCTTAGTACCTATAAATCACTTCGCCACATTAGATTAATCACTTAAACATGCCATATAAACCATCATTGTGCTAAATTAAAATGCAACTATAATAACTACTACTCTACAACAAATAATAAGAAAATATACACATCAATACAACAATTTACCATGGTTCACCCCAATGTAGGGCTACGTTCACAAGAACTGTTGCTTAATATAATAAATCTTTGAACAACGGATAGTTCTTGGCCTGCACACTAAGTTTCATGTTGTCTGTGCACTTAGTTGTAGACTCAGGCCTTTGTGCACTCATCAGTAAAGCCTCGACTTCTCTACCAAATTACAGATCACAATAATTTTCCCATAACATTGATCTGGATGAATTCGATGATTGTCTTCTTGTTATTTTACTCTATATATACTATTACATTGTAGGGCTACATCATCAAAATACCATGGTCCAAATACCATGGACTCCCAAAAACAAGAAACTATGGTCCCAAAACCATTGATCCCTTACAAAATCGAGCACTTTTACAAAAAGGAGGGGCTTTGACCCACCCCTAAGCCCTTATGACACCGCACGATATATTTAATTCCTCAAAATTCACTCTTCTTCTCCACTGTGCACTCCACCCCACAAAATGCGGAGTTTTTCCAAAATATAGGCCAAGTTGGGTTGCGCCTAACAAAAGGAACTTATAAAACCAATAATTAGAGCATGCATAATAAGCACAAACTTTTAGCCTAAATCACAATTCTTATTAGTCCTTCAACAATAATCAATTTCTCTTGTACAAGGGAGAATCTCCCTTGAGGAAATTGCATATACAACAATTTCGTTGGATCTTATCTAGTAGATAGCATCCTAGATCTATCCTTGATTTGGATCTCATTTGCTGCTTTGTTCTCTTTCTTTGGACTTGGCATAAATAAATATCTCACTCATAGAAATCTTGTAATATTTCTCATGTGAATATCTTTCTTTCTTGAGAGAAAATATCTCTCAATGTATCATGCCACAACATGTTTGAATTCTCTTGCTCAGGCCCTCTCAGCCCTCCACAGGCCTTCCTTTCCCTCTCACCCCACAAAATACCTCTCATCCCCTTGACCTTTCACATGCCCTCTCAACACTTTACAAGCCCTCTCTTCCCTCTTGCCCTTCCATAGGTCCTTGTTGATCTTTTTTATGGTTAAGAAAGAAAGTTAACCTCATATGGCCAAGAAATAGGCCCCTCTTCAATTTTTGAGAGCTAGTGGTCATCTTTTCATCACACTCAAATTTCTAATATATGTACAAATAAAGAAATAATATACATTAAAAGCATATTCATGTGAGTGGAGTAGTAATTGTAACCAAAACATATAGAAAGACTACAAATATAAAGAAAATATAGCCGATCATGTCCATTCCATTCATCACTTGTTAGCTAAGCAATCATTGAAGCAAGATAATAGATAGAGACAAAATAATAATGGCCCAAACATTTAGAGAGCTATATAATAATTGGATTCATGGAAATCATAAAGGGCATACGAAAACATTAAAAAAATTCATATTACTTTAAATAACTTTGAGAATCACAAATGAATAGCTTTCTTGAAAGGGATCCCTTTGCCCAGAACTCCATGAAACTTCCATAACTGATAAAAGACATGAAGACAATGATTTTGATAACAATATTGATCAAGGACTTGACTTGCCCCATACTAACCATGACAAGAATTTCATCAAACATGTCACAAATATGAAATCTATATGCCATAAAAAGTGATTTGAGCATAGGGGCCTCATACTTATCTGAGAATTGCTAACAAGCATTGATGCCTTATAAAAATAGATGAATTATCATCTATTAAGTCATATATTCATTGTACATTCATTTATTAATCAAAACATGATGAGATCCAAAAATCTTTATTGTCATAAAACTTACTCATAACCATCATATAACCAACATAAATAACAAGGATATGCAGTCATATAAACCACATGCAGACCAATATATTCACACATAAAATACCAATGATAAGGAGCTCTTATAGAAAATCTTGTAGATTCACAAGCTCATGCAATTTACTAAAGCACAGGACAAGAATCTACTACTTTCAACCAACAAAAGACAATAGATCGATCAACACAATATGAACAAGAAGAAGATAAATCTATGGCACATAACACAAGTTGTATATGGGGAAATCCACTGCTCAAAACCCCACTATCTATATTGAATTTATCAGAAATATGAGTGAAGATACAAAGCTTGTTCTCACTAGAACAATTCCACACAAGTAAGCTCAACTCTCTCAGCTCACAAGCTAGCTGTTAGCCAGCACTTGGCTAATATTGCAGCTCTCCAAGCTCCTAATCTCTTGCATAATTCCTAGGATGAATAACCTACATTTAAAGGGAATTCATGCTTCCAAAACTGAGCAATCCAAACATAGGATCAATCTTTGATGCATGCATTATATTTACATTCCAGTAAATAATACCATTGATAGTACATTGTCCCTGCACTCTAGTCTCAACTGGGTCTTTCTCTGAACTAACATGCATGAGTTTCTCATGAGGGAATCTTCACTTAACTAGAGTAGCACTAGTGGATGCACTAGTGCACCAACTGACTGTTAGTCCTCTATTAGTTCCTCAAGCAGTTTGGAACTAATTTAACTTAACTTAACTCAGTAAGTTGAGTGATTTAATTTCCAACTCAATTTAAACTCATACTAGACCCATAAAATTTAGGGAGAACATATACATGACTAAAAAAAGACTTCCAACTCAAAATTCCTAAGATAATTAAGTTAATTAAACTTAATTAAATATTTACAAGTTGCTATGAGAATAGGATTCAATTTTAATTCTCAGTTTAATTCAAAGACAAATTAAATTGGAATTTCTTGTTTCCATTTCTCAACACTCCCTCTCGATAAGAAAGGGATTATCAACTACCCCGATCGTGTCTCTGTGAAACTCAAATTTATATCTTGACAATGCTTTTGTCAAAATGTCAACATCTTGCACCTCCATGGGAATGTACTCTAACAACATAATTTGTCTCAATACACAATCTCTGAGATGATGATATCGCATATCAATATGTTTGGACTGATCATGAAAAACTATATTTCAAAAGAGTTTGATACAATTCTGATTATCGCATTAAATCAAAGTTCGATCCATCTTCTGACTAAACAAACCAACTAGTACCTTCCTCATCCATATGGGCTCACATGATCCTTGACTCGCAGTCATTTACTCTGCCTCTACTGAACTAAGTGCATTTGATCTCTGTTTCCTACTGTACCAAGAAACTATCGCTGAACCAATACTAAATATCCCTCCTGATGTGATTTTCCAGTCAAATGGACTCCCTGCCCAATCAATGAGTGTGAAGCTTTGAAGCTTCACTTCCTCTATCTATTTGTACCATAATCCATACTGAGAAGTTCACTGAGGTATCTCAACACATGCTTTTCTGCCTTCCAATATAGCTTGGTAGGCCTAACCATCACTTCAATAAGTTGGTTAACTGCATAGCACATAGTCGGTCATGTGTTCACCAAGTAGATGAGTGAACCCACAAGCTGCCTATAAAAAATAGCTTCCACTACTTCCCCTGAAGTAGCATCCTCCTTCCTCCAGTTACCTTCTAGATGAGTCTCCATGGGTTTTCTGCTCTCCATGCGGAATCTCCTAAGTATATCATTGGCATAGTTTCCATGAGACACAAACAACTCCCCATCTCCCTGCCATACCTCCATGCCAAGAAAGTAATGCATGAACCCCATGTCCTTCATCTCAAACTCTCTTTCAAGGTCATCCTTGCAAGACTTGATCAGGTGATCATCGCCTGTCAGTATGAGATCATCAACATAAAGTACAATGATCAACAACTTACCTTCCACAACTATGTAGTACTGGTTCGCATCTACTTCAATCTTCATGAAGCCCAACCCTGTGAAGTAGCTATCTATCTTGGTGTACCAAGCGCGGGGTGCTTACATCAACCCATACAATGCTCTCTTGAGTCAACACACATGCGACTCATGGTCAAAGGTCTCAAGACCTTAGGGTTGCTCTATGTACACCTCTTCCTCAATCATGTCATTAAGGAAGGTTTTATTCATATCCATCTGATGTGTCTTCCAACCCATCTACGTTGGTAGTGCCAATATAGATCTGATCGACGAGTAACTTACAACAGGAGCAAAGGTCTCATCATAGTCAATCCCCTCTACCTGTGAAAAGCGATGGGCCACAAATATAACATTATTCTTCTCCACACTACCATTTGTAGTTTTCTTTACCTTATAAATCCAACAAGAGCTCACCACTGACTTGTCCTCCGGTCTTGGGACCATATCCCCCACACTGTTACAAACTATGGAGTCGTACTCCTCCATCGTGGCATCAACCCAAACCGGTTGCTACACTTATTCCTTAAAGGAAGATGGATTTGTCACAACACATTCGCCCATAAGAGACATGTATCTAGTGTACCTCTTAGGTGACCTCCTATGCTTGTTCTGAGAAGTGGGTGCTCCCACATTCTCTTGTGCATCATCCAACAATCTGTCAGCCTCGATGATGTGCTTTATTCCCTCTCTGGACGACTCAGCCTAAGTAAATGTCTCCTCTCCCAGATCCCTGCATGTGGCTCCTCCACATGAATCTCAGGCTCCTCAACCTTAAGAGCTAAAAGCTCCTCATCCACATGTCACTCAAGCTCCCTCTCAAGGGAAACTCATGACCTTCTCCTCATCAAATCTGACATCCCTACAAACCACTATCATCGTATTAGTAGACAAGTACACCCGATAGTTGTGAGGTATATCAGTGTACCCCACAAATATCCCCAACATTGTTGTCGACTCAAGCTTCTTCTGTGCATCTTTGGTCACATGGAAATATACCGATGAACCAAAAATCATAAAGTGATGAACATTGGGCCTATTACAGGAATAAGCCTCCTTTGGTGTCTTCATCTCAAGTATCTAATGTGGATTACAGTTTTGAACATAAAATCGTTGTGTTTCATGCCTACAGCCACAAGTGAAGTGGTAGGCCCTAATCATGCAACATCGCCCTCGTTTCCCCTACTATGCTTATGTTCTTCCTCTCAACCACCCCATTCTGCTGAGGGTTATGGGGTGTCGTCAACTCTCGTTTCATCCCTTCTGCTGCATAGAAGTTCTTTGTTGGGTGTGGAGTTTTCTTATCTTCTGTATTCAAAGGTATCACAACATTGGACCCTAGTTCATAATGGGGTGGCAACGCCGCTCGTAAAATATTCTCTACAGGGGGGGTTCCGGGGGGGGGGACAGCTGCGACCTTTGGGAGCCCCCCCCTAGAGGGGGGATCGGGGGCAGCGCCCCCAAAGCTAAGAACAAACGTAAAATTTCCTTGTAAAATGTTGTAGTCAATCTGGGTCATTCATTAGGTGGAGATCTGACGGTAGAAGTTATGTTTAATTTAGGTTTTTTTGCCCTAGAAGGCAACCCCTTTCTATATATGAGGGAATTGTATTGCGTCTATGTAGATCTGTATTCTGAGTGCAAAAGAGAGAGGAGATTGAAAGTGAAGAGGGAATTATAGTGGATCTGCTGTAGGTTTTATCTCTTCAGTTTGCTGTATAATATAAAAGGAAGGACTGACTGTTTCTCCGTGAACGTAGCCCAAACTAGGTGAACCATGTATATTTGTGTCTCTCTTTTTTTATTCGTTTTCTGTGTTTATATTTCTGCAATATTTTATGTGTTCCATTGCTCTGTAATATATAATTTTCTAACAACTGGTATCGGAGCCGAAGGTCTATTTGGCTGATAAACTCGCATGAGAGAAGGGTTCCTGGTTCGAGTGGGAGCAATGGCAGAAGATGGTAGCTTTAGGGTCAAAAAATTTGACGGCCAAAACTACCAGCTATGGAAGATGCAGATGGAAGGTTATTTGTACTAGATAGATCTGTACCAAACATTGAGAAGAAAGGAAAAGAAGCCGATGAGTATGACAAACACAGAACGGGATATTCTCGATAGAAAAGCACTTGGAACAATACGGTTGTGCCTAGCGGCATCGGTAGCATTTAATATTTCAAAGGAAACGACAACAGAGGGTTTAATGTCGACATTGGACAAACTATATGAAAAATCCTTAGCCTCAAATAATGTATTTCTTATGAAGCGTTTATTTAATATGAAGATGTCAGAAGCTGGATCTGTTGCTGATCATTTAAGTGAGTTTAATATAGTTACTAGTCAATTAAGTTCTATAGGGGTAACTTTTGATGATGAAGTTAGGGCTCTATTATTTCTATGCTCATTGCCAGAAAGTTGGAATGGTTTAGTTATGGCCATTAATAACTTTGTCTCTAGATCTAGTACTTTAAAGTTTGATGATGTTGTCAATGCAATCCTTAGCGAGGAAATGCAACGAAAAAGCTCTGGTGAGACATCAGGTAATGCTTTGACTGCAGAGACTAGGGGAAGAAAAATGGAAAGAGGAAAGAGCCCTGGATATTGTAGTAAGTCAAGAAAAGTCAGATCCAAGTATAGATCAGGGATAGTGTGCTGGAAATGCAGGAAGAAAGGACACCTGAAAAAAGGCTGCAAGTCTCGAAAGGGAAAAGAAGGAGACGCGCAACAAGAAACTAATCATGAATCGAATGTAACAGGTGATGTGTTGCAAGATGCTTTGATTCTTTCATTATAAAATATTAATGATGCTTTGATGGTAGATTCAGGGGCCTCATTCCATGCCACACCTAATACGAAACATTTTTATGATTATGCTCAAGGAGATTTTTAACAGGTTCGATTGGGTGATGATAAACCTTGTAAAATCATTGGAATGGGTACAGTTTTCATAAAACAACAAAATGGAAATCAGTGGCTACTGAAGGAGGTAAGGCATGTTCCAGATCTGAAGAAAAATCTGATTTCAACAGGGCAGTTGGGAGGTGAAGGTTGCGTAACTACTTTCACAGATAAAACTTGGAAGGTCACTAAAGGATCCTGTTATCACCCCAAGAAACTCACCTAGGTTGTAAATCAGTGATGCTCAGGAACAGTACAAATTCAATAATTATGTTTGGATAAGATGATAGATAAATGGAGATATGCTGCACCTTTAAGCCAGATAACCACTCCTACTATGAATATCCCCAGACATGGGTGAAGACCCCCAAACTACAAGGCTTTCAACTACCAACTACTCACAGTTTAAGGTAAAGGTGATGATGGAGAAGACTAATTACACCGGCAGATACACAGGACCCTGATGTTAAACAACAGCAACCTGCAAGAAATTTTAATGAACCCCTAAATTATAATACAGAGGTGGGATGACAGCCCCTCTGATATTAAACATTCACAACACATCAAATAAATGCCAGCAGTCACAGCCTAGAACAAGAAAGAGAAGTGGAAAGTGAGCAAGTGATGGCAAAAGAAGCTTGTATTAGTTGAAAATCAAGACCAGAAGCTGCAGGTCTCATAGTATTTACAGTCTCCAGAAGTTAAAGGCAACAACAAAACTATCATTTATCAAACACTCATCAATCACACTACATCTGTTTTTTGAGTATATATGGTGTCTCATTACACAATCTCCCTGTTAGCTATGCGTGGAGGAGCCCATAAATGGCCACCAACCGCATTTACATTCAGAAATGGGGCTTTTGATACAACTCTGGCTGTGTTGTAAATGGATTTGACCCTTCTGGTGCTCTGCAGTCCTCCTTTGAGCAGGTGGTGTGAAATACCAATGGAACCATAACCATTGAATGCTCTGAACTCCCCAGCGGTGTCCTGCTTCCTCCTCGGCCATACTGCTGATTAATTCCTACTGCTGATCATTAAAAACGGCTCCATTATGACTGTGCGGCCTTAAAACAGTGAAACGCTACCCAAACTGTTCATTCCCGCCCATTACAACTTCAGTTTTGACTTTTAAGAGGTGCATGCATGGTTCACTTCACGGCTTCTGCTTCCACAAGCTCAATGCTGCTTCGCCTCTGCACATCTACGAATGCCATTGAACTTCATTTAATGTTTTTCTAGAACGCTGGTCAACCAAACTTTTACTCCATGTAACATTTATTTGTTGCAAGTTGGTTGTTGTCCGTCAACTGTTGATCTGCCCTCAAGAAACCGAACGGTTGAGGTGAATATCGGAAGCCCTTTCTTGACTGTCCTTTAAGTCCCAATAGAATGGCTGTTTTGGAAATGCACATAGGACGTGTGGCATAGTTCTATTGCATCGGGCTCGCTTGTACCAAAACCACTTGCTGAGCAAAAGCGGTCCGATAAGGTGGGTGGTTTCCTTTGTATTTGAAAACACATAAACTGCTGCAAAACACGGGAAATTTGCTTTTGGTGGACTTAAAAACATATATATTTTACTTCCCGGCCCCCATCGGGTCGCAACATAACTCATGGTAAAGCTCGCCCCTTTGTTATCGCCGATAGTGATACACCGATATCGATAGCGGTTATCGCTCATCGCTAATGCCGATGCGACATTGCTGTGGACCCGATAATCTATCAAAAGGAATTAACACCGCCGTCGGGTCCGGCCCATCGGCGATTTCCCATTTATATGGAAAAGGCCATGCTCCATTGGAAACGCCGATAGCGATACGCCGATAGTGATATCGGCGATCGCTCATCGGCGATGTATCATGTCGCTGCTGCTGCCTCCTCCAATTGCGATATGCCGACGCGATCTGGACCGTTGATCAGCCAGATCCAACGGCTGGGATTAATTCGGTCCCTTATGCCTGCGCTTTTGATTTTTACATGATTTTTTGGGTATTTCCGCCTCCCGATAGTGTATTTCTGCCCTCCAAAGGGCTTTCCCCTTGTAATTTTTTCGATCGGTGGAAGACTTTTAGCCATAATTTGAGAATTTGAAAAGAAACCATGGATCCTTTGGCACCATTATAAGTGTAATTGCAGCCTTTGAGAGTGTTTGAATCCATTTTTGATGCTTTTTCACAGCAAAGCTAACACTGGCTCCTTCTGAGGATGAGATCCTCCCTATGAGGTCTCAAGAACCTGCAGATCAATGCCTTTCCAACAACAAACAAATTAGCCAAAATTCCTAGTGTTCCATTGGGCATGGAGTCTACTACAGCTATATTAAAAACTGATAAAAGCACAATATTTACAACTTTTAAGGCCAAAAGACCTTAAATCACATAGTTTTTTAAAAACCACCCATTAACAGGGCCATTAAAAACTGGTTCTTCTTCCATACTTTTCAGTATGAAGGTATTGTTCCCTTGAATCTATGAAATGATGAAAGGGCCTATCCAGAGAGCATCAAGTTTCCCATGATTTCCTTTCTTTTCTTTAAATGCATCCCATTTCAGAACCAAATCCCCAACCTGCAAATTATTCCTTTTTTCCTTCTTGTCAAAGACTTGCTTGATCCTTTGCTGATGTGCTGTAGCTTTTTCAATCAACTGCTCTTTGATCTGATATAATTCTGTTAAATCAGTGATTCTATTGGCCATAACATCTTCTTCATTCTGCGCTGTTTGGAGCAACTTTGCCACAGGGAGGGTAAGTTGAATTGGAAAAATAGCATCAGTACCATATACCAGCTTGAAAGGAGAGCAACCTGTAGATCTTTTGATGGTCACTCTGTCTGCCCAAAGTGCATATTTGAGCTTGGCATCCCAATTCTTCTTATTTTCCTCTAACAGCTTCTTAATAATCCCGATCAGACTTTTATTAGAGGATTCTGCTAGACCATTCCCTTGGGGGTAATAGGAGGTGTAATGAACAAGTTTAATGCCCATTGAATCACACATTTCCACCAACTCTTTTGCCTTGAAGGCTGCTGCATTATCTGTTATAAGCTTATGTGGGCAACCAAATCTGCTGAAAATGTTTTCTGATAGGAATTTCATGACCACATTATGATCAACCTTCCTTGTTGGGATTGCTTCAATCCATTTTGTAAAATAATCAGTGGCAACTAATATCCACCTGTGCTGGCCACTGGAGTGTGGGTTGATTTCATCAATGAAATCCAAGCCCCACTGCTAAAAAGGTCCTTTTGCAATTATTGGCTTTAGGGGCAGGGATTTCAACTGCTGCTTACCTTCAAATCTTTGGCACCTGTCACAAGATTTAACAAAAGAAAATACATCAGAAAATAAAGAGGGCCAATAGTACCCAGCTCTGAGAATCTTATGGGCTGTAGTTCTCCAATAATGATGTCCTCCACACATGCTGTCATGGAATTCTTGCATAACTTCTATTGACTGTTCTTTGTCTAGGCATCTTAAAAACACTCCAGATGGATCCCTCCAGTAAAGCAAGCTATCATTGATGCAATATTTCGTTGCCTTGAGCTTTAACGTTCTTGCTTGACTTTGAGAAAATTCTGAAGGAACTTCTAGCTTTAGAAGGAAATTAATTATTGCAGCATACCAGCTACATGAAGCTAAGTTCTCGGCCTCTCTGCGATTCAGCTGTTTCATGCTCTTCTATTTGACCATTTGCTGCTACAGTGAACAAGAAATCAATGTCCAAAGACCTGCAATTTTCTTCAACCAATAACTTGGCAAGCCCCTGACCTCTTACCAGCTTGGTGGGCTTCAGCTCTATGTTAAGCTCTATCATTTTTGCAATCCATTTCGCTCTTTTTCCATCAACATCAGGCTGCGTTAAGACATCCTTTATTGCAGCAGAAGGCACATATGCAATTATTTTGGAATGCAAGATGTATACTCTGAAAGCTTTCAAAGATTTGATAAGAGCATAAGCCTGCTTTTCAATAATATCATACCTTAGTTCAACATCCCTTAGATTCTTGCTGAAAAAGGCCACTGGATGCTCTTGACCTGCTTCATCTTGCTGCAACAAGACAGCTGTAATGGTATCCTTAGAGGCAAATGAAAATAGGTGAAACTCCTTGCTATAGTTAGGGCTTACTAAAGTAGGGGCTTCCACAATAACCATCTTAATGGACTCAAAATATTTTCTGGCCGCATCAGTCCACTTTACCTCTGCTCCTTTTTTCAACATGGAGGTTATGTGCTTAACCAGCTCTGCAAAATTAGGAACGAACCTCCTTACAAAGTTAATTTTGCCAAGAAAAGACTGTATGTCTTTCTTTGATCTTGGAAGAGTCAAGGCCTAAATTTCTTTGATTCTTTCTGGGTCAATTTGAACACCTGCAACACACACTACATGCCCCAACAGTGTGCCTTCTTCCAAAGCAAATTGGGATTTTTTGGGATTGAGTGAAATTCCAAATTTACTGCACTTTAAAAACACCTTTTTTAAATGTTGTAGATGATCATGATGGCTGCCAGAATAAACAGTTATGTCATCAAGATAAATTAGCACGGATTTATCCTTTTCACCCACAAAATCAATATCCATAGCGCGCTGAAAGGTGGCTCCAGCATTCATTAGCCCAAATGGCATTTTGGCATACATGAACATGCCCCAAGGAGTGGTAAATGTTGTCTTCTCTTGATCATCTGGATGCACATCAATTTGATTAAAGCCTGACAATCCATCTATAAAAGACATTACTTTGGCACCTGAGACCTGCTGCAACAAATGCTCCATTTTTGGCAGGGGATAGTTATCCTTTTTAGAGCATTTATTTAGATTCCTGAAATCAACGCACAGTCTGATTTCTCCATTCTTCTTCCTCACAACAACCAGATTGGCCACCCATTTAGAATATCTGAGAGGCACTATAATCTTAGCAGCCAACAACTTTTTAATTTCTTTCTCAACTAGAGGAAGGAGCATAGGATTCATTGGTCTCAGCTTCTGTTTGAAAGGAATAGTGTCCTTCTCAAGCAGAATTTTATGCTACATTATATTCCTGTCATATGTTTTCAGATCACTGTATTCCCAAGCGAACACATCAGCAAATTGCCTCATTAATTTGCAATATTCAGCACTCTGATCAGCAGATAAATTAGTGGACAGATTTATGAATTTGGGCTAACCTGGATTTCCTATATCATGCTTACAAACTGCAGACTGATCTTCTTTTTGGGTAGCTTTGTAAGGCACATCATTGTGGTCAAACAATCTCTCAAGAGGAATTAGACCCTTAGGGATATGGTTACTAGGAAGCTGGACTATGCTATTCTTGCCAATTTTATTTCTAAGTTGGGCCTTGTGATCCTCTAATAAAGCATCATTATTTTGATCAATATGCATTTCAAAGAACTCATCAATGACTTGAAGGAACCTATTTAACTCATCATCATCATCAAAAACCTTCCAATGGTGAACATTATCAGGCACAGAGGGTCTATACTTCATTTGTACCTCATAAACTAATTTGGGAGGCGATGGAGGGATGAAAAAACTAGCAGAGACAACAAGGGAATCAGCAAGCTGATTTTGGGCTCTAGGAATATATGAAATGCAGAAAAATTCAAAGAATTATTTGACTCTCCATACCTCATCTCTATAAGCTCTCAGCCTTGGATGCTTTGCTTGGAATTTTTTATTTACTTGCTGAATTATCAGATCAACATCTCCAAACACCTTTAGATTTTTTATTCCTCTATCTTTGGCTCCATGAAGGCCCAACAGGAGTGCTTCATATTCTGCTATGTTGTTTGTCACTTGAAAAACCAGCTTTAGAGACAACTGAACTGTTTCTTGTTATGGAGATACTAGCACCACCCCTGCGCCTGCAGTCTCCTTGGTACATGCTCCATCAAAGAACATCTCCCAAATTTGACCTCCTATATCATGCACAGCCTGAGCTGTTGGTTTCATGATCTGTAATGCAGCCTTCTGAGATTCTTCTATTTGGAGAATGCAAGCTCCAAAATCAGTGTCCACTGCATATATGGGATGGTTTGTAGGATTCTTCTCATCACTAATGATATATGCCAGTTGTGATTCTCTATATAACCTCCTGCTTTTTCCTCCAAACACTGGGACCGTTGCATAAGATAGATCATTCTGCAATGTCCCACCTAGTCTCTTCATCCATCCCCTAGACAACATCATACCAAACTTCAGAGGAACATCAGCCACCACTATATCCATCATCATACTTTTCATGGGCAGCTGGGTTAAGGTAATGGCCAGATCCTTAATTAATCCAAGGCATTTTACCTTCCTTGAATAAAAAGAGAACAAATCATGATAAGGTCTAGTGTTATCAAGGCCTAACTCTACCATGACAGTTTTAGGCATTAGATTGTGGCTGGCCCCTGTGTCTAGCAGGCAATTGTGGACGATCTTATCATGGATAGTTAATGAAACATAGAAAGATGGAGAGCTATTATCAACAGGTTCAATCATGGGTCTAAGCACAATAGCAGGCTTGTCATCTTGCAAATTGACAGAGTCAATGGAGGTTTGTTTAGATTATAGTTCAAGGGCTTCAAGGATGGGTTTTCTGAATAATTCACTCTTCACCAATTCAGCCAGAGGCATGGATATTTTCAATTTCTGAATTTCTGACTCAAAACTAAAAGAAGAGAATACTTTATCAGCAGTTTTTACCTCTTGAACTGGAGCTTTGAGGGTGATAGGATCAGCTGCTGGTCTTCTTTGCCTGCTATTCTGTGGCATTGTTTGAGCAGCTGCTTCTTGTGCCACATTTTCTTTGATATTCTTTACATTGGATCTTAGATTATATCTTTGCTGCTGCTCACTAGATTGCAGAACAGCACCACTGTCCCACCTCTGACTGTTTTGTTCTTGCAGCAATGACTCTTCATATTCGGCCAATGTTAAAATGCAGCTCTGCCTTTATCCTCCAAGCAGTGAATTTCATCCTCATCTTCCTCAAATTCTTCCCCCTCCATGACTGCATTCTGAAAGGGAGCTTTAACCTTATGATATTCTTTTGCTTCTTCACCCCTTTGCATAATTTGTAGCTGCTCATTTGCTTTTCTAAATGGGTTTGGATTTCTTGGAGCAAATGTGTTTTGCTACCTTGTTTTGCCTGAAGTCTGCTCAACCTTTAACTTAGAAATTTCAGCAGCCAATGACTCGATCATTTTAGTCATTTTCTCTAATTTAGGCTCTGAAGTTGATGCAGTGGAAGAAGAAGCCTCACCTCTCGGCCTTCTTCTATTAACTTGACTCTTTAACTTCTCTGCTGCCAAAATATTAGATTCCACCTCCAGGGCTGCCTCTTGCATATCACCCAGAGTAGCACATCGTCTTTCTCTCAACAATAAGCAGAAATCAGAGTCAAAAGCATTGGCATATGTGAGTTTGGCGGCAGTGGGGGTAGGCTTTACCTCAGCTAGTATTTTACTATACATTCTATTAAATCTTTTATTTAAGTCAGGCAAAGACTCACCCTTTTCTCTTTTCAAGTTTCCAAACTCTGTATGATAATAAAACAAGTCCTTCTTATCTCCCCATTGCTTCAAAAATACCTCATCTAATGCTTCAATATCGGTTGTGGATCTTTGGGGTAATTCTCTAAACCACTTCCTAGCCTCTCCATCAAGGCTTTGGACAAAAACTCTCATCCATACATCATTCTCATTTATATCTAAATTATCAGCATAACTGTAAAAGGCTTCAAGATGTTTTTCTGTTGTCACTCCCTCTGTTCCAGTAAATTTAGGCATATATTTTTGATATTCTCCCACAGGCATAGGATTTAGAGGCACAGGCAATACTAAAGGTCCATATCTAGCAGCAACAATCCTCTCAATCCTAGTAGGGGCTTGTTGTCCTGCCATGTTTTGAATATGTGGAAGAACACTAGCAAATGGAGCAGTAGGAAATAATGTAATGGGTGGCAGAGATATTGGGATGTTTTGGACAGTATGGGAAGCTTTCTTTGGACTGAGATTCAAAGGGGAACTAACTACACAAGGGGCTGAACTAATCTCTGAAGGAATTTCTTTATTAACAGTGTTGGGCTCTAAGACTTCAAGCTGTAATTCTTCAGTTATAAACTCATCTTTCAGAGATAAATTGGAGTTTTTAGGCTTACCTGATCCTGATGCCCCTTTCTGTGATGATTTCTTCGATTTAACAACTTTCTCAGGGTCATGCAATGGTTCAGCTGGAGATTTCTGCGGATTTCTTCTAGTATGCCTCACAAACTGAGCCAGAACTTCAAAGTGGAGTCACCAAAGGATGGTCTTCCACCAATGGAGTCACCAGACAGAAGATTACAACCAATACTATGTTCAAACCTTGTCTGTCATCAAAGCTTGAAACTATATCGTTTTCCCAGGGAAGCTTGAGCTCCAATTCTCCTCTCCCCGGCAACGATGCCAATTAATGTTATCACCCCAAGAAACTCACCTAGGTTGTAAATCAGTGATGCTCAGGAACAATACAAATTCAACAATTATGGTTGGATAAGATGATGGATAAATGGAGATATGCTGCACCTTTAAGCCAGATAACCACTCCTACTATGACTATCCCCAGACATGGGTAAAGACCCCCAAACTACAAGGCTTTCAACTACCAACTACTCACAGTTTAAGGTAAAGGTGATGATGGAGAAGACTAATTACACCGGCAGATACACAGGACCCTGTGATGGCCAGCTCCAACCAGTCAGAAGATCTGTAGAACTATTGTTTAATACACAGACAGGATGACAACTCCCTGATGTTAAACAACAACAACCTGCAAGCAATTTTAATGAACCACTAAATTATAATATAGAGGTGGGATGACAGACCCTCTGATATTAAACATTCACAGCACATCAAATAAATTCCAGCAGTCACAGCCTAGAACAAGAAAGAGAAGTGGAAAGTGAGCAGGTGATAGCAAAAAAAGCTTGTATTAGTTGAAAATCAAGACGAGAGGCTGCAGGTCTCATAGTATTTACAGTCTCCAGAAGTTAAAGGCAACAACAAAACTATCATTTATCAAACACTCATCAATCGCACTACATCTGTTTTTTGAGTATATATGGTGTCTCATTACACAATCTCCCTGTTAGCTATGCGTGGAGGAGCCCATAAATGGCCACCAACCACATTTACATTTAGAAATGGGGCTGCTGATACAAATCTGGCTGTGTTGTAAATGGATTTGACCCCTCTAGTGCTCTGCAGTCCTCCTTTGAGCAGGTGGCGTGAAATACCAATGGAACCATAACCATTGAATGCTCTGAACTCCCCAGTGGTGTCCTGCTTCCTCCTCGGCCATACTGCTGATTAATTCCTGCTGCTGATCATTAAAAACGGCTCCATTATGACTGTGCGGCCTTAAAACAGTGAAACGCTGCCCAAACTGTTCATTCCCGCCCATCACTGCTTCAATTTTGACTTTTAAGAGGTGCATGCATGGTTCACTTCACGGCTTCTGCTTCCACAAGCTCAATGCTGCTTCGCCTCTGCACATTTACGAATGCCATTGAACTTCATTTAATGTTTTTCTGAAACGCTGGTCAACCAAACTTTTACTCCACGTAACATTTATTTGCTGCAGGTTGGTTGTTGTCCATCAACCGTTGATCTGCCCTCAAGAAACCGAACGGTTGAGGTGAATATCAAAAGCCCTTTCTTGACTGTCCTTTAAGTCCCGATAGAATGGCTGTTTTGGAAACTTACATAGGACGCATGGCATATTTCTATTACATCGGGCTCGCTTGTACGAAAACCACTTGCTGAGAAAAAGTGGTCTGATAAGGTTGGCGGTTTCCTTTGTATTTGAAAACACATAAATTGCTGCAAAACACAGGAAATTTGCTTTTGGCGGACTTAAAAACATATATATTTTACTTCCCGGCCCCCATCGGGTCGCAACATAACTCATGGTAAAGCCCACCCCTTTGTTATCGCCGATAGCGATATCAGCGATCGCTCATTGCTAATGCCGATGCGATATTTCTATGGACCTGATAATCTATCAAAAGGAATTAATACCGCCGTCGGGTCCGGCCCATCGGCGATTGCTCATTTATATGGAAAAGGCCATGCTCCATTGGAAACTCCGATAGCGATACGCCGATAGTGATATCGACGATCGCTCATCGGCGATGTATCATGTCGTTTCTACTGCCTCCTCCTATTGCGATATGCCGACGCGATCTGGACCATTGATCGGCCAGATCCAACGGCTGTGATTAATTCGGTCCCTTATGCATGCGCTTTTGATTTTTACATGATTTTTTGGGTATTTCCGCCTCCCGATAGTGTATTTCTGCCCTCCAAAGGGGTTTCCCCTTGCAATTTTTTCGATCGGTGGAAGACTTTTAGCCATAATTTGAGAATTTGAACAGCAACCATGGATCCTTTGGCACCATTAAAAGTGTAATTGCAGCCTTTGAGAGTGTTTGAATCCATTTTTGATGCTTTTTCATAGCAAAGCTAACAGATCCCTGGTAAGGAAAGGTTGGTACATTGTATTTATGCAATGGTATTTCTAATCTTGTTAATGCTTTAACCTCTACAGGAGAAGATACGGCATTGTGGCATCATAAGCTCGGGCAGATGAGTGAGAAGGGGATGTAGATTCTTCACTCAAGAAATTTGTTTCCAGGTTTGAAGCATGTTGATTTAAAATTATGTGAGAATTGTGTTTATGGAGAATAGAAGAGAGTCAGATTCCTTAGAGTTGGGAAAGAAAAGAAGAGCGAAAAATTAGAGCTTGTGCATACAGATGTATGAGGACCTGCTTAGGTATCATCTCTTGGTGGCTCTCATTATTATGTTACTTTTATTGATGATGAAACCAAAAAAACTTGGATTTATTGTATTCAAAATAAATCTGATGTATTTGATACTTTCAAGGAATGGAAAGCTATGGTTGAAAATGAGACAGGAAAAAGGTTGAAGTGTCTCAGATTAGACAATGGAGGTGAATATTGCAGCAAAGAGTTTGATAGGTACTATTCAAAGATTGGAATTTGCAGAGAGAAGACAGTTCCAGGAACACCACAAGAAAATGGTGTGTCAGAAAGGATGAACAGGACAATCATGGAGCGTGCAAGGTGCATGAGATTGCATGCATGATTGCCTTTACAATTTTGGGCAGATGCTGTAGATACTGTTGTTTATCTAATAAACAGAGGGCCTTCAAGTTCCTTGGATGGTGGTATTCCAGAGGAGGCATGGACAGGTAAAAAGGTAAACCACTCTTTTTTAAAGACTTTTGGTTGTGAAGCCTTTGTCCACATTAATAAAGAAAATAGAACAAAGCTTGAGGCAAAATCAAAGAAATGTACCTTTATTGGATATGGTGTTAATGATTTTGGTTATCACTTTTATGATTATGAAAAACACATCTTCATTAGGAGCAGAGATGTCATATTCAATGAAAAGGTTTTGTATAAGGATCAATTGCAAGAAAATAAAGAGGGAAAAGAAAACAGAGAATACAAAGTGCTTGACGAGATCACATGAAAAGTGATGGTGCCTGAAAATCATAATGATCAACAACTAGAAAAACAACCACAACATCAACAAGCAACTCAAACACCTGAAAGTGGTGTTAGAAGATCTACCAAGATAAGTAGACCCCCTGAACGATACTCTCCTTCATTATATTATGGATTGTTGACTGATTCTGGTGAACCAGAATGTTATGAAGAAGCAGTGCAGGTAGAAACCAGGAAGAAATGGGAGCAAGCCATGAAAGAAGAGATGGAATCCTTAGCACATAACCAGACTTGGGACTTAGTCATGTTGCCTGCAGGTAAAACAACATTGCAGAATAAATGGGTTTACAAGTTGATGGAAGAAGATGGAGGTAGAAAAAGGTATAAACCTAGACTTGTGGTGAAAGGGTTTGCACAGAAAAAGGGTATAGACTTTGATGAGATATTTTCTCCTATTGTTAAAATGACTTCAATCAGAACTATTTTAAGTCTAGTAGCAGCTGAAGATTTGCATCTTGAGCAGTTATATGTAAAGACAACCTTTCTCCATGGGGATCTGGAGGAAGAGATATATATGCAGAAACCACAAGGATATAAGGTAAAAGGGAAGGAGAAACTAGTGTGCAGGTTGAAGAAGAGCTTGTATGGATTAAAACAAGCTCCAAGGCAGTGGTATCTAAAATTTGACAGGTTTATGTCTGAACTAGATGTCACTATGATCATTGTGTTTATCTCAAAAGGCAAAATGATGGCAGTTATATTATATTGTTATTATATGTAGATGATATGCTTGTTGCAGGTTCTAACATGCAGGAAATAAATGCGCTCAAAAGAAAATTGGAAAACTCATTTGCAATGAAGGATTTGGGTGCTACAAAACAAATCCTTGGTATGAGAATAACTAGAGATGGGAAGAATCGCAAATTAACATTATCTCAAAGTGAGTACATATAAAAGGTGTTGAAAAAGGTTTAATATGCAAAATGAAAAACCAATTAGTTACCTTTGGCTAGCCATTTCAAATTAAGGAAGGAGGAGTGTCCCAAGACTCAGGAAGAAATGGCTCATATGTTTAAAGTTCCATATGCATCAGCAGTTGGAAGCTTAATGTATGCAATGGTCTGCACAAGGCTTGATATTGCACATATAGTGGGAGTTGTAAGCAGGTGCATGAACAATCCAGGAAAAGAACATTGGATGGCAGTGAAGTGGATTCTTATGCATTTGAGAGGTAACACAAATCAATCATTATGCTTTGGTGGTTCAAACATTGCTCTACAGGGATATGTTGGGTGATAGAGATAACAGGAGGAGCACAATAGGATATGTGTTTACTGTAGGTGGAACAACTGTCAATTGGGTCTCAAAACTGCAAAATGTTGTTGCACTCTCAACAAAAGAAGCATAGTATGTTGCTGCTACTGAGGCTAGTAAAGAAATCATTTGGTTACAAAGGTTTCTAGATGAATTGGGTAAGAAGCAGGAGTTGGGAAAGTTATACAGTCACAGCCAGAGTGCCATACATCTTGCAAAGAACTTTGCATTTTATTCCAAGACTAAATATATATAGCTCAAGTACCATTTCATATGGTCAGCGTTGGAAGATGTACAGTTGAAGCTGGAAAATATATACACTAGCCAGAATCCTGCAGATATGTTAACAAAAATTGTAACCAGGGAGAAACTGAGAATCTGCTCAGTTTCATTTGGTCTTCAAGTATGATGAAGAAGATGAGAAACAACCACGTCCAAAGTGGAGTCATTGTCTATTAAATGAAGCAGTGGTGGAGTTGCTATAATTAGTCTCTAAGTGGGAGATTGTTGGGTGTGGAACTTGATTATCTTTTGTATTAAAAGGTATCGCCGCACTGGACCCCATTTCATAATGGGGTGGCAACGCTGCCCATAAAATATTATCTACAGGGGGGTCCAGGGGGGGCAGCTGCGACCTTTGGGAGCCCCCTCCCCAGCGGAGGATGGGGGCAGCGCCCCCGAAGCTAAGAACATATGTAAAATTGCATTGTAAAATGTTGTAATCAATCTAGGCTGTTCATTAGGTGGAGATCTGACGGTAGAAGTTATGTTTAATTTAGGGTTTTTTTTCCCTCGAAGGCAACCCCTCGCTATATATGAGGGAATTGTATTGCATCTATGTAGATCTATATTCTGAGTGCAAAAGAGAGAGGAGATTGAGAGAGAAGAGGGAATTACAGCGGATCTGTTGTAGGTTGTATCTCTTCAGTTTGCTGGATAATATAAAAGGAAGGACTGACTGTTTCTCCGTCGACGTAGCCCCATGCTCCCTCTAAAAATTAATCGTGCCCAATCCAATAACACTATACTTCCCATTGCCACCCATCTCAATATGCATCTAGAGATATTTCTCCTCCAGGTCATTGAATAACTCTTTGTCTCCAGTCATGTGAAATGAAGATCCACTGTCTAAGTACCATACACTTCCTATCATTGATGACACCATATAATTTGAATTGAGAGGCCAAAGCATCACTCGCTGCTCCTCCTGAGGACTTATTCTTGGACTTCTTGAGTGGACAATTTGTAGCAAAATGACTTAGCTCATGACAATGAAAGAACTTACTTCTTTCATGTATTTCTTCTTACCTCCATGATAACAATCCGATTTGGAATGGGAATATTTCCCTTTCCCCTTCTTTGCCTTAATTTCTAAGGCAAAATTCTCTTCATCATTAGTCTTTGATGAAGAGTCATCCCTGGTGTTCCTCCTGATCTCCTCCTGCATCAAATCTGACCACATTCATTCCCAATCTGGAAACGTCTCCCAACCATTGACAGAGTCCTGATAATTATGCCAACTCTTTTGGAGTCCTAGAAGAGAAAGTCTCACCATATCATCCTCAGCAACCGTGATTCCAATACTTCCAAGTTCATTGTGACATTGAGTGAACTTGGTCAAGTATTTTGGAATAGTCTCACCTTTCTCCATTTTTATTTTTCGAAGTTTTTCCTTTAGTGCCTATTTCCTTTGGTCACTGTTGTTCTGATACAAGTCTGTCAATGTTTTACACACAACATATCGAATTCCCTCAAGGATTATCCGCCTCGCCTTCGCCACACACTTCTTCCATTCAGCCAAATTTTGTGCTTCCGATGCTGCTGGCTTAGGAATTTCTTGATCAAAAATTCCTTCAATCCATTATCCTCTAGCACAACCTCCATTCTGTCCCTCCAGGCTATAAAATTTGAGCTTGTTTTCAAGGCATACTCTAGCCGCAAACTGTAGAATGCCATTTTCTGATCCTGAAGTATGTATTGCAAATTCAAATTTCACCTGTAACACAAAACTCAAAACTTCCAAATCTCCTCTAGTATAATGTCTTCAGCTTCGATACCATGTAGAAAATCCTGTAGATTCACAATCATGCAAATTACTAAATCACAGGACAAGAATCTACTTCTACTTTCAACCAAAGGAAGCCAATAGATCGATGAAAACAATATGAAAAAGAAGAAGATAAATCAATGGCACATAACACAAGATGTATCTGGGGAAAGCCACTATTCAAAACCCTTCTATCTGTATTTCATATATCATAAATATGAGTGAAGATACAAAGCTTGTTCTCTATAGAACAATTTAGCACAAGTATGCTCAACTCTCTTAGCTCACAAGCTAGCTCTTGGCCAACACTTAACTAATTCTGCAGCTCTCCAAGCTCCTAATCTCTTGTGTAATTCCTAGTATGAATAGCTTGTATTTAAAGGGAATTCATGCTTCCAAAACTATGCAATCCAAACATAGGATCAATCTCTTATGCATGTATGATATCTACACTCCAGTAAATAATACCATTGATAGTACACTATCCCTACACTCTAGTCTCAACTAGGTCTTTCTCTGAACTGACATGCATGAGTTTCTCATAAGGGAATCTTCAGTTAACTAGAGTAGCACTAGTGGATGCACTATTGCACCAACTAACTATTAGTCCTCTATTAGTTCCTCAAATCGTTTGGAACTAATTTAACTAAACTTAACTCAGTAAACTGAGTGATCTAATTTCCAACTCATTTTAAACTCATAAGGAACCACTAAAATTTAGGGAGAAAATATACATCACTACAGAAAGACTTCCAACTCAAAATTTCTAGGATAATTAAGTTAATTAAACTTAATTAATTATTTACAAGTTTCTATGAGAATAGAATTTGATTTTAATTCTTAGTTTAATTCAAGGACACATTAAACTGGAATTTCTTGTTTCCATTTCTCAACAACTCTTAGTAATGAATGCATAATATGACCAGGTATGATTCTTCTACAAACCACCCAACCATACATTGGGTTGAACCAAATCTCTCTTTCAGCCAATCACCCCCGTGCCATATTTTAAGCATGAATGCGTGATCTCATGAAACAAATCCAAAAAAACTGAACTAGGGCTTCTAGAGGTGAAACCACCTCAAGCCTGAACCAGTGATTCCACCTCACGGTCAGACATCACTAATCATCACCATATTGGTCTCCACTAAAGATATCCAGGGCTCGAGAGAAATGATTCCAACCAAGGCTTCCAGGACTAGGAACTTAAACCCACAACTGTTGTCGGGCTCTAGAGCATTTGTCCAACCAAGGCTCCAGGACTAGTCACTCAACCAACCAAGTGCTCTAGAGTGTTTTTCATGCCAAGGCTCTAGGAATAGTAACTCAACCCAAGCTATTACAAGGCTTCTAGAGAGTTTTTCCAACCAAGGCTCCAGGAATTAATAACTCCACCCATAACCAAAGGAATATGAGAACCAACTAGAAAACAAGAGTAAAAACCACAACACCATGGTTATCCAGGAAATTTAAAGGCTAGGAAAAAGCACTGTCAATCTAGGTAATCCTCCATTACAATGGCATATCATAACTAAATAACCACATGCATATTCCATGCATGCCAAAACTAGCAAGGAAATCATACATAGAACTTGGTACCTATGAGAAAAACCCATTGTAGCTATTGATCCCAATATCACCTTGCTCTTGCATGCTTTTCCTTTGCCTTCTTACTCCAAAATCCCAACTATGCCACACTCCCCCAAGAGTGCTCTAAGAAAATTCTAAGTTTCAAAGAGTATGAGAGGGAGAGTAGAGAGAGAGATCCAAAACTAAACTAAAAAAAGTCTGACAAATGATCCTTAGGAACATCTTTATTAATGCGACCTCCATTTTCTTCAATTTCCATTATTTTCCTTCATTTTCCTCCTCCCATGAATCCTAAGACCTTTCATGTTCCTTTTCTCCTAATTTTCATTATTTTCATAAATAAAATTCGAATTAATTCCACATTGTCTTTCCAAAGCCTTATCCATTTCCTTTCCCAATTTCCATAGCCATTAATTAATCACAAGTGATCCCCATCACTATTTTTTTCCCAACATTCAGCTTGGAATACATGTCCAATGATCAAGGTCTTATTTTTCCTTTATTAACTTTATTACATGGATTTTTGACAAGGGTTGTTATAGAGCCCTCCCCCTTGCGGGAACACCATCCAACGACACCTACAAAGAAAAAGGCTACTAAAAGAAAAACATACTACCCATGGATCTTTACAACTTAGCTCGTTGCAATATTTATAATGATCACCATGTTGAGAAGAAAACCAACATGCGAAACATGACAACATAACAACCATAACGACATGACACTCATACCATGTATTGGAGCTTCATAACACAACCCATGGCAGTATTTACATCCATATACATATGTACATATACCAGAAACATTTTCTCAACCAACGAATAGAAAAGGATTCATGGTCTGCATTTGATCTGCCGCCTCCAATGTCGCTTCATCAGTCCCAAAGTTCTTCCAATGCAATTTAACCTGCTCGATTTCTCAGTTACAAAGCATGAGCATCTCTCTCTCTCCAAAATGCACTAAGGTTATGGATGGAATTCGCCTTCTGGATCGACCTGCAATATAAACTAGTTAATCACATGATCAACATCTTTAACATACTTCTTAAGCAATGACACATGGAAAACATCATGGACTTTCATTGTGTCGGGTGATTTAATTGTGAGTTAAATCCCTATCATTAATTTTCAACATGTGGTTCATGAAATAATGAGGTATATGTATAATATATGTACTAGGTGGTTATTTATCAGAATAGATTAATCTAATGCAATTGAAAGTAATTACAAAGAAAATTAAATCAATCCAATCCAACTCCAATCCAATCATAAATAAATTGAAATCACACTTTCTAAAATGAAAATCATACTTCATATTTGTTGAATTGAAAATCACACTTCACACTTGCTGAATTGAAAATCACACTTGCATAAAATTAGAATAAAAGAAAATAACATAATTACATAATGTTACCAATATTTACAACAAATGAAAAAGAGGTGTGCAAATTGTCGTTGATGGGAGCCCTCCATTACTTAGCAAGCACACCAAATAATTATCACTACTTGGAGATTAAAGTAACATTATGTATTTCATAAAATGAAGTTGGAGAAAAACTCCAAAGATAGTACAAGAATTCAACTATCTTCTTCTCTATCCTCACTTTACAAGTTACATCTTGGATGGAATTCTAAAATCTGGAAATTGGAACTTGGAACTTCCAACCCTTTGTATGAAGGATGCACTCCCATTTATACAAAAATTGAAGATAACTATTAAATAAATATAGATCCTTAAATATCTCCGAAATCCATTTTTATCTCTTGTGGTTACAATAAATCACTTAAAAATATAAGATGCAAATCCTCTCAAAATTGTCTCTTAGTTTTTATAAGAGACACGTATCAAAACATCCATGATTCTTCTCCTTTGAATTTACTTAGTTAATGATCCACATCTTCTACAAATGTTCCACAAATCTTCATGAGTTTTAATTTGAAATTCGAATTTGTGGTCGGGTGGCCAAATAGGACCCTTCTAGAATCTCCATGTAGGCCTACAATATCACAAAATTCATACTACTTTTAGATATATATGAAAACATGTTAATTTCCTAATATTTAATAATAAATTATCTTAAAATGCTTAAAATAAATTACTTGGAAAGTAATAATGATAAACCCATATAATCATGAAAATGGTTACTTAATGTAGGGTTATGGGGCTATATAGTTACAAAATGAGGGTAAAATTGTGGAAATGTGGGTAAAAGAGGATGATATTTTGGAGGCCTAATAGTCAGGGTCAGTGCAAGTCGATAGAGTAATGTTCCAATCCCTTCAATAATCTTGAAAGGTCCAAAAATTGAGGTGCCAACTTGGCACATGATCCAATCCTCAAGGAGCTATTCCTGGGCTTGATGTGCAAGTACACCTTTTCCCCAACCTGAAAATCCCTAAGAAACATGTTCCGATCTGAATAAATTTTTTGTCTATCATGTGATGCCTTTAAATTATTCTTGATAAGATGCATTTCATGTTCCATTTCTTCCAACATATCTGGTCTTATAAATATCCTATTAACTAGATCACTCCAACTGATGGGAGTATTCCAACTCCACTCGTAGAGTGTCTCAAATAGACTCGTCCTCAAATATTCCTAATACCAATTGTTGTAAGAAAACTCTACCAATGGAAAATACTCTTCCCCATTTCATTGTTGATGCATGACATACATTCTCAAAATGTCTTCCAAAATACTGTTGACCCTCTCTATTTGTCCATCTGTCTGCATATGATAAGCCACGTCGAAGGCCAGCTTTGTACCCAAACCTGCAAACAATTCCCAGAATTTCAAAGTGAAATTAACATCCAAGCCTGACATAATATTATTCGAAACACCATGTAACCTCACTACATCTCTGATGAACACCTATGCCACATCATTAGATGAATATGTAAACTTTATTGGAGTGAAGTGCGCTACTTTTTTCAACCTTTCAACCATAACCATAATAGAATCATGTTGTCTTGATGTCCTCGGAAAACCTCTGATGAAGTGCATGGAAATGACTTCCCATTTCCACTCTGGAAATAGAATCAACTGTATTAACCCACCTATATGCTTACACTTTTCTTTTACCTGTTGAAAATCTAAGCATCTAGCCATAAACTCTTCCACTTCTCTCTTCAAATTCAGCCAATAGTAGAACTTCTTCACTGTTGTCAATGTCTTATGACATCCTGGGTGACCTTAATATAGTTGAGCATGAAATTCCCTCAAGATAAGTTTCTTGAGATCATTATCGTCCGACACATAGATCTTGTCCCTAAATCTGACCAAGCCATTTGTTGTGAGATGATAGTCTAAATCCTGCTCACATGTACCCTGCTGTAACCTATGCATAAGATCCATAAACCTGTCAGCCTATTATATTTCCTGTAAGATCTGATCATGTAAATCTGTCCCATAAGAGCTCATAGTTGTTATATGATTTACCTATATTCACCTACTAAGAGCATCTGTGTAACACCCCCATCCCACATCTACCCAAGTAACTGACCAACAGGGGTAAATATATGATAAGAGGCCACTATAATGGGACTCAACCTCCTAAGTCACCTTAAGGAAGTGGAATCGATAGAAATGTGCCATACAAACCTTCAACATTAGGTACATAACTCCCATAAGCCGTCTCAACCACTTAGGTAACCATCCCCTAGGTCCCACTAATTTTTTAGACCATTAAACCCTCAAATGCTCCCTTGATATGGAAATGCATGCATCTAGGAGGCTCTAGACACTCCCACATGATGTGTATGCATGGGTCTAGGGAATTTTCTCCTTAGAACTGTGCCTACGACTCTAGGATTTGTTCCACCTTTTCAGGCCCAGAGCCCATGTCGCTTTCAAGAACTCAATGACACTTTCAGAACTCAAATATAACAACAAAATAATGATACAAATGCAATTACTTGAAAAAGGACTTAAATGGACCCCTACTAGCCATGACAAACACTTTGTCAAACATGTCATGAATATGTAATCTACAGGTTTAGACAACATATCTGAGCATAGGTGTCTCATACTTATCTATGAATCGCTAAGAAGCATTGTTCACTTATATCATTAGCTGAATTGTCATCTATTAGGTCATATATACATTATTCATTTGTTTACAAATCCAAATATGAGGAGATCCATACATGATCACTGTCATAATACATGCTTATAACCAACATAATAACAACATAAATATCAAGGATACATCAACCAAATAATCCACATATAAACTAGTACATTTACATGTAATATACCAAGGAAAAAACCTATTATTAATGAATTCATAGGCCAACCTACGATGGGACTACCATGTTCCACCCGACCATAGATTGACTGATCCAAATATCTCTTCAACCAATCACCTCCATGCCATATTCCAAGCATGAATGTGGGACTCAAGCCGAAAGAATCAACCAGGGCATCCCAAGTCTAAACCACCTCACCCTCATTAATAGAAACCAGGATTTACCATAATCTACAATGAATCACTAGGCCAAAACAGTAAACATGTAATAATAGGCTTTACCATGATCTCCACCAAATCACTAGGCCAAAACAAGCATGGATGCCACTAGATTTCTCCACCTACACTGTGACGAATTTTCATGTCTCCTAGTCTCTCACACTTTACCATAATACACACCACATCATTAGGCCCTAAACTAAGACCCACTCTCCATGATTTATTGCATATCCATCTCGAGATTACTAGTCCTGATGGAGAGCACTTGCCTCTATTATTTACTGTATGTCTGACCATTCACCAGTCGAGGATTCCTAGGCCGACCGAGGAAACACAAAATACAAATTTACTGCAACCCACATTCAGGTTTAGGGGTTACTATGCCATGTGCTCTTTTATTCAGATATCCACCTTACTCAACATTGAATCCATCCAGAAATCCATCTTAGCCAAAAAATGAGAACCCCATCACACCATGGATATCCATAAATGGCAAGATTCAGCTGGAAACACTGTAACGCTTAGAAAAACCCATGCCATAACAAAAAAGAACCACATGCAATACCATGCATGCCAAATCTAGTAAGGAAAAAACACATTCAAATCGATACCTGAAAAGAATATCGTTGTAGCTTATTGATCCTGCTCTTCCTTGCTTTCTCCTTCCTTCGTCTTTCCTTCTTTTCCTTTCTTGGTCTAATTATAAAGTGCTCCAAGAAAACTCTTAAGTGTCCAAGAGAGAGAGAGTGTTATCGGGAAAACTAGTGTCTATGCAGAGCTGGTAGTCCCACTAAGGCTGGTAGCTACCTTAGAAACAAACAAACTAAAACTACTTTTGTTTTCCTTTATAAGAAATAGATAAGAGGGGAATAAGGAGACCAACCTCTGTCTTGCGCTTGGTTCTTTGCTCGATTCCTCTCTCTTCTGATAGAGCTTTGCCACTCACTTTCTCATCTACCCAACTTCAAAGAGCACCTGTAGAATCAAAGCAGCATAACACTATCCAAGAACATAGATCTATTATCATAAACAATATAAGACTAGATATATATTGACCACACAAATGCATATAACATCAATCATACAAGAATGTGGAGGAAAACTTGAATAGCTTTATTGATAATAAAGAAAGAGAAAAGAGGATTACAACCAATTGTTCTGACCCAGCATCATCCTCTCAGCAAGAAAGCCCTTCTTCACCTCATGAAAAGCTTAGATCACCCAACACTATGATATTGCACCAAGAAACCAGCAGCACTTCCTTACAAGATACAAAATTCCAGCCTCCGGATCTCTGGGATGAGGGATCCATATATAGATGTTTGCAAGGGGGGTGAGTCAGCTTTTGATATTTGATTAGTGTCTGATTCCACTTGGATATTGATGATCTCTTACTCATCCCTGGGCGAATGCAGAGAGGCAAGTGTCACAGGAGAAGTTTCTAGAAGATTCCATGATCCTCCACCTTGCAGATTGACCCTGCCATTTGTCCACTCTCGCCCATCGCACCCCATAGAAGGGATTTTCAAGATGCATCACACCTCCTGTGTGTATTTAGGTGGGATGCAGCGCACTTTGACCATGGAGCAGGTGAGATGGTCCAGTTTTGACCAGTTCTGAGCAGTTTTTCATGGAGAACTTCTGGGAGAAGATGTAATCAGTTGACCTTGTTCTTTTAGAGGTTGGAACAACACTTTTAGGGACTTAAGAGCCCTTGGTTTATGGAAATTTATGATTGGGGTTGCAGTGCCCAAAAATGTCTATAACAGTTGCCCCCTAAAGCATGAGGTTGTTAATCTGTTTTGATGTCGGGTGAAATGCTTTATCATGAGGATCTGAAGTTTTTTTCGAGCTGGAAGGTGACCTGTAATAAGATACAATACAATACATTATCTTCATAATATTTTCATGATCTAGCTGAGGCGGGCATTCCCATGCTCAGCTTTATAAATTCATTTTCATGTACATAAGACAGACAATCGTCTGAGTGTAGACTGATGATTCTGGTAGAGCCATCATCCCTTAGGTTGGATGATTATCTGTGTAGTAATGATGTACATTTGATGTCTTTATTTTCCTGAATATATATCGTAGCCCAGATGGATGAAACTAGATCCAGGGTCTTCAATCTCATTCGATCTTCACTCAAAGTACAAGTCGATCCATGTGAGAGATGTTCTGGAGTCGAACATGGAAAGACATCGCCTGATTACCAGCCAATGATGTAAGCTGTTAACAGGCGCGAGAGGAATCACCGATAATGATGATGACCCTCAAGGTACTACAGTACAATTCACGTGGTGTGAATAAGGGACTTGGCGTCGAACACCACGCAAAATCTTTCGGTCGAAGGCCATTGATGTAAACCTATCACCGAAAGTGAGAAACTTGCCATTGAGGCATGCAAGCTTCAAAGTACTGAAAGGGTTGTTCCTAGATCGACTTCTTGGATAATGAGCTGATGTCGACAAGAAGCGATCCGTCATAGGAGGGCCTTAGTGAATCCCACATCAATGACACGGAACGGAGCAAATGATTTTAATGGAGGTGAAAACGATCTGGTGATATAAGGTTCAGGGTGGCGGTCATGAAAGAATGGAGCGTAAATGTATTGCAATGGGTGAGACACAGGTGAATTCTCTGAGTGACTTCTCTTGAACATATCGGGGACACTGACATGATGGATTGGTAGCATTAACCCCAAATATGTATGGTGTGATGGAACCATGGTGATGTGACCAGTGAATGGAACAACCCAACCCGACTCGGATGCGGAGTGAAAGTGTCATGTTCACGAGCGACTTGCTACCGATAAAGTTTCTTCAAGTTTTCTTCCCAATTTTCCCCAGTCATTGCTGACCAGTACCTCTTTATTTTTGTCAAGCTTGAGGAGGATAACATACGCTTGTTCTATAATTTTCCCTTCAGGCAAACCCATCACTATGTTTTAATAAGCCTGGTGATAGTGAAACTCGTTCTTGTCTGTATGGACAAGTTTGTCGCTATTCGGTTTTAACGAGTTTAACGACAAGGATAACTCGGTCCTTTTCAATTTTAGAGAGTCTGAAAAAGGGACATAAAGAAAACTCCAATAATCCTTTTTCTTCATATAATCCATTGAGTCCGAAAAAGTATAAAACAATACAAAAGGGATGAATTTTCAGTACTTTTAACGAGCCGAACAAGACAAGCGCTCGATCTTTTTGTGTAATGGTCCCTCAAGTCCAAAAAGATTAAAATCTAAATGAGGGATAGCACTTCCGATCCCTTTAACGAGCTGGAGAGGCCAATGGCTCGGCAATCTTTTCATATTTTACGAGTCAGTTGAAAAGATCTTAAAGGAGACTCGTTTTTTAAGGAACGAGTGATAAATTCGGGTAGCAGCTGATTCCAGGTAAGTCTTGGAATTTTCCAATCACGGTAGTGTCACAAGGATGGCTAATAGGATCACTCTTCACAGCTGTTTCTCAAAAGGGTAAACAATCAAATGGAGGTGAATGATCGGCCAATACAGAGTGGAGGTGATTAAGAGAATACGACCAAGGCTTAAAAGGCTGATGATAATGCATTCACAATGGATATTTACCGGAAATTCGTTCATTTTTTAATGAGCTTAAACTCTGGGGGAAAGTTTGCTCGTTGCTTATGTTTATTTTTTAACGAGCTTGAATTCCACGTTAAAACTGCTTGATGCAGGTTTATTTTTTAACGAGCTTTAACCCTGGGGTAACATTGCTCGTGGCAGGTTTATTTTTTAATGAGCTTGAACCGTGCATAACACTGCTCATGATAAGTTTGCATGCCCCTAGCATAATAACACAAATCGAGTTGCATGCCCCCAAAGCTTCATTGCATTCATCTCGGTGGTTGGAATGAAGGTTTACTTTCGAGATCTTCGAAAGACTCGACTTTGATTTTACGAGATCGTAATCAAAGACTCGATTTGGAAAGGGAGTTGTTTCATTTTTTAATGAGGTTGACACAGTAAAAGAACTATCCTCATGACTCCTTGTTTCATTTTTTAACGAGGTCGACACGAGATAAGAACCATCCTCGAAAACTAGTGTCTATGCAGAGCTGCTAGTCCCACTAAGGCTGGTAGCTACCTTAGAAACAAACAAACTAAAACTACTTTCATTTTCCTTTATGAGAAATAGATAAGAGGGGAATAAGGAGACCAACCTCTGTCTTGCGCTTGGTTCCTCGCTCGATTCCTCTCCCTTCTGATAGATCTTTGCCACTCGCTTCCTCGTCTACCCAGCTTCAAAGAGCACCTGTAGAATCAAAGCAGCATAACACTATCCAAGAACATAGATCTATTATCATAAACAATATAGGACCAGATATATATTGACCACACAAATGCATATAACATCAATCATACAAGAATGTGGAGGAAAACTTGAATAGCTTTATTGATAATCAAGAAAGAGCAAAGAGGATTACAACCAATTGTTCTGACCCAGCATCATCCTCTCAGCAAGAAAGCCCTTCTTCACCTCATGAAAAGCTTAGATCACCCAACACTATGATATTGCACCAAGAAACCAGCAGCACTTCCTTACAAGATACAAAATTCCAGTCTCCGGATCTCTGGGATGAGGGATCCATATATAGATGTTTGCAAGGGGGGTGAGTCAGCTTTTGAGATTTGATTAGTGTCCGATTCCATTTGGAGATTGATGATCTCTTACTCATCCTTGGGCGAATGCAGAGAGGCAAGAGTCACATGAGAAGTTTCTAGAAGATTCCATGATCCTCCACCTTGCAGATTGACCCTAACATTTGTCCACTCTCACCCATCGCACCCCATAGAAGGGATTTTCAAGATGCATCACACCTCCTGTGTGTATTTAGGTGGGATGCAGCACACTTTGACCATGGAGCAGGTGAGATGGTCCAGTTTTGACCAGTTCTGAGCAGTTTTTCATGGAGAACTTCTGGGAGAAGATGTAATCAGTTGACCTTGTTCTTTTAGAGGTTGGAACAAAACTTTTAGGGACTTAAGATCCCTTGGTTTATGGACATTTATGATTGGGGTTGCAGTGCCCAAAAATGTCTATAACAAAGAGAGAGAGCGAGAATAATGAGAGAGCTGCAAAACTGAGTTGACAAATGGTACCAACTGATCCTTAGAAGAATGTTTATCAATGAGGCCTCTATTTTCTTCATGTTCCCTTATTTTACTTCATTTTCCTCCTCACGTGCAACCTGTGACCTTTCACCTTCCTTTTCTCCTAATTTCCATTATTTTCATAAATAAATGTCTCGGAAATGCCATTTTCTCTTTCCAAATTCCTTTTCCATTGCCTTTGCCAATTTCCTTAGCCATAATAAACCAAATGAACACCCACACTAGGATTGTTTTCCCAACATTTAGCTTGGAATAAGTGTCCCATCAATCATGGTTGTTATTTTTCCTTTATTAATTTTTATTACATGTAATTTTCACTAGCGTTGTTACAGAACCCCCCCCCCCCATGGGGGACACCATACTTGGTTTTCAACCACAACTATACCTCAACAAAACCGTTGAAAAGCAAACATATTGCCCATGGAGCTTTATAACATAGCTCGATGCAATATTTACAATGATCACCCTATTGAAAAGCAAAGCAACATGACAACATAACAACATGAAAGCTATAATTACATGATACCCATACCACTTATTGGAGCTTTATAACTTAGGTCATGGAAGTATTTATGTCCATATACATATGTACATATACCAAACATCATACAAAAACATATGCCAAAACATATACCAAACATCATAACAAAACTACTTTTCCTCAATCGAAAAACAATGAATGATACATAGCCCGCATCTCATCTTCCATCTCCCATGTACCTTCATTGGGCCCAAATTGCTTCCACCACACTTTAACCTACTTGATTGCTCAGTTTTGGAGCATGATCACCTTTCTCTGCAATGTACACTGAGGCTTCGACTCGAATTCTCCATGTGGCTCCACCTGTAATATAGACAAGTCAATCACATGATCAACATATTTAACATACTTATTAAGTAATGACAAATGGAAATCATCATGGACTTTTACTGTCAGAGTTAGTTCAAGTCAATAGGCTACTAACCCAATCCTCTCAATAATCCTGAAACGTCCACAAAACCGGGGTGTCATCTTAGCACATGATCCAACCCGCAAGAATCTCTTATTCGGTTTGATGTGCAAGTACACTTGTTCCCAAACATGGATCTCCTTGAACAACCTATTCTGATCTGCATAAATTTTCTCCCTATCCTGTGCTTTCCTTAGATTTTTCTTGATTACCTGCAGTTCCTGCTCTATGTCTAGTCTAATCCACACCCTGTTAACTAGATCACTCCAACTGATAGGATTATTGCAACATTGCCCATACAATTCCTCAAACATACTCATCTTCAAAGATTCCTAATACCCATTGTTGTAAGCGAACTCTACCAGTGGAATATACTCTTTCCACTTTCGTTGTTGATGCATGACGTACATCCTCAATATATCCTCCAATATCCCATTGACCCTCTCTGTTTTTCCATCTGTCTATGAATGATAAGTTGTACTAAACACTAACTTTGTACTTAATCCTACAAACAACTCCTTCAAAACTAGGAAGTGAACTTTTCATCGTTGTCTGATACAATCTTCTTTGGAACACCATGCAATCTTAACACATCTATGATGAACACATGTGCCACATCACTAGATGAATACGTAGTCTTCACTGGAATGAAGTGCACAATCTTTATCAACATTCCATAAAAACCATGATGGAATCATGATGTCTTGCTGTCCTCGACAAACCTGTGATAAATACCATGGAAATGACCTCCCATTTCGATTATGGAATCACAATCTACTGTAGAATTCCACCTAGATGCTAACACTCTACCTTTACCTATTGAAATTCCAAACATCTAGCCAAAAACTCTTCTACATCTCTCTTCAAATTCGACCCATAATACAATTTATTCATTGTCGTTAATGTCTTTTGGTAGCTTGGGTGACCTAAATAAGGTTTTGTAAGAAACTCCCTCAACACCACCTTCTTGAGTTCACTATTGTCTGACACATATATCATATCTCTAAACTTGACCAATACATATACCATGAGACAATATTCCACATCTTATACATCTGCACCTATACCGTACCACTACTTGTACCTATATTTGTACTTTGCTGCAACTTATGCACAACCTCCATATACTTGTCATCCTACTGGCCTGCCTACAAGATCCTATCCTATAGATCTATCCCATAGGAACTCATAGTTGCTAAATAATTTACTTGTATCCACCTACTAAGAGAATCTGCGACCTTCTTCTCCTTTCCTTTGATTTATCTTATCTCAAAATCAAACTCACTAATCATGGCCAACCATCTAGGTTGTCTGGTGTTCAGATTCCACTAGTCAAATAGATACCTCAATCCACTATGATCACTAATCAATACAAACCTCCTACCATGAAGATAGTGCCTCCACATCTTCAATGCATGTATGGTCGCTGCTAGATCAAGATCATTCATCATATAGTTATACTCGTGCTCATTTAGTGTCCAAGACTCATGGCACACTACCTATCCTTCCTGCATAAGGACTCCACCAATTACTCTCTTGCAAGAATCTGTACATACTATAAATTATTTATTTGGATATGCGGTATTTAACACTGAAGCATGTGTCAAGAACTTCTTAAGCAACACAAAACTGGCCTCACACTCCTCTGTCCATTCAAACATCTTACCTTTCTTTTGCAATGATGTAATAGGATAAGAAATCTATGAGAAGTTACTGATGAATCTCCTGTAATAACCTGCCAATCCCGTGAAGTATCTCACCTCATCTACATTTCTAGGAGCTTCCCACTGCATGACAACTTTGATCTTCTCTAGGTCCACTTCTATGCTCTCCTTGGAGACAACACGTCCCAAGTAATGTACCTCAGTCTGAAATAAAATACACTTATTGAACTTACCATACAACTGTTGCTCTGTCAACAATCACAACACTGATACTAAATGCTTGACATTATCTTCTTCATTTTTAGAATATACCAACATGTCCTCAATGAACACAATAACAAAATTATCCAATAGGGATGCAAAAAACTATTCATCAAACACATAAATGTAGCTGGAACATTAGGCAAACCGACTGGAACCACAATAGACTCTTAATTCCCACACCTTGTCTAGAAAGTTATCTTGTAAATGTACTCCTTTGTTGGGCACAAGATCCCCCAAGGGAAGTTTTGGGGCTTAAAGCCCATATTTTGGTCCATTTTTTATAATCCCAATGTAAAGATTCCACATTTTGTGGCTGCGGAGTGTGTAGTTGTTAAATAGTCATAGGGTTGTCTGCCCTTAGTTTGATAATGTAATGTCGGTTGTAAAAGATCTACCCATGGTCCGCGAACCATGGGATTGTATAAAGAGAGTGAAGCTCTAAGTAGTGAAGAGATCAATGAAGACGAAGAATCAATGATGGAATGATGTATGAGAGATAGCTCTAAGTAGAAGTCTAAGTTTGGGTCGTAGCGTAGGTAGAGGCTCTGTAGTTGAGTGAGCAGAGGCCTAGAAGTCTGCAGTTGAGTGCGCAGGGTGAGTCGAGTCTGTAATTATCTAGAATTATCAATAAAGGGAAGTGTTATATAATTTCTACATATTTATTTCCTATTTATGCATCTGTTATATTGGGCATGAATTTCACTTCTAATGCTTATATGATGCGTGAATGTGTATAATTGTATTGGTTAAGTGAATGTAAGTAAGAACATTTATTTACATGAAGCTAACTAAGATCTATTAATAAGATAAGTAATATACTTAGCTTAGTTTCGGAGATATCACAGTACACTGCCCTAGCAGCGCGAAAGTACTTCTGCCCCTGGTTAGGGCTGCGCGGAAGCCAATTGTAACATTCCGCGAAGGTACTGAAGGGTAGAGCAGAGGGATAAGAAACCTGCGCGAAGGCAGGTATAGTTGGAATAAACCAACATCACAACCATCTCAAGGGTGCAGAAACTTGGTTCTAGCATCCCCCCATACTGCTTCGGGTGAGACTTCAGTCCGCACTCCGTGGGCTGATGCTGAAAGGGCCAGTAGTGTAGGGATTTGTTTGGCTAACTAACATTGAGCCTGGGTCAGGCCCCCACAAGCCAACAAATGGTTCCATTTCCAGGACCAGAATTTACATGAGAGATGTGTGATGTCATATCACTGGAATCCAACTAAGAAAGAAATCGAAGGTTGGTTGGATAGAAGAATTCACAAGTTCACGGTATAGCAGAACAGAAACCCATGACTGTCAAAAGAACAATGGCTAGACAGCTACATGTATACAAATATCCACGAAATCTTTTTGGCCTCTTTCCCTACTAAACTATACGAGTGGATCATGAAGCTAGTAGATAGCTAAGGAGGGTGGAAACTTGATGGTCCTATTGTGTGGACCCCAGAGCTGGTGTGAAGGTTGGAAGAATCAGAGGATAAGATCGTGCGGGTCGTCGATCATTGGCTTGATCACATTATAGGAGGATTTTTTACTGAGTTCGCAGTTGACACCTCAGTCATCTATAGCGAGGTAGAGCGACGCTTTTCAAAGGACCGCGAGGTAAGTACGTAAAATCTCCAAATACTTGGATTAAAATGTCGTTGTGTGAAAAACAGGTTATGCAGTTACCTTGATGTTTGGGACTACGCGGAGTGGAAAAATTTACAGAAATAAAGGAAATAAGGGTCCAGAGTATAGCCCCTTGATTTCACCACCACGAGGGGATGAAGAAGCGATAGTGAAGTTCTCGCCACGAAGTGTTGTATAGTTGAGAAGACAGGGGTTTCCGCGAATACCACCTCTGCCCACACCACCTTTGTCTTCACTGCCATCACCTCCAACTTCACCCATACCACATCCACCACCACCTCAATTCAGTATGGCAAACACAGTGAAGTTTCCTAAGTTTAAAGGTTTGGGAAATGAGGATCTGAACCAATTCTGGTTCGTTGTAAGTGCTGTATGGGAATCGCAAGGTGTTATAGATGACCATATAAAGAAAGTGACATTGGTTAGCGCTCTACAGGACCTCGCACTGACCTGGTATATTAAGTACTCCAACGATAACTTGAATGCGAGAGTCACGGACATCCAAGTAGCACTAAATAGGGAATTTAGCAGGCCTAAATCTAAAGCGCAGTTAATTGTTGGATTCAAAGAGATCACGATGCTACCAGGTGAGACGCCTTGGGAACTAGATCAAAGGTTGAAATGTATGATCTGCGAAGCCAACATGAATTTGGTAGATGGACAACATCGCGAGTGGTTTGCAGCCTCGCTACTACCACACTTAAGGAGTGCGCTGTTGCAGCAAAAGATAACCACCCAGGCAGAGGCCTTGGAGATTGCCATGAGACTACATGAGACCCCAATGCAAGATCCTAATCTAGGAGTTTAGTAGATCCATGTGCAACTAAAGAATCTGTGCATTGAGATACAAAGCTTGAAGTAGGATAGGACGGTTCGGCCAGAGGTACGTGAAGAAGTATGGTGCGTGAAATGCAAGAGTCAGGGTCATGACAAAGACCATTTCCTGGTCTTTACAAATTACCTTACAGTAGGAGGACTAATGCCTTTAAGGCCGGAAGCTCAAGCAGAACCTAGCGTGACACCTACTTTGTGGTGCGCTATCTGTCAAATAGCAGGAAGACATGCCACAAATAACTACCACTGGTTATAGAAGTATACGCAAACTTCGCAACAGTTGTTCTGCAAATTTTGTAGATTGGTGGGACGTGATGAGCGTACTTGTAGGAGCTATGAATTGATGATGGATAGAACTCCCACCTACAGGGTTCAGTGTGAAACGTGGCCTCTTGACCAAAATGCAAGGATGGTGCGGACAAGATTTTAGGGGCGCGGAAGAGGTTGAGGCGGAGGAGGACCTGGTAGAGTTCGCGGACAGTTGATTTGCTACAATTGCGGAGGGACAAGACTCTATGCCTGTGATTGCACTAATCTAACGTGCTCGTCGTGCAAGTATTGCACGCTGTTTGATCATGAGACAGAAGATTGTCATACAATGATAGCTAGGATAAATGACAAAGGAGCGCTACCGCCTCCCTCGACTTAGAACCTATAGATGATGAGGTCTAAACCACGTGAGGAAGACCCGAATGTAAATATAGTGCTCCGAAGTGGAATCGCGACAGGAGATGACGAGGGGAAACAATCAGAAGACAGTACCTAGGTTCGCAAAGCCCCAACAAAAGAAGCTGAGTTTGATTTGGAGCATGCTTGTGAAGCATTCATGGAAGCTAAGAAGAGCTTCATTGAGGCCTCCACTTTAGGAAGCAAAGATAAACCAGAGCTAGAGATGGACCCCTCTATGCTCACTACATTCCTGGAAACCTGTATGAAGTTATTGCAGGACAGTAAAGTTGTGAAAGGGTTATAGGAACTTATCAATAGATGTGTTGGGACAGCACCAACTGAACCACGCGTAGTCCGCAAGATCAGAAAGCATAAGACAAGGGCGGGACATGAAATGAGACTCACTGCATGATCTAAAAATGGTGCTCTTAGGCTTCTTGTCTAGCTTACAAGAACCTCTCCCATTTCCAAAGCTTAAACATTCCCAAGTATTTATGATTAACCAATGGGAATTAAATATGTGCTTGAAAAGACAGGTGTATGCTTATGTTTGCTTTAAAATTGTTCAGGTGCTCTAAATTGATTTTCTTAGACTGATATAAAGAAAAATAGCAGCAATTAAAACAACAGATGTAATGCAGCAATAAAACAACATAGAACACAACAATTTAATGAGGAGTTCACCCTAAAATCTTGGGCTACATATCCTTGAGCTCTAGTCAACTCGACTAGGCTCTCTGGGATTATGGCAAGTCCTTTTACAAGCTCTTTGGCTCAACTCCATTGTTTTACATAGGAACACTGGGCTCAGAACACCATCTCTCCCTCACTCTTGAAGCTCTCAACCTTCTTGCTCTGGCTTTGGCTTATAGGCTCTCGCGCTAGCTCTTTGGCTCTGGCTTCTTGGCTTTCTCGGCCTCTACACATTCGTTGTTTTAGCAGCAACTCCAACAACAACCCCCTAAACTCTGACATTCAAGGCTTTTAAGCCAATCGGTGATTGTCTGTTCATTTTCCCTCTTGGGCTCTCTGGCTTCCGGCCGTTGTCCTTTCATCTTCCTTCTGGAGTGTTTAACAATCATTGCTAACGTCCCAGGGTATGGTGGCCACCTGTTCCGTAACGGAATGAACCATCGGTGCTTGAAATCTCCAGAAACAGTTGTTCCCTGTTTAAACAAAGAAACACTGCAAAACACAGGAAAATCCACCAAAACATTGTTCATCGGACTTCAAATATTCATAAATCCGCCCTATATTTCCATCGGGTCCACCTTTATGTCACCTATCGCATCTCCATTGTTGATCTAGAAGATCTAGATCCAACGGCTGTGGTTCATTTCGGTTGGCTCTTTCATACGGAGGTTACCACCCGATAAGGGTGGTTTTCTCTCTCCTTAGCTGGGACATGTGGGAGCCAGCGTACGGGATCGGGCGGAGCCCTACCCAAACCACTTTCCGCCTTTGTCCTGCCCGAAATTCTGCTTGTATCGTGATTTTCCCTTTTATATTTGAAATACATTAAACATTGGAAAATCCCATAAAAAGGGCTTTAGACGGACTTGAAATATTGTACATTCTCATTCACAAACCCCTTCGGGTCTAGTTTTCATCGCATCGGTGCTTCCCTTCATGTTTCGTTTAATAAACAAAAAACCTAATTTACATTGAAAAAGTCCTTTTACCAGACTTAAAATATTATATAATTGGGTTCTAAATTCTTATCGGGTCAGGTCATTTTATTGGCATCAGAGGTGGTCGATCGTTGATATCGGTGATTTCAATGTCGCTTGGCCTTGGGTTCTGTGCATATGGCATCACTGATGGCGATTCATCGATCTGATGATCAGTGATCAGCAGATTCGGGTGCCGATATCGCATCTCTGTCGGTCTCCAATCCGATCGATCGGATCGGAAAATCAGAGTTTCTTCTGCTTCTGTTTAAGTTCGTCCCTTTGCCTTTTTCGATGTGATTTCCCTTTTTAAGGGTTTTTTTTCCATTTTTAGGGTTTTTGCCTCTTTTTTTCAAAGAAACTGGGCATCTTCTGCATGTGATAACTTCTGCATCCCAAGTCCATTTTAGCCCATTCAAGTTGCAGTAGATTCAGGAGAAAAAGATATTTGCAATGGGGCTATTTCTAGGAACTTCCTTAGACTTTCATTTTTCCTCTGTGAGGACTCCTATTCCCACTAAAAGAACTTTTGGTCTCCAAAAGACTGATATGCTGATCTGAATAGTACCTGAGAGTAATAATACCCTCTTCTTTCAGCCTCCACGCACTTGCCTTGCATAGTTCCTTTGAACCCAAGTCTTTGACCACTTCCCTTCTTGGATGGGCTGGTCTTCCTGGGAAGAACTATCTTCCTCCTTGCCTTCTTGTAGAACTTTGGTTGAAATGGTCGTAGAAGGTGGTTTGAACTTCTTTGCCTTGACCATTGATCCATGGTGGTTCAAACAAATGTGCTCCACAAAACTTTCATTTGTACCTGTTAGATAAGCTGTCACAACAATTTTTACCAACAATAGAAATACCGACAACGACTGGATGGTCTAAACTCCTGCTTCAACAAAAGAAATAGATTTCATAGCTCGTCAACACCTCCATGTCTTACATCTGCATACAAATGATGGACTAGATGACAAGCCCACAAAACATGCCTTTAAACAAATGACTCTTCAAGTCAAGCATGTAGAAAAATACCATTAGGACTCTTTTTCCAAAAGATGAAACACTTCATAATTATCTCCATTTGGAGACCAAGTTAACTTCTCCTATGTCAACATGGCATCACATGCATGTCAAAGCAATCAACCGTGCAAGTTAATTACACATACATGTTCAAAAACAAGGAAATCATCAACATCCATGTGTTCATGCATCTCATGCTCAGGCATGCATTTCATACTTCAACTTTCACTTAAGCACACTGTACTTTCGAAGTTGAAATGAAATATAATGCAGATGCATCAATAGACATGCAATCTTAATTAGATAAGAACTCTACCCATTTCTTACCAATCCCTTTCAAAGGTACTACCTTTGTCTGCACAACATCATCATCATGTGAATCATCCTGAGACACATCAATCATGGAATCTTCCTTTCCATTTCTTCCATCTTCTATTTCCACTTTCTTCATATTTTGTGGAAGCATTGCTGGATTCAAAGTCCAACATTTTGCAGCAAGATGTCCATGTTTATGGCAGTAAGTGCACTACATGTGCATCCTCTTGGCAGCATGATTTTCCTTTTCCAATGGACCTTTGGCTTCTTGCTTCCTTTCCTTCAAAAGTTTCCTGTGTGTGGCCATTCTCTTCCAACATCTAGAAACATTATGGTTATCCAACCCACAAAAGGTACATGCAATTCTTTTCCCATACATACGTGGAAATTTATCACGCTTTGCATAATCAAAAGGAAAATGTTTAGAACTAGATTTATACCTGCCTCTTTCACCTTTATTGCCTTCATGAGGAGGAGAAGCAAATGAAGAAGTGGCTCCCTTTGGAACACCCTCAATCTCTTCAATGCTTTCAGAGTTTTCACAACTCTTTGGCTCAAGTGTGTGCTTCTGAACACCTACAATGCAACCTCTTCTTGGAGTTGTTTCAATGGCCTTCATGGCAGCTTTGGAACTATCTCCATAAGACTGTCCATAGCCAAGACCCAAATACCTAGGGCTCTCGTCAACCATTATTGGTTCAACAATACCTTGTGCATTATTTCCCAAGCCCTTTCCTTCATAGCCCATCTTGGACATTAGCTTGGAACCATGCCTCTAGTATGTTTTTCAAAAGAACCAATATAAGCATCCTTAGAGGAATTTGAAGACAAACTGGAATGGTTTACCTCTTCTTCAAGGTGATACTTGAATAAGGCTTCTTGGGCAACAAAGAGTTGTGTCTCCAACTCATGCATCCTTTTCAGGTTCATTTTTGTAATATGAAGTTGCCTCTCCATTTCCTGCAATTTTTCAGAAAGCAACTGCTTCTCTTCCTTCATGGAATTTAGCTGCTCCCTAAGTATGCTGCTCTTCCTTCCATCCTCATACATTTATTTCACCATATACATCATGGTGGACAATTATTGCTTCATGTATTCATCAAAGAATCTTGTGAAGAAAGCAGAATTTGAGGACCCACTTGTAGAATTTGCCATTATGCCAATGAACAAAAAAAAACTTCAACAAGATAATAAAGAGCTTATTTAAGCAACCTTTTGCAACAAACCTCTTGTACTTTGGATTGCCTTGAGGTCCTTTGGGATAGAAGAATGTCTTCAACCCTTCTTCCTTCTCATCCTTCTTGGACTGAGCTATCAATAGCTTTCCCTTTACCTCTGCAAAATCAGAAAATAGTCAGTCTACAACAAGCATACAATCAGCCTCTAACTGTTTAAACACCTTTCAGGAAAGCAGTCTTTGCTTTATCAATCAAGAATTCTGATATAACCTTCTTTGAAGGCAAGGTCAATCAAACTTAGGCTCTGATACCACCTGATCTGAAAATGGTGCTCTTAGGCTTCTTATCTAGCTTACAAGAACCTCTCCCACTTCAAAATCTTAAACATTCCCAAGTCTTTATGATTAACCAATGCGGAATTAAATATGTGCTTGAAAAGATAGGTGTATGATTATGTTTGCTTTAAAACTGTTCAGGTGCTGTAAATTGATTTGCTTAAACTGATATAAAGCAAAATAGCAGCAATTAAATTAGCAGATGCAATGCAGCAATAAAACAACACAGAACACAACAATTTAATGAGGAGTTCACCCTAAACTCTTGGGCTACATCTCCTTGAGCTCTAGTCAACTCGACTAGGCTCTCTAGGATTATGGAAAGTCCTTTTACAAGCTCTTTGGCTCAACTACACTATTTTACACAAGAACAATGGGCTCAGAACACCATCTCTCCCTAGCTCTTGAAGCTCTCGACCTTCTTGCTCTGGCTTTGGCCTGTAGGCTCTCGTGCTGGCCCTTTGGCTCTCAGCCTTCTTGCTCTAGCTTTGGCCTATAGGCTCTCGCGCTGGCTCATTGGTTCTCAGCTCTTTGGCTCTGGCTTCTTGGCTCTGTCTTGGCCTCTGCGCATTCACTGTTTCAGCAGCAACTCCCACACAACACCGTAAACTCTGACATTCATGGCTTTTAAGCCAATCAATGATTGTCTGTTCATTTTCCCTCTTGAGCTCTCTAGCTTCTGGCTGCTATCCATTCATCTTCCTTGTGGAGTGTTTAACAATCATTGCTAACGTCCCAGGGTATGGTGGCCACCTGTTCCATAACGGAATGAACCATCGGTGCTTGAAATCTCCAGAAATAGTCATTCCCTATTTACATAGAGAAACACTGCAAAACACAGGAAAATCCGCCAAAACACTATTCATTAGACTTCAAATATTCATAAGTCCGCCCTATACTTCGATCGGGTCCGCCTTTATGTTGCCTATTGCATCTCCACCGTTGATCTGGAAGATCTAGATCCAACGGCTGTGGCTCATTTCGAGCGGCTCCTCCGTACGGAGGTTACTGCTCGATAAGGGTGGTTTTCTCTTTCGTTAGCCGGGACACATGGTAGCCAGTGTACGGGATCGGGCGAAGCCCTACCCAAACCACTTTCCGGCTTTGGCCTTCTCGAAATTCCTCTTGTATCGTGATTTCCCTTTTATATTTGAAATACATTAAACATTGGAAAATTCTGTAAAAAGGGCTTTAGACGGACTTGAAATATTTTACAATTTCATTCACAAACCCCTTCAGGTCCGGTTTTCATCGCATCAGTGCTTCCCTTCGTGTTTCGTTTAATAAACGAAAAACTCGATTTACATTGAAAATGTCCTTTTACCGAACTTGAAATATTATATAATCGAGTTCTGAATTCTTATCGGGTTCGGTCTTTTTATTGGCATTGGAGTTCATCCATCGCCGATATCAGCGATCGAAATGTCACTCGGCCCAGGGTTCTGTGCATATGGCATCGCCGATGCCGATTTGCCGATCCGATCATCGATGATTGGAGATCGGCAGATCTGGGTCTAGATATCGCATCTCTATCGGTCCCGCTTCCGCTTAAGTCTGTCCCTTTGCCTTTTTTCGATGTTATTTCCCTTTTTAAGGGTTTTTTGCCATTTTTAGGGTTTTTGCCTCTTTTTTTCAAAGAAACTGGACATCTTCTGCATGCGATAACTCTGCATCCCAAGTCCATTTTAGCCCATTCAAGTTGTAGTAGATTCAGAAGAAAAAGATCTTTGCAATGGGGCTATTTCCAGGAACTTCCTTGGAATTTCATTTTTCATCTGTGAGGACCACTTAGACTTAGGAGTCTATCCAAATTCCATTTTGGATCACTGCGCAGATCAGAGAATATGAAATGGATCAAGTCATTCTGGATTTGGGATCAGATGTGAATGTTCTACCAAAACATACATGGGAGCGAATGGGGTGACCTATGTGGCAATGGTTTCCGATTCAGCTATGGATGGCGAACCAGCAAAAAATCATACCCATGGGGTGGCTGCAGGGAGTGACCGTGGATATTGATGGAGCGAGCGCACTGGCAAATTTTGAAGTAATAGAGATTGTTGATGACAACAATCCCTACCCTGTGCTCCTGGGAATTGACTGGGCTACTGATATGAATGGGGTAATCAATCTAAAGAAGTGAAATATGACCTTTGAAAAGAAGTCACTACACGTAATAATACCCCTGGACCCCGCTGAAGGATCGCACTATACAAAACCAGTCTGCGACTATGAGAGTGATGATGTCTTGGACTGCATCTATAAGATAATAGTGCGAGACCAAGACTGGGTGAATCCCATCGCGGGTGGGAGGATTACATGGGAGCACGAGAGTTCCTGTACTTCGGATTTCGATGAATAGATAGAACATTGGCAGAATCAGTTACACAAAGTAACTACGCTGAATTGCAACATGATGACTAGGTCGTTGCGCTGCGTGTCGACAAAAGTAAGAAATATGCCTACGAAAAAGCAACACTACTAGGACTTGGAATGGGTATTGCATGCTACACCCGCAAGATGGTGGGGTATGCACAAAGGAAGCTTTGATGATTGGTGTGAATGTAGGAGGATGATGCGACCATGATTTAGGACTCCTAAGATGCGACTGACAGACAAGTATGATGGATAGGATGATTTATGCACGCATCTATCGAAGTGGACATAGGCTTATGGGGAAAGCCACAACTTGAGTGGGTTCACCTGTTCTGTCATATCCTAGATGTTATCCCAATGAATTTGTAAGTAGACACAGAGCTTCTCCATGGGATAGGTGAATGGGCTATCTTGCGCGAAGGATTCATGATGACATTTAGTTTTGAAGACAGGTTTGATGGTATTGATGAAGTGCTACAAGAGGTGAAAGCAACCATTTTTAGGATACCACAGGATCCTTTAGACTTGACATACCCTGAATGTGCTACTTAGCTGAGTCACGCACTAGAATGTTATAATGTAACTACTGAAGAAGAGGATGAAGATCTATAGAAAATTAACATTCCACAGATGGAAGGCCACCGCGAGGTTCAAGGACCACAGATTGAGAACCCTGATATAACCGTGTCGATGAAGACTAGACAGGTGAACATTGGTATGGATGCAGAGCCCAAATTCGTGAAGATTGGAGACTAGTGGGACGACGCGATGGTGGATAAGGTCGCTGAATTCCTCTGCGAATACCAAGACTTATTCCCTACCAAGTTTACGGATTTGAAAGGAATAACCGAAGATCTAGAAGCGATGAAGATCACATTAGAACCCGACGCGAAGCCAGTTAAGCAGAGGCCTTACTGCCTAAATCCGAAATACAAGGAGAAGGTCTACTTAAAGCTAGACAAAATGCTAGTAGCAGGCATCATTGAGCCTGTGGAAGAGTTTGATTGGGTAAGCCCAATGGTGGTGCAAGAGAAGAAGCAGAAGGATGAGATAAGGATATGCGTGGACCTTAGGAAGCTGAATGATGCTTGTGTGCATGATCCTTTCCCAACTCCTTTCACAGATGAAGTGTTGGACAATGCAGGTGGCCAGGAGGCATACTTCTTCACTAATGGATTCCCTAGGTACCACAAATCAAAATCACGTCAAAGGATCTAAGCAAGACAACCTTCGTGATTGAGTGGGGTTTCTTTAAATATATTGTAATGCCGTTTGGGTTGAAGAATGCTCCCGCTATCTTTTCGTGCATGGTTGTTGTGGCATTCAATAAATTTATTCATAAGTTCCTGGAGGTATATTTTGATGACTAGACTATATTTGGACTATTTAAGTGCCATGTATCAAACTTGCACTTGATGTTGGATACTTGCCAAAGATACCAGATCACGCTCAACCTCAAGAAGTGTCTATTTTGCATTCCTTTTAGGAACCTATTGGGGCATGTGGTTTGCAGACAAGGGATAATGGTAGACCCCGGGAAGATCACGGTGATTCTGAACTTGGAAGCACTGAGAAGTGTGAAACAACTGCTCACTACTCTGGGACATACGGGATATTACAGAAAGTTTATCAAAGACTATTCCAAGATCACCGCATTGATGGAAAAATTGTTGAAGAAGGATGTCTCATTCTGCTAGAACGATGACTGCAAGAAAAGCCTGGATATATTGAAAGAAAATATGGTTACCACGTCAATTCTAGTCTTCCCGAACTGGAAGAAAGAATTTCATGTACAAGTTGATGTGTCATGTATAGAGCTTGGGGCAGTACTAACACAGGATGGCAAAGAATGCTTGGACCACCCTATCGTGTTCACAAGTCACATATTATCCAAAGCAGAGAAGAACTATTCCACCACTGAACACGAGGGACTGGCTATGGTGTATGTGCTCTAGAAGTATCAACACTACTTGCTAGGGGGTCACTTTGAGATGTATACAAATCACTCTGTGCTAAAGTACCTGGTCAATAAGCCTGTTTTGAGGGGGCGCATCTGCAGATGGATTTTATTGTTCCAAGAATACAATTTTGAAGTTGTTGTAAAGCCTGGATGATTGATCGTGGGACCTGACCACCTGTCGCGCATTGAGACAAGGGAGGAACCCACTAATTTGGAGGAAGGATTACTTGACTCATATCTTTTTGTTGTGCGCATCGTGGATGGACATTTCGAGGATATAATACACTTCCTAAAAAATGGAACTGCACCGGAAGGATACTTTGTCCAGCAAAAGAAGGAATTAGTGGTGCATGTGACATATATCTCTGTCATTGCTAGGCATCTATACAAGATGGGGAATGATGAGATACTGCGAAGGTATGTACTTGAATTTGAATGAAGCAGCATCCTCACAAATGCTCATAAGGGTGTTGCGGGAGGACACTATGCAGGGAGAGCAACCACGCAAAAGATTCTACGTGTAGGATTATGGTGGCCAATCCTTCATCAAGATTCAAAAGCATATTGCAAGGCGTGCAACGTATGTCAAAGAATAGGTAAGCCATCATGGAGGGATGAAATGCCTTTGAATCCACAAATGACGTCGCAACCTTTCGAAAAGTGGGCAATAGATTTTGTAGGACCTATTCAGCCTCAATGAAAGATAGGCGCGAGGTACATTATCACTGTGACAGAGTACTTGACTCGTTGGGCAGAACCATAGTCGGTGAAGGATTGCACAGGCGCGACAGCTGTGAAGTTTCTATTTGAACATGTACTAATGAGATTTGGATGCCCAAATATTTTCATGAGTGATAGAGGTATGCACTTTTTGAATGAAACGATCAGCGCACTAATGGAGGAATTTTAGGTGTATCACCAAAAGAGCACACCTTATCACCCACAAGCTAACGGACAGTGGAGGCATTCAACAAAGTTCTTGAAACTGCGCTGACCAAGGTATGCAATGCTCAACAAAGTGATTGGGACCTATGCATACCTGTAGTGTTGTGGGCTTATTGGACAATGTGCAAGAAGTTAACGGGTCATACACCTTTTAGGCTAGTATACAAGGTTGAAACTGTGATTGCTATGGAATATATCGTGCCTAGTCTCTGCATAGAAGCACTCACAGGTATGATGAATCACGGAGCCCTAGAAGAGAGGCTCGCGTAGTTATATGAGTTGGAAGAAGAGTGATTTTTGGCTAGATTTCACCAGCAGGTCAAAAGCAGCGTGAAAAGGCATGGAACAATCAACATATTAAGCTACGCACCTTTAAGGTGAATGACTTCGTGCTATTGTATGACAGTAAGTTTGATAAATTTCCAGGGAAACTCAGAACGCATTGGCTGGGACCGTATGTTATTAAGGAGATTACCGACGGTGGCGCGGTCTAGTTGGTTAAGTTGAATGGAGATCCCTTCCCAAGAAAAGTGAATGGAAGTCGTTTGAAGCCATACAGAGGTGGCCCAACTATCTGACTAGCTGATAGAAGAAAAGTCTTAGTGCTCTAGGCAGCTGAAAAGAGGCATGGGACTATAAACTACACTGCCCAGGAGCTGCGCGATGTCAAGACTGCATGATGCAGTGAAGTGTCATAGGGTCTGCGACAGTGCGAAGAAAACTGTGCTAGTGCATAGGTCTATTGGAAAGTGACCATTTAAGTCACTATTCATGATTTGATGGTTGGTTTGAGGCCAAATGGAGTGGGCAACAGGCATTTAAGGCGAACTTTATGGGCTAGATTCTTGAAAATCTGCCATCAATCTAGCATTAATGGAACGAATGTGGGGGGAATGGTCAAATTCAAATTCAAAAGGCCCTATAAATTACAAGTGGTTGTCTAGCAAACAACACTTGGAATTTTGATATCTGAGTTGTTGCACTATCAAGTGTGTATGGACCTTTCAAACTTTGAGGCTTTGAGAGCAAGTTCAATGTTTGAAACATTTCCAAAAGAGACGTAGGACCTTCTAACTATACTGATGTCGACACCTGCGGAAGCCACGTAGGAAATTGCAGAAGTAGAAGCCCCAGAGAGCGCTGAAATAATAGTTGAGGTCCCCAAATCACCCCAAACACTCTGACCTAAGAAGGATAAGCATGCCATGATCCCGGTGTGTGTCTCACCCAGAAATCCACAAAGGACCAAGCTCACCTTGCAGGTAAAGGGGAAGGCCATTAATCTGGAGGCCGATGAGGAGGAGTCTGAAGAAATCCTAGTGGAGGAGGAGGATGTAGAGATGGAAGTTGAAACCTAGGGTGTGGACCCTATTATCCAGTTGTGGGAATATGTTCCTCCATGCAAGGGTAAAGCAAAGGTGTCGACAGATATAGGTGAGAGTAAGAGCTCTTTGCAAACTCCACTTCTCCAAAATGATATTGTTTTTGAGGGACCACACTTGGGATGGGTTACTGTGTTGAAGTTTGAAGATTGGGACCTCGCAGACCACGAGAAGTTCTCGCATTTAGCAACTGATAAGGTAATGCGCCAGAGGATGGACATGACGGTTGGAATGATTGAATTAGAGCCACGCATATGGCTCAGAGGTGTAGAGAAAGTTAGGTTTCTTAACCTGCTCTGTGCGGCGCATTACCACCACGCCCCAGTCGCCATCTTCATCATTAGGCAGTTGCACTGCTTGGTGCTTGATGGGTGTTTGTGGCCAGAAGAGCCCATTCCCATCACAGACCATCTAATTCACTGAATTACACGACTACCTTACTCATGGGAGGATCCAACCAACATTTCAAAGGGAAAAGGTGGCGAGTTAGCCCTTGCGAAAGCAATGAAGAAGAGGTTCAAGTTGGAGAAGAAGGGAGGCTACACCATATCCAGCTTTAACAACCTTGTATTCAAGGTTGCGACACAAATCCTGGCTACGAAGGTGATGCGGAAGTGTCGTGCAGATGAAGTGCCCGTGCCCATGGTTGCACTAGCAGCCCAATGTGCAAAAGGAGTCCAGTTCAGCTGGGCAGACTATCTATGCGGTGAGTTCCTTGCGAATAGTCGCGAAGCATAGGAGCAGGGAAAAATGTTTCACTACGTGTGGCTCCCATTGTCAATAGTACTGGTGGCATGAGAGTTGCCCGAAGATAGCCAATTCCCTTCGGTCGGGTCGGACCTTCTAGAGGCAACGAAGTACGCTTCGCTTTGGATGACCAAGGCCGCGCAACGTATTAGAGAAAGTAAGATTTTCTGGGTGCTAATGGAGATGAATATCTGGATGGGGATCAATCGCAAGTTGTGGTTGTCATCCATAGTATACAACAGTTTACAGAGCTTTGCAGAGTTCAAAGTAGATTTCCACCATGTCTTCATCAGGGTGCGGAAGGACCCTATGAAGATGTGGCATGATTTACCATACCTGAAGACTGACGACGTGATATTCACAGTCCTTGAGTCTTGATCATTGGAGTGGCGCGCTCTAGTTGGCTCTGCGGTGGAAACAGACAAGTCCATTGTGCATCGTAAGAAGGAAGAGACAAAGCTTCGAATGGTGCAACTAGCAGAAAAGTGCAGTAAAGAGGAAGTAGCGGCTAAGGCCCAGGCAACGCGTGATGTTGCGAAGCTGGTGGAACAACAGAAAATAGGAGAAGAAGAGTGCAAAGGACAGAAGTCACCTTCGCCTGAACCAGAGACAAACACAGAACAAGGTGGTGTAGACCCACAGACAATGTCCACCTAGCTCAAGCATTCATGGCCACGAGAGCAAATGGTGCCATGGAAGAAAACAAAGGCATCAACGACATCTTTCGACCTAATCACCCTCGCTAAGGGGGATTTACATGATATCGACAAAATGGTGAGGGATGTCACCACAGAAGCCCTCCAACAATTTGAAGAAGAACAACAGCTAGTATTAGGGGCTCTTCGAACAGAGTTGCAGGTCACACTCCACAGGCTGGCATAGTGTCCACCAGCCTTGTGATTGGCACTTTGACTACTGAGGAGATGTTGTGCACAAGGGTGACCAACACGATAGTGATACCACATGGAGCACTTAATACAGAGAAGGAAGCTGACAGACCCATGGTGAGTAGTTTGAAATGGGTAGGATTGAATATGGCCGCACTCCCTCGAGAGACGCTCTACCTCTTATAGGATGGAGTCACCACAGAACTTTGGGCCAGGGAGAGTCGCCCTCTACAGGTAATGAGCAAGCAGTGCATCAACATTGGGAAGTTGGGCCTGCAATGCAACAAGGTAGTGGAGCAAAATAAATAGATAATGCAGGTCATAGAGTAAGCCTACTGTATGGTCCTAGAGTTTGACATTCAGACAGAGGAACCGGTGGAGGTGTGCGTCCACAAATTGGCCACAGGGGTGCACGACGCTCGAGCAGACATGGTCAGTGTTCAGCTGGAGCTGAACCTGCAGATCGGAGAATTACAGTTGAAGGCTCAGCCTTCAACTCCACCGGAGATCATGGAACAATGAACCATCGTTGTTACAGCAACAACAACGATGGTTGACAGTGCAGTGGCAGACTACATGCAGCTGTTTGAACAATCAGTCGAGGTCCTAACTTCCCTACAAGAGGACCCGAATGTAGAGTGCTTAGAGACAGAGGTGCGTGAGCTCCAGTAGAGGTATGACGAGATAAAAGGGATTGCGCAGATGGTTTCCCTTACACAGAGGCTTGCGTGGATGCAGGAGGCAAAGGCGCTCAAGGAACAGGTGGATTCCACTTGACACAAAGAAGTGGTCATAAAAGCACGCCTACAACCATGGATTGATGAGGCTTATACAATTACAGCCTCCATTGAAGCAAATCTCGCGCAACTCCAAGCAACTCAGTAGAGGATCCAGGGCAGTAGTTCAGCAGGAGCGGTCACCGAACAACACATGGAGGAAGTCCAGCAAGCAATTGCTCAGTGCGCTGCCAAAGTTGCAGCGATCGAAACAGAGCTGGGAGATCTTTGTGCTAAGATCTCCACACCTACAGAGTGACTCGAGGGTGAGTCACAATGTTTTTGTTAGGGGCCTATTCGACGTAGGATCACCCAAGGGCAGTTTTGGGGCTTAAAGCCCATATTTTGGTCCAATTTTTGTAATCTCAATGTAAAGACTCCGCATTTTGTGGTCGCAAAGCACGTAGTTGTTAAAGCATCATAGGGTTGTCCGCCCTTATTTTGATAATGTAATGTTGGTTGTAAAAGATCTACCCATGGTTTGTGGACCATGGGATTGTATAAATAGAGCGAAGCTCTAAGTAGTTAAGAGATCAATGAAGACAAAGAATCAATGATGGAATGATGTATGAGAGATAGCTCTAAGTAGAAGTCTATGTTTGGGTTGTAGCATAGGTAGAGGCTCTGCAGCTCAGTGCGCAGAGGCCTAGAAGTCCATAGCCGAGTGCGTGGACCCCTGCAACTGAGTGCATAGGGCGAGTCGAGTCTGTAATCATCTGGAGTTATCAATAAAGATAAGTGTTCTATAATTTCAACGTATTTACTTCCTGTTTATTCATCTGTTATGTTGGATATGAATTTCGATTCTAATGCCTATATGATGCGTGAATGTGTATAATTGTATTGGTTAAGTTAACGCAAGTAAGAACATATGTTTACGCAAACCTAACTAATATATGTTAATAAGATAAGTAAGATACTTAGCTTACTTTGGGATATATTGCAGTTCGTTGCCCTATCAGTGCAAAAGGACTTCAGCCCTTGGTTAGGGCTGTGTGGAAGCCGATTGTAACATTCCGTGAAGGTACTGGAGGTAGAGCAGAGGGATAAGCAACCTGTGCGAAGGTAGGTATAGTTGGAATAAACTGACATCACAACCATCTCAAGGATGTAGAAACTTGGTTCCAGCATTCCCCCATACTGCTTCAAGTGATACTTTAGTCCACACTCCGTGGGCTGATGCCGAAAGGGCTAGTAGTGTAGGGATTTGTTTGGCTAACTAACGTTGAACTTGGGTCAGGCCCCCACAAGCCAACATGCTCTTTAATGCATACCTGATGATATCTGGATCTTAGATCAATCTTCAAGAACATTGTTGATCCCTTCATCTAATCAAAAAATTCATCAATCCTTGGCAATGGATACATGTTATTGAGATTCACTTTGTTCAACTGCATATAATCAATCCATAATATAAGAGGACCATCCTTCCTCTTCACAAACAATACTGGTTGGCCCCATGGAAATACACTTGGCCTAATGTATCCTTTGTCAAGCATCTCTTTCAGCTGCAACTTTAACTTTACCAACCTAGGTGTGCTCATCTTGTAAGGTGTTTTGTTGTGCTAGTCTTGCTCCTGGTACCAACTCAATAGAAAAGTCTACTTCCTTGTGAGGTGGAAACCCTAAAATCTTTGCGAGAAACACATCGTGAAACTACTATAGAACTGGGTACTTGCTCAAAGAATTTGTATCCTCAACTTCCTTACCTTTATCTCTAGAAATATGCATTGCAAATAACACAAACCCTTTTTTGTGATTGTGCTTTGCTTGCATAGTTGTCACCATACTAACTAATGTGGCTTTCTTCTTTCCCTGTAAGACTCTTTCTTCCCCATTGTAATCCAAACACGTAATGGATTTTTCATAACAATCCACCTTGGTCCTATGAAGGTATAGACAGTCCATACCCAATAGCATATTATATGATCCCAATGGAAATACATTCAAGTGCGCTGATGTAGACATGCCATTCAACTCAAATGCACAAGTTCTTACCCAATGATGAACTCTTTTCTTTGTACCTGTAACCAACTGCACTAACAAAGATTCTACATGTACTTCTTTATTCAAACCACACTTATCCACCAAGTCAGCACTAACATAATTATAATTACATCCAAGTTCAATTAAAATAGAAACAACTTGATGAAAAATCTTACTGTCCATCTCAATGATAGATTCTTGATGGTTTTCTTGCTTATTATCGAGTGTTGCATAGATACGAGGAACACTCTAACCAACATCCCCAACAATACGCACCTCTTATGCACTATAGATCTAAGGACTATCACCCTGATTTTGTTGACGATCTCTCTTAAGGTGTTCCTTACTTTATGTCAACTCCTCCAACCATCCAATACCATCACCTCTATGTTGATGTTGTGATCCATGTCCCTTTCTAGTTACATTAAACTTCTTTTGTGGTGCTACATTATCTCTCTTCCGCATTCTGAGGCCTTACTCTTTCAGTTTTCATCTTTACCTTTATCTTTCCCTTGCCATCCTTGATGAGATTTATTCTTATGCTTCGACTTCTCATAACAATGCTTCAATTTCCGAATAATTTCCTCAATTGACCAAGGCTCATCATACTCAATCTGATCTCTAAATTATAATGTCAAACCACTGAAAAATTGTTGAACTTTAGCTCCATGAACTTAGTCATGTACTCTTCATCTGTCATTAGTCCCATGTTTAGCTCCTAATTAATTCTAGGTCCTAGGTAAATTTAAATTCTCCAAAGGCAAAATTCATCGGTCCTTCAAAATTAAATTTTAAGAGGTCCGGGGACTAAGGTAAATTAATTATTTTGATAAATTTTAAGCCTTTGATCCTAGGGTTAAGTCAAAGTAAAAAATTTTGGGAAATTATTTCAAAATTTTAATTTTTGAATTAATTAACATGCATTTAATTGAAAAATTCGAATTTCCTCAAGAATTAAAAAATTTTGACGGATGACATTAAAATAAATTTTAATCCTCATCAATGGTTGAGATTGCTTTGACGAGTATCACTCGAGCTAGCCGTTGGAGGCTTTATCTTTAAATAGGAAGTCATTTGTCAGTCTAATTCTTTGGCCCTACCATCATAGTACCTTTTTGACAAGTACTTCTTCCTGAAAATCCTCTTGAACTCATGCCAACTCAAGTCCCCTATCCTAATGTCTCTGACCTGCTTCACATCTTCCCACTAGAAATTTTCTTTACCTATCAGGCTAGAGATAACAACTATGCGCTTCATATTATATATGTAATTATGCAACTCAAAGAACTTCATCCCAAGTTTCCAAGCCTCTTCATCTTCCATATTCTTCAAATATCCATCAAAATTAAGTGCCTTTTATTTCTTAAATTCATCTAGAAAGTATCCCTTATCACTCCTCCTGTAAGGATGTTAATGATGATGATCATAATGCCTATTAGAACTAGAACTAGAGTAGTACCTATGTCCATCATCTCTCCTATTTGTAGTATCCAACATCCTACCATCTCTCACTGTGTCATCTATATCCGACCTCTAACCACCATGAGACCTACTTCTATATGCCCCATTAGTTCTGTCCTCCTACCCATGGCTGATCCAAAGTGGCCCCTATTGTTGAAATTCTGACGAACTCTAAAGAAGTATTACATTAACATCTACTTGTTTCTCTTGTGCTTGCATGATTTTATCATTGTCTGCCAACAACTCCTTATTTCTTCCTTCAAGCTTCTCAATGTGTATGCTAAGTTAGAAGAGTGACCAACACCACATTTCTCTTCTGATTCATAGGGAGAATATTGGTAGTCAAGCATCTTACTAGTCATTTTTTATCTCTTTCCTGCAAGGCATACTATGTCAGCTAAACCAAATCACAATAAACAAACATACCTTAGAAAAATTTGGGGAGGATATCTCATCTACAAGGTCAACCAAATCAATGTAATACATGTACAAACATAATCATAACAACATATATGCATATAACCAACAAGTGTATCAACACATAAACATCTTTCTAGCTAGATTCCACTCATCAATTCATGACCATATCAACTACACATCATGACCTCACGCATGACAAAAATAACCATACGGATGCACATTTGACAGCATGTAAGCATTAACAAACATATAAATGCACAACCAATCATACACTCATGATGACACAGTTCACAAAACCAACATCCTCTTTCACATGGTGATATCACTACAACCATGACCGACAACATGCATATGCAACAAACATATATACCACAAGGATGATTAACACATGTGAAATAGACATGAATGCATGACCGACACACACCACCCATCCAGTCCAAGGGGCGAACCATGCTCTAATACCACTCTCTAACACCCTCATCCCACATCTACCCAAGTAACTAGCCAACCAGAGTAAATATGCAACGGGAGGCCACTATAATGGGATTAAACCTCCTAAGTCATCTTAAGGAAGTGGAATCAATGGAAACAAACCATGCATACCTTCCACATCAGCAACAAAACTCCCATAAGCCATACCAACCTCTCAGGAAACCAGCCCCTAGGTCCCACTGCGTTTTTAGACCATTGACCCCCCAGACACTCCCTTCATATGGACATGCATGCATCCAGAAGGCTCTACATGACCCCACAACATGGGTATGCATGTTTCTGGGGACTTTTCTCCTCAGACCTATGCATACAACTCTGAAGTTTGTGCCCCTTTTTCGGGCCCAGAGCCTAGGACACTACCTAGAAATCAATGACACTTTTAGAACTGAAATATTACAATAGAATAATGATACAGCTAAAATTACTTGAACAAGGACATGACTAGACCCTACTAGCCATGACATGAATTTCTTCAAACATGTCACAAATATGTAATCTATAGGTTTAAACAATATATCTGAGCATAGGGGTCCCATACTTATTTGAGAATCGCTAAGAAGCATTGTTCCCTTATATCATTAGTTGCATTATAATCTATTAGGTCATAGATACATTATTCATTCATTTACAAATCAAAACATGAGCAGATCCATACATAATCACTATCATAATACATGCTTATAACCAACATAATAACAACAGAAATATCAAGGATACATTAGCCATATAATCCACATATAAACCAATATATTTACACATAACATACCAAGGAAATAACCTCTTATTAATGAATGCAAAGGCCAATGCAGGATGGGACTACCACATTCTCCCAAACCATAGATTGGATGATTGAAATCTCTCTTCAGCCAACCACCCCCGTGCCATATCCCAAGCATGAATGTGGCACTCAAACCAAAGGAACCAGCCATGGCATCCACAGGCTTAACCACCTCATCCTCATCAATAGAAACCAGGATTTACTGTAATCTACACTGGATAACTAAACCAAAATAATAAACATGTAAAACAGAATTTACCATGATATCCACCAGATTTGTAAGCCAAAACAAGCCTAGATGCCATAGGATTTCTCCACATACACCATGAGGAATTTTCCTGTCTCCTAGTCTCTCAGGCTTTACCACAATCCACACCATATCACTAGTCCCTAAACCAAGACCCACTCCCCAGGATTTATCGCATATTCCATCTCGGGATTACTAGGCTTGATGGAGAGCACCCACCTCCAGGGTTTACTGGATATCTTTCCATTCACCAGTCGAAAATTTCTAGGACCACTGAAGCAACAAAAAATATGGCTTTACCGTGACCCACTGTTCGGTTCATGGATTACTAGACCATGTGTTCTTTTATTCAAATATCCACCTCACTTAACTTCAAATCCATCTAAAAAGCCAACTCAACCAAAACATGAGAACCCCATCATACCATGGCTATTCAAAAATGGAAAGGCTATGCTGAGAAAACTATCACACTTGGAAAAACCCATGCCATAAAAACAATGAACCACATGTAATACCATGCATGCCAAATCTAGCAAGGAAAACACACATGAAAATCGATACCTGAAAAGAATCCCACTGTGGCTATTTGATCCTCCTTTTCCTTGCTTGATCCTTCCTTGCTCTTCCCTTCTTTTCCTTTCTTGATGTAATGCCAAAGTTCTCTAAGAAAACTCTAAGTGTCCAAGAGTGAGAGAGAACAAGAGATAATAATGAGATATCTCCAAAACTAAACTAACAAAAGGTACCAACTTATCCTCAAAATTATTTTTATCAATGAGGCCTCTATTTTCTTCATTTTCCTCCACACATGCAACCTGTGACCTTTCACCTTAATTTTCTCCTAATTTCCATCATTTCCATAAATAAATGTGTCGAAAAGGCCATTTTGCCTTTCCAAATTCCTTTTCCATTGCCTTTGCCAATTTTCTTGTCCATAATAAACCAAATGAACACCCACACTAGGCTTTTTTTCCCAACATTCAACTTGGAATAAGTGTCCCATTAGCCATGGTTATTAGTTTTCTTTTATTAACTTTTATTACATGGAATTTTCACCGGGGTTGTTACAATATGCAACTATGTTCTCTTTACCTTTAATTTATTGATCTCAAAGTCGAACTTATTGGTCATGGTCAACCATCTAACTTTCCTAACATTCAAATTTGGTTGGTTAAATAGATACCACAATCCACTGTGATTTCTCATCAATACAAACCTCATGCACTGAAGATAGTGCCTCCTCATCTTCAATTCATGTATGACTGTTGCCAACTTAAGATCATGTGTCGGGTAATTTTTCTCGTGCTCATTAATTTTCCTTGATTCATAGCATACCACCTAGCATTCTTGCATAAGAACTCCACCAAGTCCTCTATTGCAAGCATCTCTACATACCACAAATTCTTTGTCTAGATTTGCAATCTTTAACACTGGAGAATTTGTCAACAATTGCTTCAACATCTCAAAACTTGTTGCACATTCCTTTGTCCATTCAAACTTTGTACCTTTCCTTTGCAATGATGTAATGAGATAAGAAATGTGAGAGAATTTCTTGTTGAACCTCCTATAATGACCTGCTAACCCCATGAATGATTTTACCTCATCCACATTTCTAGGAGCTTTCCATTCCATGATACCCCTTATCCCCTCTGGATCCACTGTTATGCCTTCCTTGGAAACCACATACCCCAAGTAATTTACCTTTGTCTGAAAGAAACTACATTTTCTAAGCTTGGAATACAACTGATGCTATCTTAGCAATCTCAATATTGTCGCTAAGTGTTTCGCATGTTCTTCCTCATTCATAGAATATATCAATATATCATGAATGAACACAATAACAAACTTGTCCAAATAAGGACGCAACACACTATTCATCAAGCACATAAAAGTAGCTGGAGAATTAGTCAAACTAAATGGAACTACAACAAGCTCATAATGCCCATACCTAGTATGGAAAGCGATCATGTGAATGTCCCCTTCCTTAATGTGTACCTGATGATATCCTAATCTCAGGTCAATATTAGAGAACATTGTTGCTCCCTTCAACTAATTGAAAAATTCGTCAATCCCCAACAATGGATACTTGCTCTTCATAGTCGCCTTGTTCATTTTCTTGTAATCAATGCATAACATGGGAGTACCATCCTTCTTCTTTACAAACAATAAAAGTGCACACCAAGGCGATACATTTGGCCTAATGTATCCCTTTTCAAGCATTTCCTTCAATTGAAACTTCAACTCCACCAACTGAAACGTGCTCATCATGTATGGTTTCTTAAATGTTGATTCTTCCCTTGATACCAACTCAATAGAAAAATCCACTTCCCTATGAGGTGGAAACTCTAAAAATTTGGGGGAAATACATCTTGAAATTTTTGTCAGATTGGGTATCTGCTCAATACCTCTACATCTTCAACTTCCTTACCTTTATCACTAGAAATATGCACTGCAAATAACATACACCCTTCCTATGACTGTGCTTCAGCTGCATATTTTCACCATTCTAATTGATGTTTCCTTCTTCTTACCTTGCAAAATTATCTATTCTCCATTGTCATCCAAGCACTCAATATAACAATCCACCTTAGTCCTACGAAGATACATCTTGTTCATACCCAAAATCATACTATATGACCCCAATGAAAATACATTCAAATGTGTTGATGCATGATTACCATTCAAATTGAATGCATAAGCTTTTACCCAATGATGAACTTTCTTCTTTGTACCTGTACCGAACTGCACTAACCAAGATTCTGCATGCACTTCGTTATTCAAACCACACTTATCCACCAAGTCAAGATTAACATAACTATAATTAGATCTAGGGTCAATCAAAATAGAAACAACTCGATCGCAAATATTACCATGCATCTCAATAACAAATGCCTGGTGATCTGCCTACCTATTATCCAATGCTGCATAGATCCAAGGAATACTCTATCAAACATCCTCCACTGTTTGCGCCTCCAGTGCACTATAAATATGCGGTCTACTACTTTTATGCTATGGATAATCTCTCCTGCAATTCTCTCCTCCAAAATTCCAACACGGTAAGGGCTTCTTATCATCACCCTTGTTCTCCTCAGACCAAAATCCCTGTCCTTTGTCAGATGCATTGAACTTCTTATGCAGTGTTACATTCTCTTTGTTACTTGTATATTAAGGTATTGTTCTCTTCTTATCACATTTTCCTTTATTCTTATCATTACCTTTCCAGTCCCACTTAGTCTCAGATCTATGATTTGATTGCCCATAATAATGTTTTAGCTTTCGGATGGGCTCCTCCAATGATCTGCGCTCATCAAATTCAATCATGCCCTTCAATGCTACCAAAAACCCACTGATGAATATTTGAATCTTGGCCTTCTCCTCCTTGAGGTAAGACACATATCTCAATAACTCCAAAAATATACTAGTGTACTCCTCATCAGTGATAGATCCCATTTTCATATCATAGAATTCCTTTTATTTGTCATCATAGTATCTCTTTGATGTTAAAGAAAATAACTAGGTTTGGTTTTCATATTTATATTTCAGTCAAAGAATCAAAAATATTTTATTATTATTACTACAATTACTTATTCAAATATGCGTTTCATGCTTGGGTCATCATTTTATAGATCAAAGTACCCATTGTTGACTTCTAGGTTTTATACCAAGTCATTAGAGTCATTGTCCATTTAATGTGACCCTTCTTGGGCTTTTGTATCATGTAAAAATATTTATTATTTAGTCAAAAATGTATTTAATCACCTCCACACCATGTCATCCCTAATTTCATGTGGTCGATCTACAAGAGGACAATTAGACCCACATAAGAGACTATATATACAAGATAATTTCAATATATTTAGACATCAACTCAACAAGTTAGATACACATCAAGGAAGTGCAGAAAAAATGTGAAGTTCTAGGGGAAGAAGGAAGAAGTACAAGTCGAAGTTTCTGGTCTATCTCTCTCTCTCTCTCTCTCTCTCTCCTCTCTCTCTCTCTCTCTCTCTCTCTCTCTCACTTTTATGCGAATTTACTGGGATATTTGCTGGATCAAAGTTCTGTTGCTGGGAGGGTCAAAATTTTGAAAGTGTTGGGTCAAAGATTCTGCTGCTAGAAGGTTGAAATTTTGGATTTTTTGGGTCGAAGTGTTATTGCTGCAAGGTCAAAGATCTAGATCGAATTTTTTGGAAGGAATGGTTTACTTGGTGGTTGGATGACTATGTCTAGGTTTAAGAGTCTTGTATTATCTTGTCTTAACTACTAAAGGAAGAAGTTTTACTGGGTTTTCCCCTAGATATGGGTTTTTCCCTGACATAATGCCTACATCTTGTGTCTCTTGTTCTTGTGATCTTCATACACACGTAATTTGGTAATTTCTTCATAAAAGATATATAATAAAGATATAAAAGAAGCCAACATAATTCACAAGTAATTATCAAGAAAGATAAATATAACCCTAACTCTACTAGCATTTATTTCTCAACATGGTATCAGAGTTAAGGTCAAGAAAGATTTGAGATCACAATGTTTGCTTGAAAGAAAGGGCTACTCCCTCTATGATAAGATAATTGAAAATGGGATTCAATATTGTAGGAAGATGGATAAAAAGAACCATCTACAACTTATTCAATAAGGTCAAAAGCAAAGGGTTTTTTACTACACTCACAAGTTCACTCAATGATGAAAGTGCATGGATTATTGATAGTGGAGCATCAAGACACATGACAAGAGACAAAAAAAACTTCACACTCTATCAAAGGAATAATATTCTCATGCAGTGGAATTGGGAGACAAAAAAAGAAATGTTTTTGAAGGCCTGGGATCAACCTATTTGAAGCTGGACAATGGAACAAAGCTACATCTCAACAATATACTCTATGTTCCAGGTTTGAAAAATAATTTACTTTCAATTTCCTTTCTTAGAAGATAAAGGTGATAGAGTTTATTTTGTAGATGGAAAGTTTATTGGCTTGGATAAAAGATTCAATCATTGATAGAGCTAAGTTATTGGAATTCGTGAAGGAATTTAAGTTAGTATAAACACCATCACTCAAGCCCTAGTTCACATGG